>JAEAOA010002188.1:0-272500 GCA_016746295.1 Potamilus streckersoni | reverse complement strand
TTTTCCAAATTATATATAGCTTAAAAATATCGTGTCGTCAATCCCAAGGACAGTATAGACAAAATTACTGTTGGTCATTGAATCTAAGCGCATGTAGACAGGCACCCCAAATTTGGCAATAATGACAACAACATATAGCATGGCATTGTGTTAAAATACACACAGAATGAATACTGAAGTGTAGACTGTTTGAATACATACACAACCTGATTTAGTCAGAATATTGGCAACGAGCCGACATGATTAAATTTCTTACTTACCATATTATAGAGAGCATCAAAATTCCATCAAGTAAGAACCTCTAAGAGAAATATCATCCTAAATTCTACATTTAAACACCTTTTAATATAACGAACGTTCTTGGAATGTAGCAAATTGTATCAATTCAGCTTTCTTAATTGAGAATCGGTTTTCAAGTATGTACGATTACGTAATTTAGATTCAATTTATCTAGCGGTATATAAATGTCTGGAATAAAGCCAGTATGTTTCTCTTGCAACTTTGGGATGGATAAAAAAAGCGGAGAAAAATACTTTCTTTGCAAGATAAAAGAATGCAAATAATCTGCAAAGTTATTTAGATAACATTATTTTTTTTAATATAAAAGAAAGCCTCAGTTAATAAATGCTTTAAAGGCGTATTCAATATAACCTAGTGTATAAGAAGAGATTTATATGCTAAGTATAAAAGAGATGACATCTCTCTAGTACAAGTATATTCTAATTGTTTCTGGTAAAATAAGTTCACAAATATACAAGGCTTGGGAAATTGCAATAGTTTAACCTAATTTGTTTTTGATTTATTAAATTACAAATAAAGCTGAGTAAATACTTACAAGTTACTTGCATAAGTCGCAGTATTCATAGGTGTTTGCAATTTATATAATCCATTCCATATTTCCTTTCCATGTTCAAAATTACAGACGAAAAGTTCATCCTGTATGACATAAACTAACTCTGTACTACAAGAAGACTCTTTCCATGTCCAGACAAGTTCACTGACTTTTTCTTCTTAATCCAGATTTTTGTTATTACTTTCTGAAAGGAAAACAAATGTACCAGTTACATTACCCACTGATCTACAATAATTGCAGGATTACGAAAAACAATATTGCCCCCAAACTGGATTTGATCTTCATCTGCAAATGTATTGATGTTCCTATTGTTTGCTTCAAATAATCTGAAATTTTCTGTGGAGTTTTCAAAAGACTCTTTTCTAGAATTTTGAAAACATTCTAGGGTGATA
This sequence comes from Potamilus streckersoni, assembly GCA_016746295.1. Lineage (NCBI taxonomy): Eukaryota > Metazoa > Mollusca > Bivalvia > Unionida > Unionidae > Potamilus > Potamilus streckersoni. The sequence goes on along the minus strand of JAEAOA010002188.1, from coordinate 271,255 downwards.
TATTTTTGATCATTAGCTCTTTCCTCATTGACCCCACTCTAGCATTCTTTTAACCGTGGCTTGATGTATTCATTTTATATCATTATTTAATTATTTCTGTAGGGCTTTAAGAAGGATTCAAATTTTGAATTGGGTCTTATGATTGTGTTTGCAAGAGTTAAAACGTGAAATATTTTGCTATGGAAAAGGTTAATTTTTTGTATATTTGAAGATCGTAGAAGTTCAGGTCATGTCTCTGAGAAAAGAACTCCTGTAAGTAAAACGCGGAAAGGTGCGCTTTGTATACTAACACACTACCTCGATAGAGCCTTTGATGGAGGTTGAATGCTAACATGGCCGAAAATATTGAGTTCCAATGTACTGAGATTGTAATAACAATTTTGATTGCTTGCTTCTCTGAAATCTTTCTATATGGTGACAAGATCACCAACTTTAGCCCCAGTACACTAATCCTGCAAGTTTGTGCCCATGCAATGTGGAAGCATGTAATGTCAGAGAGACATTTGAACCAAAGTCATGTTATCTGTGCTAACTGTGAGGTGCTATGCCGAGTTAAAATCTGTGATAAGTTCCACTTAGGAAATAAAGCAAGGGTTTAGGTATGCTTAAATCTAAGCTGACAATCAAATCTTTATATCGTTGCTTTTGATCAATATACTTCACAAATTAGCTGCACAAACCGTATTCAATCTACAGCCGCGAATTTATACAAACCAAGCTTGAAATCCTTTAGTGCTTTATAACTTCTGTAGGTATGACGTTTGCTTAATAATGCAAGCAGTAGCAACAACGTCAATACACCAATAAGATTCATTCCAAACACGATGGAAAATACATGACATTTAAACTCGGACAACAGCAGTTTACAAACTCACTGCAGTTTTTCAATTTTAGTCTAAAGAAACCCGTGAGCAACCTTACGGCAAATGGTTATGATTGATTAAAAATCACCAGTTGATACTGTGATATCAGCGATAGTACATTCATTTTACTCAACCGCAGTTGAATCAATCATTTACGAGTTCATGAAGATCGGAAAAAGTATGCTGAAACTCAATTGTCACCGATTGATAAATTCTACTCATTGACAATGCGAAGGTGTTTCCACCAGCAACGTAGCACCATACAAAAAATGTCTAGTCCGCGTTCGGTTCTCAAATCCTTAGTTAATATTATGATCTTTATTTCAAAATAAATGTGCTTCTGCTCACGGATATATCTGAAACGTCTCGTGATACTGCCATGCGCGTGCACAATCTCAATTTCGCCCATTACTTGTCGTCGCCGGAAATGGCGTGGAATGCATTGCTCTAAAAGCTAAGGTTGATCTTGAATGACATGGTGGCATTGATCAGCATCTGTTTATTGAACGTCAGCGTATCGATACGCAAACGCATAAGACAAGAGTCTACACATTTTGGAAGTAGCCTGCTTCAGAGATAAAATGTACTATTTATTATTCCCTTTGATGTGCTGAATTCAAATATGGCAAATAAAACAAATGATTGGCTACTGTTTCAAAGATATTCAAGTTTTTAGATATTACGTCTATGTATATTATGTAGAAAGTAGTTGTCATCAAAAATTGTAAAACTGTCTTTTCATGTGTTTATGGTTGCTTTATATGCCAAAATTTCACCTGTCCTGTGTATGTGACACTTTAAAAAATACACAAGGGTTTTATTAAAAAAATGTTATGAACGAAAAGGCAAACGACTATTATGTATATCTAAGTGAATATGTTAGTACTTATTCAGTGTCTACTAGGTGCTTATTTGCTTGTCTCTTGTATTCATTAAATGGATCATTTCTTTTCAGTGTACAACAATAGCCTGCAAGCATTGATGGGTTTCGTTTGTCATGAAAGCGTTTCTCCATTGTTACACTGTCCAGGTGAAATCGCTCGCCGTATTCATCGCCCACTGCTCCACAGTTAGGTGGTAAAGATAATAACGAGAGTGCAAAACATGTATCTTTATTGACATGTTGCAAATAAGGCTTTTGTACGCCTTGAGGTTTTTCACCAACGCTTTCTAGTTGTCTGCCTTGTTTCCGAGAAACAAATATTGTCACTGGAAGTCTTTCCATGTCGTCTTTCCTTTGTCAAATGCATGATATGGAAGACGTTCACAAATCTGATGACCAACAAAGACATCTTCCTTTTCTTAGCGTCACTTAACCTTAAAAAGTTTCCACTGAGGTATTTGATAGTTGCTTTTGGTCTGTCCATTGCCGTGCCAAATGTCTTCATCAGACCCAGCTTGATGTGCAAGAGTGGTAAAACAATCTTCTTCGATTCAACAAGTGGTGGATACTAACACTTTTCCTCACAGGTTCCAATAACTGACGGAGTGACCATTCTCTATTGATGTTTTGGAAATCTTTTATACAATTTATTGCAGATAAAACAGTGGTATTTTGTGTATCATGTCTGCAGATCAAGCAAGAGAGCAAGAACCTTCAAATCGTCACAAAACCTCAAACGTTTTACCTTCATATGTAAATAAAGGACCAAATGGTATTGAAGGCAAAACATTGCCATTATGCTGCAAAACCCTATCTGCCAGGAGATTCCGCTTCTGTAGTCTGGAGCTCAACACAGATAGTTTCGAGAAGCATTGAAAACATATTTGAAAAAAATCCGAGTATTTTGTTACATAAGAAATATTGTAATATTCATCAGTTAAACGTTATCTTAGGCTAGTAACACAATCATTTTAATCAATATGAAACTATAAGTAATCTGGACATGTGTATAGCATAATGTCATAACAATTATTGACCAAGCATTGACACTGGACGTTACTTAAATAATGCTATATTAAACATGAAATACTATGTATTGCATGATATACAATATGCAACAAGCTGTGTAAGCAATTTAATATGAAACAAGTAGTGTTAACAAATACAATACGCTGCATGCTGTGTTAACAAATACAATATGCTAAAGCTGCGTTAGCAAATACAGTATGCACCAAGTTGTTAACAAATATAGTACGCTACATGCTGTGTTAACAAATACAATAAGCTACAAACTGTATTAACAAACACAATATGCAAAAAGTTGTTTTAACAAATACTGTGTGCTACAAGCTGTTTTAACAAAAACAATATGCAACAAATTGTAAACAAATACAATATGCGATATGCTGTGTTAATATATACATATCATCAACATGTACACTATTTCACACATATGCATTAACATCTGACAATCCATAGCTAGTCTTATAATACTTACATAACTAGAAGCCTTAGATATCAGTTTTATTGTGCTTTCTGTTAAGTTTTGAACCGAAGACGACTCAATTAATTATATAGGAACATTTCAGTGTGCATGTACGAGTATTTTAATTTGGTCCACCTTTTAAGCGTTTAATATTGTTTTCTTGGAGTTTCACGTTTTTACGGGAATGGGCAGCATACTATTTGGCTTTAATCAGGCACAGAGTGACGATCAGTTTGATTAAGGTTCGCAACATTTAATACTCTATGCTGCTTCTTTAATGACGGTCCTGGTGGGTCAAATTCTATGGTGCATTTCTCATGAAGGTCCCCGACGTTTCGCAATATACAGTGCTTCTTAGGTGTATATAAGAAATCTGACTTATGAAGCATATATACATTCTCATGGACTGGTACTAGATTAGATCCTGATGAAGCATATATACATTCTCATGGACTGGTACTAGATTAGATCCTGATGAAGCATATATATATTCTCATGGACTGGTATTAGATTAGATCCTGATGAAGCGTATATACACTCTCATGGACTGTTACTAGATTAGATCCTGATGAAGCATATATATATTCTCATGGACTGGTACTAGACTAGATCCTGATGAAGCGTATATACACTCTCATGGACTGTTACTAGATTAGATCCTGATGAAGCATATATACATTCTCATGGACTGGTACTAGACTAGATCCTGATAAAGCATATATACATTCTCATGGACTGGTACTAGATTAGATCCTGATGAAGCATATATACATTCTCATGGACTGGTATTAGATTAGATCCTGATGAAGCGTATGTACACTCTCATGGACTGGTACTAGATTAGATCCTGATGAAGCATATATACATTCTCATGGACTGGTACTAGACTAGATCCTGATAAAGCATATATACATTCTCATGGACTGGTACTAGACTAGATCCTGATGAAGCATATATACATTCTCATGGACTGGTACTAGACTAGATCCTGATGAAGCGTATATACACTCTCATGGACTGTTACTAGATTAGATCCTGAGATTTATGCCCAATAGTGACACGCCTGAATAATTGACGATAGATGTAAATTAATAAGATTGGAAAGACGATTAACATACAAGTTGCACTTTCGGAATCAATCCTCGTTAGATACTTATATAGTTTGATATATCGATAGATACAGAAATAGATATATCAATTTATCGATGGATACAGAACAAGATGGGTCTATATATTGATCGATGTAGAAATAGAGATATATTGTTAGGTACCTAAATAGATCGATACATTGATAGATACAGAAATAGATAAATCGATATATTGATAGATACAGAAATAGACGCATAAGACCAATGAAGACACTAAGCTGATAGTTGCTTTTGTATAGTTTTTAAAATGTTATATGATGATTTAGGGATTCTCTGGATAAAATGTTACAAACACAAAGTTGATAAACGTCCATTAATGGAAAAAAAATCGCTATTCCCGGAGACAAAACATAACAGTCGAACAAAAAATTATTGGCTCTAAAGTCCGGCAGGCTGACAACTGAGCCCAACTGGTTCCCATTAAGTGACAATTTTAAAGTTGTACAGAGTTTTAGATGTTTCAAAAATATTGTGCAGACTATATATATTGTTACGTGACAAGGGCTCGTACCTCAGTAACAAAGAAAAAAGTAAAAGCCAACAAGCTTAGTATATTTTAACAAAACGATTTTATTTACCTAGACAACAATGTAAAAATTGCAAATGAGACTTACAATCTCTGAATATAATCCAAAATTTGATCCTAAGAATGAAAACACAAGTCCTGTCACTAAATTGTCCTATAAGAATCTAGGCTCAAGTCCCGACAAGGTACGAATAAGGAAGACGATGACGTCAAATGTAGTCCAATGTCTGAATATCAACAATTCCTCACTTAAATCAGATTCTTAGTTAACCAATAAAGCCAGAATAAACTTCCATGAATATCTTTCAGAATTTTCATAGAAAAGTTAACTTATTAAGTTTCTACGGGAATAAATGATTAAATCCAAAAATCCTACGAAGAACAAAACAATATGGCAACAAATAAAAACAATACACATTGTTCCCTCAAGGTGTTAGAATGACTCTTCCCGAAAAATAATAGGATTGCGTATTTATAACTCCAGGCATGATTTCAAGTTTCGCGAGATTGGTCATGTGGTCTCTCACTACACTATTTTGATTTTGATCTTCTGGATGAAAGTAACTAGACTGTGATCACTGTACACAACAACTGGAGAAGTAGCCGAGTTAAAAATGTTGTGATGCCAAAATTAAAGCTAAACATTTGTTGAGTAATTTCTTTTGTGCTTTTTTAAATTTTTTGGAAAAGTATCACACTGGGTGATCAATATCATTACGTTCTTCTTGAATTAACACAGACACAACCCCAACATCACTTGCATTCACAGACAATTTAAAAACTGATTGAAATTTGGAGCTATTAGAACCGGTGTACGCTTGAGTATTGCTTATAACCTATTAAAAGCTTTCCGATATTTTTCGGTCCAGAGAAACTTATTTATCTTACTTAACAAATTTGTCAGAGGTTCATCAATTTGAAAAATATTTGAACAAAACTTTCGATAGTATCTGGCCATACCCAAAAATCACATGAATTGCTTTTTTACTAACAGGCACTGGACAATCAGAAGTAGCCTTCACCTTTGCATCAATAAGTTTGACTTTACCATGTCCCACAATATAACCTAGGAAAGTTACACAAGCACAGCAGAACTCACAATATATAAATTGATTGTCAAATTAGCATCAGTGAGTCTTTCAAAGAGTTTCTAAATCGTGTATAAATGTCTTTTCCAGGAGTCATTGTAGTTGATGACGTCATCAATATAAGCATCACAAATATCTAGACCGAAAGTAATCATATTCATAAAGAGTTGAAAGGTACTTGGAGAACCTTTCATCCCAAAAGGCATTACTTTCTACTGGTAGAGTCTATATTGAGTCACAATCCCGAAATTTCTTTCGCTCTTTCTGTAAGAGGAATTTGCCAAAATCCTTTTAAAAGGTCAAATTTGGTGGCGTACTTTGCATTTCCTATTTTATCAATGTAATCATCGATCCTTGGTAATTGAAATGAATAAGTTTTGTCACGCTGTTCACCTTCCTATAATCAGTGCACATACGGAAAGTTTTATCAGGTTTCGGAACAAGTATGCATGGGGAACGTCAAACACTTTTACTGGGGTCAATGAAATCGTTCTCCTGCAAATAGTGAATTTCCTTTTTTCAAGTATTCCTGTTTGAGATGGTTCATCCTGTATGGGTGTTGTTTTACAGGTTTTGAATCAACAATGTCAACCTCATTAACAATTTTGTTTGCCCTCGTAGGAATATCCGGAAACAAGTGCTCATATTTGAATAATATCTGTTTAAGTTCATTTCTTTCTTCTTGCTGAAAAAGAAAAAGTTTCTTGACTAGAGCTTTGATAATTTCCGAATTCCGATGATTTGCTGCTCCAAGTTCAATGGTGTCCAATTGAATTTCTTCACATAAATCCATTTTGTGGGACAGGTACCACTAAACTAATTGTATGATTTACTGGGCTGTCTCTTTGAATATACTCCTTTAACATGTTAATATGACAAAGTTGTTTTTGTTGTCACCTACCAGGAGTATTTATGATGTAATGTAAATTATTTACTTTCTTTTCAACCGTGTATGGACCATAATACTTGGCCTGAAGCAAATTTTATGGAATGGGAAAGAGATCTAGAACTCATTCACCATGACTAAAACTCATCTCCTCTGCGTTTTATCATATTATGATTTCATACTGGATTGAGTAGAGTGTGTATTTGCTCTTGCGACAATTTACACTTAAAATCAGAAACATACACAAGAAGATTTAGCTCGGTATCCACACTTAAAAGACGTTTCTCTTTCACCAATTTTAAAGGTCTACGTAAACTAGTTCAAATAAACTGAATTCTAAAGATTCATGAAAAACTCCCTTACAGCAAACAAACGTAAATGAATACCTTCATCCCAGTCTTTTGCTAGTATCAAAGAAATTAGATTGAATAATATTCTTTAAAGTCTGATGAAATAATTCTAAGGCCCCTAGGCTCTGAGGATGAAAGGCAGAGGATTTAAATTGTTTAATACCAATTTCGAGCATTGTTTACTGGAAAATTCCAGACTTCAAATTTGACCATTGATTCAATTGGACAGATTTGAGAAGGCCATATTGAGTAAAAAAAAATGCTAAAGCTTTGCTATAGTTTTGGTTAAATATTCCTCAAAGGAATTACCTCTGTGAATCTTGTTGACTCAGACATAATGGTCAACAAGTATTGGGTGCCGGACTTGGTCTTAGGTAAGAGACCAACACAATATACCATGATTCTGCTAAATGGTTCGTCAAACGCAGGAATTGGTTGTAGATAAGCCTTAGGTGTTTTCTGATTGGGTTTTCCTACCATTTGACATGTATGACAACATCTACAAAATTTACAAATATCATTTTTGATTTTTGGCCAATAATAACGAGTCAAGATCTTGTTGTAAGTTTTATTTTCCCTAAATAACCAACTGGAGGAGTTTAATGGGCCACACTATATATTTCTTGTCTGTAAGACTTTGGAACTACAGTCTAATAGTTCACTGACCATTTGTCATTAGCAGGTGAAGTGAAAGTGACCTCATCAAAAGTCTGACCAATACATATGTCAGCTAAAGGAATATTTTACTTATAATATTTATTCTCAAGAACTTTCTTTGACATAGTTCTTGTAACTGCACAGGCTGAGTAGAGCTCAGGGTCTTCTTTTTCAATAGATCAGGTTTCTGATCCAAAGAAGGCTTGTCATTTACAAGTGGATTAACCACAACCTTGTTTCCAGCTAGGTCGTTGCCTAGCAACAAATGAATGCCATCAACGGGTATTGCACTATATTGCCTGTCACAGGTCCCGAAACTAAGTCAGATGACAAATTTATGGAATGAAGAGGAACATTATTAACAAAGCCGCACTCTAATCCCTGAATGAGAACACTCTCATTAGAATAGGACATCACAGAAGAAGACAAAATACTTGACACTAAACGACCTTGCGAAGCTCCTATATCTCTTGTAATTTTAATAGGGATAGGATTGGCTGAATCACCCAAAAGTAATATAGAGCCCTTATACATGAATGGTTCATAATTCTCCATAATAAAGTTAAACTGGGCATTATAAGACCCAACAAGTGTATTGCTTTCAATGCAATTATCGTGACCTCGACCTCTTATAAGTAAGAGCATTTGGAATAGGTCTATCTTGATTCTGATGCCTATATTTCAACTTAAAGTAATCAGAAATGATGTGACTTTTTCTTACAATAAGTACACGTAGGTAGAGACAAGGATTTTGAATCAAGTCTCTCATAGGCATAATTTTTAGAATTTGCACCAGATTGATTTTTACTGAGTCGTATTAGGCTGACATACCTTCCTGACATTAGACTGTTGAGTGAATATTTTGTCTACAACAGGAACTTTATGAGTTAAGGAGTAGTCATCTGCAGCAAGAACATCATTTTCCATGGTTTTAATCTTCTGCTCTTCAAGATGATTCTTATGATCATTAGGAACACAATTTTTGAATTCTTCAAGCAACATAAGTTATTCAAGACTTTCATAATCATGTTCAACTTTCCTGCCTAAGCACCATCTCGTAAATAACTGTTCTTTTTCTCTAGCAAATTCATCATAAGTCTGCCCAGTTTCTATTTTATGGTTTCTGACCTTTTGCCAATAAGCCAAAGGGAATAACGCATAATCCCTTAATATGCACTCCTTAACCAAATCATAATCTGAACTTTGTTGTACTGACAGGGAATTATAAACATCACTAGATTTACCAACTAGTAGACACTGTAGTAGCTGAGTCCAATACTCCCTTGGCAATTTACAATTTTCTGCAGCTTTTTCAAAACGAGGAAATATTTGCCTACTTCTTTTTCTCTAAAATGGGAAACTGACATAATATTTTTTGCAATGTCAAAACTTGAATCTGTATGTGAAGTGGAATCGTGCTTGCCACTTGCCAGCTCAATTTATTACATTTTCAAGTTGAAATTCAGTTTCTTGCTTCTGTCTTTGTAGATGCATTTGTCTGTTGTATACTCTCTTTTTAAAATTTGAAACACATTTGTTTTGTGTAGTTCTATTTTCAAACGTGGACATATCTTATTTCAGAACGATCGTACTTTCTGGCATGTTCAGGACTATCCAACTGCTCTTGAGTTGGGCTAGAAAGAAATGTCTCCACTTTTGATGACATTATAAGTGAGATAATGTTGTTTTCCATAATTATTTCAAACTCAATGTAAAATAGTACTTTGGATTTAAAACCAGGGTAATTTAAATTTAAAAAGAAAACAATTTTCTGAAATATTTATCCAAAATTAAAATATCCAGGACAAGACTACAATTTTCTTTGTTACAAATCTCGGCTCCATCAATGTAATAAAGAAAAGAGTAAAGCCATCAGGGTTTGTAAATTTTAACCAAAAATCAAATTTATTTCCCTACAAAACACAGTAACAATATGAAACAAATTGACTTACAGTTTATTAAAATAATACAAAAATTAATCCTGAAATCCAAAGCACAAAACCTATTACTAAAATGTTCTAAAAAAAATCTAAGTTCGAATCCCGGAGAAATTCAAAGAAAACGGACGCTGACGTCAGACGAATGAGGTATTGATGTTAAAATTCCACGTTGATTTTTTTCTGAATTTTTTCTGTACAAACAGAATGTACTTTTAAAAAATCGAATCCCGTTAAAATAATTATTACAATAAAATGCAATTAAACGAAATTTTAAAAGAATAAAACCAACACACAAGCAATTTAAATACATAATGGTAACAGTGGTATAAACGACAAGTTAGAACGACTGGAACTCGAGGCATCGATTAATGTGATAAGACTGTCTACCAAGTATTTCATTAAGAAAAAGGATATTATATATTCGATTGATCAATTAGAGACCTAACAGAATATAATAAAATAAATAATTGTATCGAATTGCAAAGTGAGCAAAATACTAATTATTTTTGTTATGTATTTGTATTTTCAAACGTTCAAACATGTTTTTGTTATATTATTTTTGTTATATAGTTTTTCAAACGTTGAAACACATTTGTGTTGTGTAGTTCTATTTTCTAACGTTGAAACAATTTTTGTTGTGTAACTCTATTTTTAAAAGATAAAACATACTGTACAATGTCTATTTAGTACTGACAATAATTTATGTATTGTTTTGCTATTAGAGGTAATTTATTGGGCTTCGTAAGTAATGAATTCTTTAGGTTATTGATTTTATGTATTCCATTAAATTTCTTTAATTTATCTTAAAACTTCAGAAAAATAGAGGAATTAAAGAATTTCTCTCTCTCTTTATATATATATATATATATATATATATATATATATATATATATATATATATATATATATATATATAACATTAATCATATTTGAGATTATATAAAGTAAGTCAGTTCCCTGTTTTCAAGAACCTGTGTTAATTCTTCTCGCCAATTTTTTCAATGTGTATAGGAAACTTACTCTTCTTTTTCCTTGTCTTTTATTCCTTATGTGCTAATATTTGTAGGAATTATGATGGTTGTAAAAATATTAGTTTTGTATAAAACGGTGACGGTAGGGAACTTGTAGATTGAATTTACTTTATCAGGTAATTAGATAGATGATATTTGCTTGAAACGAGTGAATAATGGATTTCGTCTCTGGGGTGAAAAACTGAGTTTTCTTATTACGTACGAGATGGCATATAGTCCTGTATCCCGTGCAATGCCTGAGATTTACTGCTTATGTTTTGCTGTTTTGTGACTATTCACATAGAAAATATAGTTACCTAATATTCCTTCCCAATTCGACGCAATAATAGGAGATTAAAACGAAAACTAATTCTCTCCTAGCAGGATTTTAGTCGTTTTTTACTGGAGGTGGCCATATTTACCACTTGGCCATGCTAGCAGCTGATAATAATATTGAATTTTACAGCTATCTACGCAGCAGTGAAACTGCCTTTCGTATTTCACTCTAGCAAATTATCAAACAAAATGTACTTAGAAACTCAAGAATTATCATTATATGAAAGAGGTAGGGAATATAGAGTTAGTGTTTTTTTACACGCAATTTAAATTTAGTTTTACATCCTTTTCTTTTACATTATACCCTATCTTGTGTTGACAAGTAGCTATGAGTGCTGGTCAATCAATTATAGGTATTGGATAGTAGAAGTCTGGGTAATGAATAGTAAGTAACTGTGTATTGGTTAGTGAAAGTGCAAGTTTAAAAAAAATTGGAATTGTTTCTGGTGCCCCTGTTGGATCGGTGCCCTAAGCATATTCTTAGAAACCTTACTGCACTATTCAGTTTGAATTACTGTGTGACTTACAAGTTTTGTTTTTGTTTCGTTCACAAAACTAAATTTTACAACAGATTTGGCATTCGTACTCGCAGGTTGATATTTGTATTCTTCATTTCTGAATTAGCATTTCTCTTATTTACCTTATAGTTTTATTCCATATTTTGTTAAAAGTTAAAAAAAATTATAATTTTAATTACTTCCAAATCTTATTCTAATTTTTCTTCATCTGCTTTGCAGTTTCACTAATTCACAAGTGACAGGTGTCGGTAGTAGTACAGACTTTGTCAGCTTCGTTCGGATTTCTTTACTCGCATGTAGGTTGATCACGATTTCAAAATATTTTGAGGGCGGAGTGGCAAAAGTCAAGAGATAAAAACATCTTTTCCATGATTTAATTTGGCCTTGTAAGCCCAATACCTCCATCCTTCAGGAACTGAGAATGAGGCAAATGTAGAGTCGTCTTCGGTTCAAAACTTCACAGAAAGCACAATGAAAACTGATATCTGAGGCTTCGGGTTATGTAAGTATTATAGGATCAGCTATGGATTGTCAAATGTTAATGCAAATGTGTGAAATAGTGTACATGTAATGACATGTATATATTAGCACAGCATTTAGCATATTGTATTTGTTGACACATGTTGCGTATTGTATTTGTTAACACAGCTTTTTGCATATTGTGTTTGTTAACAGTTTGTAGCTTATTGTATTTGTTAACACGGCATGTAGCGTATTGAATTTGTTAACACAACTTGTTGCATATTGTATTTTATTGCGCAGCGTTTAGCAAATTGAATTGTCTAATTCAATCTGTGGCATATTGTATATCATGCAATATGCAGTATTTTATGTTTTGATATAGCTTTACGAAAGGTACAATGTAAAGTCTTGGTCCATGCTTGTTATGAAATTCTGATATAAACATGTCCAAATTATTTATAGTTTCATGTTGATTATATTGTGTTAATAATCTAAGATAATGTTTAACTGGTGAATATTACTAGGTTTCTTTTGTAACAATTTACTTGGATTTTTTCAAACATGTTTCCAATTCTTCTTGAAACAAATTAGCTTCGTACGCTACGTATTATGTTGTCTACGATATAGTTTTAGATAAATTGTTGTAACCCTAAACAACGATATAGGGTGTTCATTATGCTTTGATGATAAAATATGTTCTTTATGCTTTGATGATTTACGATGTTCTTTATGCTTTGATGATTTACGATGTTCTTTATGCTTTGATGGTTTGCGATATTCTTTATGCTTTGATAGTTTACAATGTTCTTCATGTTTTGATAATTTACGATGTTCTTTATGCTTTGATGATTTACGATGTTCTTTATGCTTTGATGGTTTACGATGTTCATTATGCTTTGATGGTTTACGATGTTCTTTATGCTTTGGTGATTTACGATGTTCTTTATGCTTTGATGGTTTACTATGTTCTTTATGCCTTGATGATTTACGATGTTCTTTATGCTTTGATGGTTTACGAAATTTATGCTTTGATGATTTACGATGTTCTTTATGCTTTGATGGTTTACGAAATTTATGCTTTGATGATTTACGATGTTCCTTATGCTTTGATGGTTTACGATGTTCATGCTTTGATGGTTGACGAAATTTATGCTTTGATAATTTACGATGTTCTTTATGCTTTGATGATTTACGATGTTGTTTATGCTTTGATGGTTAATGATGTTTATACTTTGATGATTTACGATGATTTTTATGCTTTAATGATTTACCGTGCTTGTGATGATTTGATGCTTTACGATGTTCTTTATGCTTTGATGATTTACGATTTTCTTTATGCTTTGACGGTTTACGATGTTCATTATGCTTTGATGGTTTACGATGTTCTTTATGCTTTGGTGATTTACGATGTTCTTTATGCTTTGATGGTTTACTATGTTCTTTATGCCTTGATGATTTACGATGTTCTTTATGCTTTGATGGTTTACGAAATTTATGCTTTGATGATTTACGATGTTCTTTATGCTTTGATGGTTTACGAAATTTATGCTTTGATGATTTACGATGTTCCTTATGCTTTGATGGTTTACGATGTTCATGCTTTGATGGTTGACGAAATTTATGCTTTGATAATTTACGATGTTCTTTATGCTTTGATGATTTACGATGTTGTTTATGATTTGATGGTTAATGATGTTTATACTTTGATGATTTACGATGATTTTTATGCTTTAATGATTTACCGTGCTTGTGATGATTTGATGCTTTACGATGTTCTTCATGCTTTGATGATTTACGATGTTTTTTATGCTTTAATGATTTACCGTGCTTTTGATGATTTGATGATTTACGATGATCTTCATGCTTTGATGATTTAGGACGTTCTTCATGCTTTGATGATTTACGATGTTTTTTATGCTTTGATGCTATACGATGTTCTTCATGCTTTGATGATTTACGATGTTCTTTATGTTTTGATGATTTACGATGTTCGTCATGCTTTGATGATTTACAATGTTCTACATGGTTGGATGATTTACGATGTTTTTTATGCTTTAATGATTTACCGAACTTTTGATGATTTGATGCTTTACGATGTTCTTCCTGCCTTGATGATTTACGATGTTCTTCATGCCTTGATGATTTACGATGTTCCTCATGCTTTGATGATTTAGGATGTTTTTTATGCTTTAATGATTTACCGTGCTTGTGATGATTTGATGCTTTACGATGTTCTTCATGCTTTGATGATTTACGATGTTCTTTATGTTTTGATGATTTACAATGTTCTTCATGCTTTGATGATTTACGATGTTTTTTATGCTTTAATGATTTACAATGTTCCTCATGCTTTGATGATTTACGATGTTTTTTATGCTTTAATGATTTACCGTGCTTTTGATGATTTGATGCTTTACGATGATCTTCATGCTTTGATGATTTACGATGTTTTTTATGCTTTGATGCTATACGATGTTCTTCATGCTTTGATGATTTACGATGTTCTTTATGTTTTGATGATTTACGATGTTCGTCATGCTTTGATGATTTACAATGTTCTACATGGTTTGATGATTTACGATGTTCTTTATGTTTTGATGATTTACGATGTTCGTCATGCTTTGATGATTTAGAATGTTCTACATGGTTTGATGATTTACGATGTTTTTTATGCTTTAATGATTTACCGTGCTTTTGATGATTTGATGCTTTACGATGTTCATCCTGCCTTGATGATTTACGATGTTCTTCATGCCTTGATGATTTACGATGTTCCTCATGCTTTGATGATTTAGGATGTTTTTTATGCTTTAATGATTTACCGTGCTTGTGATGATTTGATGCTTTACGATGTTTTTCATGCTTTGATGATTTACGATGTTTTTTATGCTTTAATGATTTACCGTGCTTTTGATGATTTGATGATTTACGATGATCTTCATGCTTTGATGATTTAGGACGTTCTTTATGTTTTGATGATTTACAATGTTCTTCATGCTTTGATGATTTACGATGTTCTTCATGCTTTGATGATTTACGATGTTCTTTATGCTTTGATGATTTACGATGTTTTTTATGCTTTAATGATTTACCGTGCTTTTGATGATTTGATGCTTTACGATGTTCCTCATGCTTTGATGATTTAGGATGTTTTTTATGCTTTAATGATTTACCGTGCTTTTGATGATTTGATGATTTACGATGATCTTCATGCTTTGATGATTTAGGACGTTCTTTATGCTTTGCTGATTTACGATGTTTTTTATGCTTTTATAGGTTTACTGTATTTTTATCCTTGTGTTCTTACGACTTAATAATTTACGTTGATTATTTTTTATTGTTTACGGTGTTCTTATGCATGATGATTTACAATATCCTTTATCATTTAAAATATATGGTGTTCTTTAAGCTTCAATCACAGACGTTGATTGTTACAATGAATGTTCTCTCTTGGAAACATAACTTTTATCTCTCAACACCTTTTTCTGACTAAAGCAAGTATTACTCTTCTATTTGTGAAATAGGCGTAGCGGTATTTCTTTGACATAAAAGATTCCTTCTAGTTTTCAACCTATTATCAACCAGACATGCAGAAGGACAAGATATTTCATCACCGTAAGTATTTTCATAAATTACAATTGCATATTATGCTGTTTCTATTTGTATCTGAATTACCATTTATCAGAAGATTACGTTTTCTCCAAGACGGCTATATTTTTGCTGCCAGAGCATATCTCTTGATTTTAGATGCTGACTGTAAATTCTTTAGGGATTGTATATATTACCACATATTTAGCAGACAATAAATAATGCTGTAATGGTATTCTAGGCAATCTAAATTCATATTTTGACCTCGCACCTTTGCAATCCAAGTTGTTAATTTTTTTTTAATATTGCGAACATTAGAAATAGATGTAGTTTTCTCTGGGGTTTTCCAATTTGATCTCAAGGGCAACCTTTCTCCAAAATCTGGGTAGTCTTAAATATATAAGTTACGAAAAGAAAGCGAAAGTTATAAATATTTACTCGTAAAATACCACCCATCGCAAACAATTACTTGTAAATACGAATCCCCTCGATAACAGGGTAGAATTGAATGGTACAGAAGACTGATGGCGAGGAAATTTGAGTTATGAGACGTGCAAGGAGATATGTCATAAGTGTTAACCTAGTCTGGTCTTGATAGTATTAGAGACTATTACCCACTGGTTGCAAGTCTAAGTTAGGCTATAAGTCGCGTTTTGGAGAAAGTATTAATGGAATATGGAAATAATAAATGCAATATATTATTCATCACTAAGGTACTTACATACAAAGTTTTATCAGTAAAGGATTGAAACAAAATTTGATTAGTCGTGATGTAATATGATTAAAGATACAGAGTATATAAGAAACAAATAACTGAAAATGCAAAAATCCATGAAACGTTAAGTCACAGTGACGAAGTTATTGTTATTGTTTAGATTCATTTACGTACCAGGTTTGACCACTGTAAGTAAAATAGGGTCCAAAATAATATTAGAAATTTTGTGAAACTGGCCAGCTTTTGTTGTATTACTCACCTTGTGATGCACGAAAAATAAATTTGTATGAGTCTAGGTGAACAATAGTTGGAGATTTTGAGCGCATAAGGGACGGATAACTACAAATAAAAAAGTTACCCGAGCATGAAACTTAGGTCACAATAATTTAGATTTGACTGGCAACTATACATATCCATTTACCAGATGTATTGAATATATGTTATAGAATCCAACATATTGTAATCTGGACGGATTGCTGAAAATAAAATTCACTCTAGCGCTACAGTTAGGTCACAGTGTCCTGATTTGTTATGGATACGATGCGTATTTGTGTGATTTTGAATTTTAACGTAGCTTTAACAATTTGTTAGTCATATCACTACAATGTCTGCAGTGTGACAGTTTGTAGTCATGTCTAGCACTAGGGGATCATGCTGGATACGATGCATCAGCACACCAATTGTAAAGAACGTAGATCAATAAAAGTTCTAAATATTGAGAGCTAAGCAACACACGAATGACCGGAAATTGTTATATTCCCTTCCAGCTGTTGGCGAGGTGATATAATGTCCATTTTGGTAAGCATTTTGTCCTTCTAGGTGCAATAATAAATTTGCATGATCTATTCTGTTACAAATCTGTGGTCTCAAATTAAATAGCCCCCTCCCAAACCCCAGTAAAAATTATAAAGTTCGTAAAGTTCAAAATATGATATATTTCTTTTGAATACAATGTGAAAAATTAAAAAAGTCTTACAATATTGAGAATTAGATCTCAATAGTCCTAAATATATGACTTTCCAATTGAATCCTTGCAATGTTCCAAAAATAAGTTCCGATATTAAATGTGTGTGCCTATGGTTTTGAATGTGCTAATGTGTTAATACATGGAATGTGACGATGTGCTAACGGTCTTTTGATGAATCACAATAATATAATCTTAAAATGTCATTGACCGAATTCATTATAATTCCAAATTAATGTTTTACTCTAAGAATATTGATGACTTCATAATGCCAGTGAATAATGAATAAATAAGTCCAGCCAAATTTAAAACTGAATATGACAATAAGAATGATTATTCCTCGGATGTTAATGCAAAAATGAATTATTCTTCAATAAACAAATTTATGTATCCTCCGTTATCATTTTCTGGTAATACTTTGTCAAACTAATCGAAATTTTTTTTCTGGAACTTTTTAAGATCAGAAATAAGATTGTACCTATGATTCAATGAGTCGGTTTCAGCTTTCGAAATAATAGAACATGTTCTGTTAATTTAAGAGTACCAACATGAACTGGCTTGATAGAGTCGTGAAATGAATGTCTGGTCTCTCTCTCTATCTCTCTCTCTCTCTCTCTCTCTCTCTCTCTCTCTCTCTCTCTCTGAGAGTATTAATGATATTATCGTATTGGTAGCGAAGAATCTAATTTCAGTAATTTTGATTAAAAAAACTAAGTCACATATTATTATTTATGAAATACATGTATCAAGAAGACCAGAATAATAGAATTGTGCAACCCGTGTAGATGTATGCGATTTGTTTAAAAATAGAATTATTCACTGCACAGAACACATCTCTTTTTTTGATATTGAAAATGCTTTTTTTCGTCGAGAATCCTACATCTTTTCATTGCTAGAAATGTAACACTTAGAGGAAATAAGACGGAGTTCAAGTGGCAATTCTCAAGAGATAGAGCTATTGCTTACAAATAGGTACGGAATCCAACGTAAAAAAAGTTAAGATATTCATGGATGCCTTTTCGCTCAAACTAAAAATTCTAGCGCTCTTGAACAGATTAGGGGTAAGAGACCATTCATTTAGTGTCACCTGCTTGCATAACAATTGGTTGCATTCAGACTTGTGCTTGACCTTGAACATGCCTACGTATACCTGCAGGACTTTCCTAGGTATCTTCATTGATAACAATGTTCATTGGGACACCCCAGTTATAACTTTTGTTATATACCGAGTAAAAGAATTGCACTTAGGAAAATTCTTTCAAATAGCGCTTCTGAAAATATTTTAAAACTATATTACAATAGCTATATTTTTTAAATCTTAGAGTTTTTGTATACCACATGGAACAACTGCAGTAACAAATTTAGATTTTTTTGTTTACATTTAGAACAACATCTAAATCTAATATGCCTTTTACACCTCTTACGAGAATGAAAATATCAGATCAAATAATACAAAGCCAGGTAAAATAACATATTCAGTATGGAAATACCGTATATGTCGAGATCATCTAAGCAATCGATTATATTTTCCAATTAAACATAATATTATTGATGTGCTAACTCAATCCAGCAAATTTTTAGAACCCAGTCTTTACTTTGGTAATAAATTAATAATCTTAGCTTTCTGCATTTGCTGAATATATACATTTTGCAATCCTTATAAATATGTTTTGTATATTTGTTGGCTAAGTTCAAAACTTCTTACAGCAATTAATTGTTGACAATTTATCCAATTTAATTGCTTATTGTTCTTGTTTGAGCAGTATACCTGCTAATTGATCAACAAGTTCTGATCATCAAGTCCACTAGCAAAATTTGCAGTATCTTCGACACGTAACATCTTTTTATTTCAGCGAAGGTCGTATCGTAAATAATGGACACAATTCAACTGGAATAAAATCATGGTATTTGGATTAAAAATCAACGAGTCAGCTGACATCTGGTTTGAGATGGGTACATAAATGAATCTAACACTGATACGACTATATGGTCTTGCACTATGTAACAGAAAAGAACCAAAAACCAACAAGTCTAGTAAATGTCAACAAATAATTATTTTTCTAAAATACTAAGTAAAAATTTGACAAGAACTTAAATCAGTAATGCGAATTATTTCTCACATACTTCTAAAAGTTCTACCAAAGTCCAAACGTATAGCGTATTTCATATGAATTGTGTGTGATACACAAAGACTGTTTGCACAACACCAATATTCCAAAGTATTGGTACATTAGTACATTCAAGGCCGGAATTCAAATGAATTTAATCCAGTGTCGTTATATGTATAACATTTATAAAATCGAGTGTCGTTATATGAATTACACATAGAAGACAGTGTCATTATATACATACATCCGTACATCTATACATAAATGCAACGACATATTTAAACTTAAAATGGAGTGTCGTTATAAGTATGACATTTAAAATGAAGTGTCGTCATATGCATGACACCTGAAAGGCAGTGTCATTATAAGTATGACACCTGAAAGGCAGTGTCATTATAAGTATGACTCCTGAAAGGCAATGTCGTTATAAGTATGACACCTAAAAAAGTATGACACCTAAAAATGTTGTTATATGCATGACACCTGAACGGCAGTGTCGTTATAAGTATGACACTTAAAAATGTTGTTATATGCATGACACCTGAAAGGCAGTGTCGTTATATACATGACATCTGAAAGGCAATGTCGTTATAAGTATGACACCTAAAATGTTGTTATATGCATGACACCTGAAAGGCAGTGTCGTTATAAGTATGACACCTGAAGAGTAGTGTCGTTGTAAGTATGACACCTGAAAGGCAGTGTCGCTATATACATGACATCTGAAAGGCAGTGTCGTTATAAGTATGACACCTAAAATGTTGTTATATGCATGACACCTGAAAGGCAGTGTCGTTATAAGTATGACACCTGAAAAGTAGTGTCGTTGTAAGTATGACACCTGAAAGGCAGTGTCGTTATATGTATGACGCCTAAAAATGTTATATTATGACACCTGAAAGGCAGTGTCGTTATATGTATGACACCTGAAAGGCAGTGTCGTTATAAGTACGACACCTAATAATGTTGTTATATGCATGACACCTGGAAAGCAGTGTCATTATATGTATGACACCTGAAAGGCAGTGTCCTTTTAAGTATGACACCTGAAAGGCAGTGTCGTTATAAGTATGACACTTAAAAATGTTGCTATATGCATGACACCTGGAAGGCAGTGTCGTTATATGTGTGATACCTGAAAGGTAGTGTCGTTATAAGTATGACACCTAAAAATGTTGCTATATGCGTGACACCTGGAAGGCAGTGTCGTTATTTGTGTGACACCTGAAAGGTAGTGTCGTTCTAAGTATGACACCTAAAAATGTTGTTATATGCATGACACCTGGAAGGCAGTGTCGTTATATGTGTGACACCTGAAAATGTTGTTATATGCATGACACCTGAAAGGCAGTGTCGTTATAAGTAAGACACCTGAAAGGCAGTGTCGTTATAAGGATGACATCTAACAATAGGAGTTTCAAACATGATGAATTAGTAGCTTCTAAAATCAGGAAGCAGAACAAAAGAGACAACTCAACAAGCCAATCAACAGACGATAATGAAACCAATCATAAGACATTTAGTTTGGTCATCAGAGGATGTAACAGGCACAAAGCGATATATCATGCAATCAAGAATACAAAGACATGATTTTTTCGGGGTGGGGTCTGTTAAACTTTGGAAAAAGAGAAGAAATAGAAAGATAATTTTGGAGAAACGTAGTGCAGACATGAAATCTACACGACTTTGAACATGCAAGACATAAAGCCACTCATACTTGAAATATATGTGATGTGATATGATTATGATTTTTATCGTAGCTTTAATAATTTTTCAGTCATTTTGTTACGATGTCTGCAGTGTTGCAGGTTATAGTGATGTTTGCACTGGGTCAGCATGCCGCAGACATGATGTCCTACCCAGTCACATTATCCTGACACCAGGCCGACCAGTCCCAAAACCAACCCCTTAATGCTGAGCGCCAAGCTAGGAAGCTGTTAGTACCATTTTGTAAGTCTTTGGTATGACTCGACCGGGGATCAAACCGAGGCGGACGCTCTAACCTCTAGCCACCGGAGCGGTTGTGAAATATATTAATTGAACAAAAAACAAAACAAAACAAAACAAAAAAAGCCCAAAAAAACCAACGGATAAACCGTTGGCATAGGTAACAAATTATTGGTAAATTCCAGTCATATTAGATTCATACAAAATTGAAGAATGAGAAGAAAAACTTATAGGGAACATAACCCTTTGTCACCAAAGATCCAATAAGACGCAACTATGAACTAGTTCAGGATCTTAAAATAGAATGGAACAATAGTGAAATTTTGTAAATTCTGGACCATAGATTACTGTTTGTTTGCAAATAAGCACTGTGACAGTAGAAAGTTCCATATAAGGTCCATATTTTGCACCACTAATCAGTTATCTGCCACCACTAAGTATACATGAACTAAACCATATTATGCAAATGTCATTTTCATACTATATATAATGTTCTCATAACTCTTAGACAATGGCTCTTGTGTAGTACAACTTATGTACATTACTAAACAACATCAAATATTAAAAAGTTTTGGAAACATTCATACTATCTGGACTATAATACTAATTCTTTGCATCATTTCCTGACAGAGAGCCCTTGTAGCTCAGTGGTTAGAGTAGTGGATTCAAGACTGAAAGAATAAGGCTTCAAATCCTGCCGTCGGACCAGCCAGGGTTATATACCGTGATGTGTCATTGGTGAAGACAATTTACTTCAATTACCTCGGTCTAGCTGTGCCGTAAAGCAGCAAACCAAACCAAATCAAAACCAACCAAACCAGACTCACAAAGAATATAGATAAAATTGTATGTCTACTGTTCTAACCTTTTTTTTCAGAATATCTTGCTTTGGTGCATTCGTACGTGAATGTGTGTATACGTATATTCATGTATGATTGAACAGAATGTATGGTATTGATGTATGAACTATCTTATATGCATATCACAATCGAACACGATTTTTATCATAGCCAATTCATTTATTCATGAGCAAATAATAAATATGATATCTTGTCAGTACTGGATTCACCAGGAGCATACCTCTTAAAAGTGCCTGCCGGATTATACCCCGAGGAGCCCCTAGATAGCCGAAATCTAGTCCCTTCCCCCCGCAAATTATTTTCTGATACGTTTTTAATTCTACCAACCCTCAAGGGCGTGAGGCCCATAGGCCGGTGCCTACTCTTTATATTTGACAATCCGTAACTGGGTCTTAATCCTGGTCCAAGAATTTATGTTGGTGAACTTGTAACTCAACCACATAATTTCGACATAATTTGCCAAAACTTACCTAGATACCTCTGTTCTGCACAGAATACTAGAGTGTGAGTGTTTTCGAGCATTTTCAGCATGTGTGGAAATTTTAGTCAGTCAAAGAATATACTGCGAAAGGAGACCAGGTCTTGAATACAGTTGCTGTTAAAGGATTTGGCTACAGCTATCTCTTAGTACAAAATCAATTTGTATGGTTTACAGGCCGTCAAACGCACCAATACAGACCCATGACGTAATTCAAACCTTCGAAATGAGATGCTACCACAATATATTGGGGATCTCATACATTGACTATGTAACTAATGAAGTCCACAACAGGATCCAACGAGGCATCGAATCCAATTAAAACCTCTTGACCACTGTAGAAAAAAGTGCAAACTGAAGTGGTACGGTCATGTCTCAAGATCATCTGGACTTGCAAAAACAATCTTGCAAGGCACAGTGCAAGGATGCAGAAGAAAATGCAGACAGAAAAATGATTTGGGAAGACAACATTAAGGAGTGGACAGGTATGGGATTTAAAGATTCTCAAAGGACAGTAGAAACATGGAATATAAAGAATTGGTTGTACAGTCAATTGTGGTGCCCCAACGACCTCTTAGGTTAAGGGATAGATGACGATGATGATGATTGTGATGATGATGGCAGTGGTCCCTATTTAGAACGTTTACCTTGAGCAAACTGCTTCTGTGGCGGATAAGTTGCCGTAATATATTTTTATATACCATTTGTTTGAAAAGAGAGAATAATTGCAGAGATATAAAAGCCTACATACATAAATGGAGACTAAAACATATGTATGGAACAAGATCCTCCCAGCGTTTTACTTCTGTTCACAGCGATTTCACACCTTTATGTCAGAAAGCTTCAGTCTATGATGACCCTATACAAGGCATAGATGAAGATGCTGATATTGTGAAAACAATATTTGCACGGCTAGCGACAATTAATGAGAAATTTAAAGAAACATTGCCTCGATTTAAAAACCAGCTTGTTGATATCTCCACATAGGGAAAAAGAGATTCAAATACTAAAATAGATTAAATTTATAAAAAAAACTGAAGAAACTTCTAGAAGCTAACGCTCAGGAACAAAAAGAGGAAAAACTAATGAATGAAAACGGAATATATATGCACATACCATCAATGTCAACCCGGAAATTGAGTCAAAAGGAATTACTACACACGTATATCCTGAAATGGATGAATATAGGAAAGTTAGATACAATTTGTACAAGGTACTAACTTTCATACGATCAATCTAATAAAGTATGCGGGGAAAAAATATAGACTTTCCACTGAAAGAAAATCGTCAGCATGCAAGGAGAGCAGATATGGTACCTGTCTTCCATCTTATTAAGAAAAGTACCTGGTCAGAAAGAGGTACGCAAAGAGCGTGCTAAATCTCTTGTAGCAAATTCGTCTGGAAATGATCCTATACTGTTCAAATTGAAGGACATACCACCCCCACTTCGCTTTCAAGGAATGGCTCTGATTGATATAATATCAAATTTGAGTTATAAAAAGCAAAGTAACATCTAAAAACGCGAGAGACAGACAGACAGACAGACAGACAGAGACAGAAACAGAGTTAGTTAAACAACAGAAAATCAACAAAAGAGGCTAAAATGTAAAGAAAGAACAAACATAAAAAATAAATGAAAACATCACGAATAAAGGACAAAAGGTCACATCAAAACACCAGATTGAATATTGCTTTCGAATGACAAGGAAAAATCAAATCATTCAAAATCAAAATATTTGTACATGCAGATCCAAATGACCATATATAATTCATTCATTTTTATCATCAACAAATAATTTGAATTTGTTTCTGGTGCTCCTGTTGGACTGTGGTTATTAGGCTTAATGGGTAACCTGGTACTGCATCTGAAGAAAGGTATGAGAAATATAACACGTAGTGCCAACAAACACAAGCACATCACTGGCAATTGGATCCTAATTGCAATTAGGCTTTTCATTTCAGTATGAAATGTACGTGGTGTATCGCACAGAACGCATACATTAGTTTAATAGTTACCAGACACAGATCTGTTGCTATTACTGAACATTGGCTTTGTATAGGGAATCTAACTGATTTAGATAAATTATATGACACTTAAAGAAATAGCTCTTCATACTGAAGAGATAGCAATATGCTTTAGCGGAAGTGGGTGGGTTTGCCATATTTTATAGGTGATCATTATTCAAAGTAAGCACCTTACAAACTGATTTGCCAAACATCATGTCAGTGAAAGACATAGTGGGAGAGTTGGAACCTATAATTTGGATTGCAACCTACTTTCATCGACAAATATAACTAACGATTCATGTGACATTTTGTGATAATGATTATAGTGTATATGATAATATTCTGTTGAAAATATATGCATAATTATAGGCACCATGAATGCAGATCTTGAGTAACGATCCATCCAGACCTTGTTCTCAGAAAAAGAACAGAACAGAGAAATATCGTCGATTCTTCAGTGATAATACCTCGTGTACATTGCATAGATGAAAAGGCATGTCACGGATATCCACACTTGATTATATACTAATTTCTGAAATAAACAGAGGCGGTGTAAAAATACATAATAAACGACTTGACTGATTTTCGGTATCGGCTTGTGAAAAATGAACGTTCAAATCAGATCCACAAAGAAGAATTCAAACCTTCGAAATGAGATGCTACATTGAGGGATCAGGTCTAATAGAGACCTCTTGGCGCAAACTGAAATGGTACGGTCATATCTCAGGATGATCTGGAATGGTAAAGCAATAGTGAACGGCACAGTGTGAGGGTGCATAAAAAAAGGCGAGACAGAAAAAGAAATGGGAAGACAACAATAAGGAGATAGGCAGGCATGGAATTTGGAGATTACCAAAGGGCAGTAGAGAACAGGGAAAGATGGAGAGAATTGGTTGTACGGTCAACTGTGGTGCCCCAATGACCTTTTAGGTTAAGGGATTGATGATGATGATGATGATGATGATGATGATGATGATGAAATTGAAAATATAGAATTTTGGGAGACCTTATTGTTCATTATTGACGTTACGAGTGAATTAACCCTCACGGGTCAGCTATGCCGATCTTAGACTAATAAGCAATAGTCAGATAGCACGAGCTTTAAGTGGAACGTAGTCTGATTACATAATAAATGAGCAAACCGACTTCACGCACAATGCGACCCTGCTCGTTCTGATTATCATCCCAGAATAGTAATATATAATTGAATCTTGTACACTGTCTGCTGAGGAATATGTAAGTGATGACAGCGCTACATTTGTTAGCATAAATCAAGATTATTCCAAAATTAATTCATGCAAGGCAAACGTCAGGCTCGACAAAAAATAAATTATGAACTATTCAGTAAATGAATTGTTACGTATACAGGAATAAATCTGTTAATTAATGTAAAGACAAACAAGAATTGTCCAAATTGTTTTATGGATCTGTTTTCGCAACAGAAATTTTCTTCGTAGGTAGGCTAGTGAACTAATTTAACTCAGATTTAAGACTTGAGATCAGACAAGAGACAATATGTTGAAAAAGATCAGCAATTAACAATCCCTACATATAACACAATTTAAAAAGTAAATAAACAGAATTAGAAACTTGAAAAAAGGAAAAAATATTATCTTTTAAGAACCTTAGAAATTCGTACTGTACTAAAATTCAAAATTAGCGGATTGGGCATACCACTAGCTTATTATTACATACAAAAGATAGCGGCCTTTACACCAAGTAGTGGCAAAGCAGGGGGTTGGCCTTTTTAACCCTTTTGGGTCCCAGATTCGCGTTACAGCCTCCACACCATGACCTTTTAGGCGTACAATATGCCATTTGCAACTTATAAACTATTAACATTAATAGTCGACGAAAGTAACTAGTCGTGGGGAAGGTAGATGTATACTAGAGCCCAAAGATTCCCCAAAATAATAAAATCCAGCACTTTGTCGTTACTGTGTATGTTACAGATGTATATGCATACGTTACCGATTGAAGATACAAACCCACAATAAATTATCATAGCAACATCTGTTTTGATCTATAATCGGGCCTCTTTTATTTAATATCTGTGCACGTGATAACGTGTACATATGTAGGGGAACAACCTAGTACTACTGGTGAAATGTGAAAATAAATCTTAATTAGACCATTGTAAAGTTCTTGTCAGTGATAGATTCATGACATTCAGAATCTTTGAATTGTATCTAAACTTATTTAGACTGCATCACATCGATTGACCATGTATCCTTACATAAGCCATGATTAGAATTAGTCACGTGCGAATAAGTACAACAAATTAATTCAAACAAGAATATCACGGATGGAGAAACACAATTTTGTATTAAAGAAATTACTGTCGTATATAAATGTCCAAAAATCAGATTGATTCTCAAATTATTTTGAAGGATTTTATTGAGGTCTCTAACAATGTTAATACTTTACCAAAGGACTGGAATTCCAAAAGTGCAACGGATAAATTGAGATTGCTCCATCGATTATTTAAATACATCATATAGATCAATCAAAGAGGTCAAAAAATGCTATATGCGTTCTCAGTCATTTTCGGAACACATTAATAAATTAGGAAACCAGTGAGTGACCTTACAAATGACAGTAAATAAACTAGAGTATGTCTTTGACGAGATTATAAATAAAAATATCCTTTGCAATTTTGTGTCGGAAAAGGAACTATCGCTAAAGAAAAATAAAGCGCCCAACCGAAGCTGAAGTTTTAGATGATTAGAGTAAGATTTGTTTTTCCTATAATGATGAAGACTTCCAAGCAATTGATCCAATACTTGTGGGCATTATAACAGGTATGACACCCAAACTCACCACTCTTCATTGGATATACTAAAGGTACTATGATGATGCAGAGAGAAGCAGTCCAAGCAGTGTCAACAATTTTCAGATGATATTAATGAAAGCAACGGATGCCATAGGTCGTGGATTCGATCCACGGCTGAGTCATATCAAAGACTTAATGGTACTAACAGCTGCCTCACTTGCCCCTCAACATTAAGAGGTTAGTGTTAGGACTGGTCGGTCTGGTGTCAGGAGAATGTGACCGGTTGGGACATCTGCGGTATGATGCCTCAGTGATATACATCACTATAAACTTCCACATTGCAGACATCGTAGCAATATGACTGAAAAATCGTTAAAACTACGTTAACAATCCAAATCATACACACAAATACAAACGCACACACACAAACACACACACCGACACACACACAAACACACACACAAACACACACACAAACACACACACATAAACACACACACAAACACACATGTTATGGGATTCATACGCAATGAGTGTGGCAGTCATCGAAAACATGGATACATCTGAACTGTGGTAGTATTTCCACCATTTAGATAAGGCTTCATGTATTGGGACGTAACTAGTTCAAATCTGTCCGCCTTGTAAGATACGAATTTTACGGCAGGACATATCAATACAAATGTTTTACAACAAAAACACTATTGTTACGTTATAGTCGTGTTGCACGGTCATGTCTTAAATTGGGTATCGGA
Source organism: Potamilus streckersoni (assembly GCA_016746295.1). Taxonomy (NCBI): domain Eukaryota; kingdom Metazoa; phylum Mollusca; class Bivalvia; order Unionida; family Unionidae; genus Potamilus; species Potamilus streckersoni. Next base: position 242,910 of record JAEAOA010002188.1, on the reverse strand, counting down.
GCCAAGTCATATAAACAACTTTGCCGGCCTATTGGATCTATTCGTTAATACTATCAGGCGCATAAAAATAAACCAACAGCACAAACGTCTGTGGCTGCACAGACAGACACAAAAATAATTAAAACACTTAACATAAATAAGAACAAGGATTGACATAATTGCATTTCTGATCCTGGTAAAATACAATAATTAAACCAAGTCTTTGATGGACCTCTTAATCCAAGACGGTTTTTCCCCTTTTATAAGAGTATCAACGTGCATCAGCTAATAACGATTGCACGGCAGCATGTAATAACAATACCAATCATATGCGAAAGACTGATTTACTTAAATTATTACGACCCATTTTTTGTACTGTATGCACCACCAATTGCCACTTAAACAACGACACCTATGAATTACCAATTAAACAAAGGTACAGCTAAAACAATCTGCATGTGAGCATAATATCTGTATAACAAGAGAGGCAAAAAACAATTACATCCTTGCTACATTAGGTGAGTATGAACAAGACTGTCGTCGTATTGAGAATGAACCAAAATGTCTCCCATCTCCTGTTGCTACTTAAGCAGCTGACTATGTTCACGCAAAGGCAATCACAATACACATGAACGCAAATTTCAAATGCGTAGTGGTGAACAATAAAATCATGTGGCTCTTATCTCACCCACATGCAAACCAGACAAAGTAAATATGATTTCTGAAATCGTAGCGGTGTTGCAAAACTTTATTCACTATGGCTTTAAAGTAGATATTGTTCTTAGCGCGCGTTTAGTTATTTCACTTGCGAAGGATGGATATAAAACTACTACATCGTGAAATCACAGCGGTGCTTGCGTAATCCTAGCCGAAAAGACAACAGCACAATCATCGATGACGACGACAGAATAATTGGAACGATTCTCTAAACGTTGGAGGAATATAATAGTTTAGGATCGGGATGGACTCTCGAAAGATGTGCCTAAATAGATTTACATCTCTCACAGTATCAACCGTTTCTTGGATCGAATTACATAGCAACATCAGCGTCGGTTCCACCAAGGGGATTGATAAATGTAAAGAATTTCATTGGCATTATTTTCGGCTAGTGATAAAACCTGCCTCAAAAATATCAGCAACACATGCGCAAACGCAACTTTGGTGATAAAAATTTCCAGTGCAAGTTACCAAGGCCACACTGAACGAATTTAAACAGTTAATCCAGATCGATGTTAATATGTTTACTTACGAAATAGATTTTAATCTATTTGCACTATACCGACATGATTTGTTGCCATTGCGTGAAATCAAAGAATTAGAATCTGTATCGTACGATATATGAATAATGAATCATGCTCGGTCACTTAACCAGCACAGGAATTACAAGGGTAAAAATTTTCCATGCTACCTTTGCATGAAAATATTTAATACCAAGCGACTACTCTCCAGCCACGACTTTTACTACGGTGGGTTTAGTGAAAAATCTCAGCGAACAATAACACGTTATCAAACTTCCTATACTTCAAAGAAAGATGACTGTCATTTATGCTATATACGCGGATTTTAAATATATGAACGTTTTAGTAAAAAAACCTCTGCTTTCAAAGCGCAAATGTTTCTGATATCTATCAAACTGTACAAGACGCTGAACAAATCCTTTATGGGTCTGTCATGTAATAATTAATTATGATGGACAAACAAAGAAAACAGTCTTTTATCTTGCCCAGAACACTAGCGCTCTAAACTCAGTTAAGATGTTTCTTCAGTCAATCGAAGTTGCGACAAATTGGATTCGTCAACAGCTTTTTTTCACCAATAGACATAATTTTGAGGGATAATAACATGAGTTGACTGCATCAACTCATTGCATAATCTGTGAAGAAGCGTTTACTTCCACCAATGCCACCTATTCATTATCATATTTACATCACTGGCGCGTATACAAGAACCGCGCCCAACCTATGAAATTTTCAGCTGATAATTTAACCTAACAAAACAAAAATCCTCATAGTGATTCATAACTTGCGTGGGTACGTTGGTCACTTAATAATGAAAACAGTAACCATAGCACAAGGCTCATCAATAAACGTGTGCCACAACAACTTGGAATAATACATGAGGCATGTATTTATACGAGTACACGAATCACTGGGTAAAACAGAAAAAGTCTGATTAGCATTTAAGTGCAAGAACATCGCTGATTATCACGATCTGTATTTGGGCACCTATATATTGTTATTCCCTGATGCGTTTGAGAAATTTCTTGACACTGCACTCAACGTATGCAAGCAGTATCTTGCGCATTACACTTTGTCACCATGTATTGGATGGGATTCACTATTGTCCAAAAGCCAAAATCTAACTGAATTACTCAGTGACATTTGTTGATTGAGTGCTCACTTCGTGGCGGATTATAATTGCCACGTCACAGATGCGTTCGTGTCAACAAACCAAACATAGAAGGGTATGATCCCGCTGCTCCGGAAAGCTGCAGTATTTAAACCACAATAACCTATATGAATCGGCGATGATGCAACCGTTGCCGATTGGGGGATTTCTTTGGTTTGATTGTGCGCACGTGTACGTACAAAAACAGACGCATAGTTACAACATCAACTGCGACCATGGATGCATCTTTGAAGTGCGTCTGGAATTCTCTGAACATTGACATGTATGTACGTTACTTCGTTGTCGCCGTATCTATGTGCAATTGTTGATGAATATGGACGCAAATACTCTGCGTACCAAATCTTGAGACGAAACATAACTATGTACTGCACGTGCAAAACCTACAGCTGTTGCAGCGATTTAGTATGCATGTGGTCAATATCCATCGAGGGCTTGAATTTCGCTAGCATGCTTGGATGGCCCAATATATCTAGATGTATATGGATCTGAGACTTAAGGCCACAAGAAGAACATTTGTAAGGCCATGAACAATGTCGTGTTTGGAAAAATCATGCAGAATCTATGTAAAGGAATCCGTGTAATCTTATCAGTGATTGTGATTTGAATGTTGATTCCTAGCCTGGATATTAAATCAAAACACAAAAATACAAGATACTGCTGAATTTTTTTTTTTATCTAGGATCGTCTGTTTAGGATTTGTTGAAGACGGTTAAATAAAACTTCTGATATAGCAAGGTCAAACCATTCTAGACACCGACAATAACTCGCTGCAGACGTATATAACCACCGTTGATGTGTACAAACACATGGCAAAACCACGTTTGATAAACGAAGTTGTTGATGCAAGCAAGTATCCAAAAGAATATCAATTTTTTATTTGCGCAAATAAAATGGATGTTGGTTAGTTCAAAGATGAAAGCTCGGGTTGAACTAATCGTAAGGTACGTAGGACTGCGACCCGAAATACTCGATCGTGATCAGACCGGAGTGCTAGGATACCAGCAAATACTCCAGATGGGTCTCACAGGTGAAGCTGAAAGATCGCCACCATCGATGAAGCACCTACCATTGACGATTTGAATGCAAACAGAAACAATCCTGTAGTGCACGACGATATGATGCTTGACAACAAAGTCAATCCTGAACAAATATTCTCGCGAGATCGATATCCAAGATGCATATAATACCGGTGACGAGTTCTGATGCGGTTGAACAACTTTGTCTTTTACGTGAGAACTAAAGCTTCAATGCAAGAGTTTGTTGTACAACTCAAAGCGTTCTTTCGATAATTACAATCTCATCAACTAAACTAGAAGTCAGTGTAACGTTGTCTACACTTATTACTGGAGGTGAATCACGCACACTTGAGATAGGATTAGCATTGTTATGAGTTTATTACAGCTGGCCTAAAATCCGATCACAAACAATTAGTGGTCTGGAAGCAAACAATATATCTGAGATTTCAGAAGATTGTGAAACATCTTGGTATATAGTAAAACTTCATACAGGTACGTACGACATTACCTCAATCAATGATGAGGTGGTCATTGAATTTCCACAATATTTAGTTAACGTTGAGCAGTCGTCGCTGAGAATAGTTATTGTTTGGTCCAATGATATTTCCGAAAATATGCAAATATTGAGTATATCACGTAAAGCGACGGGATGTCTTGTCGCGACTGACATTGTTAGGGTTACTTCAACGACAAACCGTCAATATAACTTGTGAAATGTCTGAAAAGGCTGGCATTGTCTCTCATACTATTTGCGGTTTCGACAAAGGTAGCCTGATGATTTTATATCGATTATTTGCGCATCACTTTGTCTATCTTCTATGCCATTATAATTGGCCGAGACATTTGTTATTCCATTGTGGAAAATGACGTACCCGTTTTGGATCTGTGTTGTGACACATTGATTATAGAACAATAAACCTGACATTTAAATAAAACAATAATGGTCGTACATAGAAGTGTGAGATCTGTGGGCGCTGTTAACGCAAGAAAATCCGTTTATATTACGTATTATGGAAATGGCCTAGGTGATGTTGTTCGTGCATTATTGATTGGTGTACCGAAGGTGCCAGAGGCTCTGACTTCGCTTGCTGCACCAATGGCTAAACAAGTTGCAATGCAAATCGTTGATATGAAAAGTGCTGCCGTGGAGCGAACGAAACAACCGGGATTGAAGGCAGCACAATCGCTTCGTGATCGTCCAAGTTTAGTGATTCGAGCACAACCACAAGCTGTTACGTAACCATCAACAGAAAAAATGTCTACTTCAATTTGCGAAATTATTAATGAAACCGCTCAACAACTCATGTTAGATTCAGTGATCTGATAATGGTCAGCGGTATTAATAAAAGCAATGGTATATAAATGGAAACTAAAGTCTCAACATGGCTCATCCCAATGATATATTTGATCTAGCATTTAACATGGGGTTACCTGCTGATCCAAGTAAACATGAATTTCAGTATTATTTATACCTGGCCAGGGATCAAAATGAATTAACAATAGATATACAAATGAAGAATATGTCTAGGGATTTTTTTCCGTGTGAGAAATTGTTGGAAGGTGAACGATAGTACACAAAGAAAGCATGCACTTACTGATTTCTCATTAAAGTACGTTGCAAAATGTTTTGGACGTTACTCAGCCCGACGTAGATATGAACCGATAAATCACCAAAGCAGATTTGTCTGAGTTTACTAGTCGTGTTATTGTTGGTGTTGACTCAGGTGAGCTTTTTATAACACTGCAAACTTAAACGTCTAATTTCGATAATCAAGATATTATTGTCAAATTTAAAGGTGCTGTCACAAAGAACCTGGCTGAGATCACTAAGAACGGTGGATTTAGAGACAGCGAGGTGTCGGTTGTGTTTTTTTTTTCAAAGAGCATATTGGTAATACTAATGATACAGCAAATCAATATGAAGATGAGCAAATCGCTAACATGCGAACACCACCATGTAACAAGGTAACCGGAATGGGGTAAGATTATAACTAAAAACACTTATGCTGGTGACAAAAGTACAACGTTTATGAATGATTCAATGGAAACGATTATGTTAAATTCGTGAGCATACAACATTCAAGTTTTGGACAAATAACATAATATCTATGAATATGATAATGTAAAGCAATATAAATTAAATGTGTATTGATACGAAAGAAAAGAACTTTAAACAGTACAGAGATGTACGATTTAAATTTATTTCATAAGTATAAAATCAAATGATTGATGTAGTCGTCGACAATTTTCGAATATTATAGTACTTAACTTCCTATAATAAATGCAGCGTTAAAGCAAAAAATAATCATTCTGTTAAATCACATGTAAGTAAATTAGGAAATATACTATAATATTGCAATATATTAAACATGTCAGAGTTACCAAAAATACAAAATTTAAAATTTTAGTACAATAATTATATTATACAAAACAAATAGGAAACTAATATACAGTTCACATACCGCTACAGCTGGAGATCGCCAGTAGTTAAAGTAGACTGCTCACTGACAACACTTCTCTCACATTTTGCTGTACGGTGAGGTAATTAATACACCAACAATATAGCCTTACATCGTCTGTGCGCTTCAGTAATATCGGTTTAAGTAACGCATGCACTTTGCTCGTGCTGCATAGGAAAAACCTAACTCATTGTTTCCAAATAATGTGATTTACATAAAATCACCCTCCATGAATCAATCAGAAATTTTGTTTGAGCTGTATCGATAGTAACCATTATCTCTTGTGGTGATGGCATCTTTATTGCAATGCAATTGCATATTTGAGTTTTTGATTATTCACAATTCCTTGCAGCGGCACAGAGCTGGAAACTATCCAGTTACAAACGAGGGTAAAATAAACAGTATGGCAAAGTTTGAAAATATGCTGGCAGAAATGGAAAATCAAGACAATTACGAGCACCAAAAAGAAACACTGCAGATTTACAAAAAGTAAAAGTCGACAACGAACAATCTTCACGTATATGCCTGATCGAAACAGCTACTGCCACAGTAGTTCATTACGAGGCTGCATTATGCATAACAATCACAGTAGCGGCAAATTGATGGGTTTTGTACGTTTGGGGCTCCTCGGGCAGTGATATATCATGGACGCTACCACCTATGACTGGTTACATGCGTTGATTATTATTGCTAATCATCAGTGTGTTACATATGGCATATTGATCGCCTCCTAAAATGTCATGGGGTTGAGGCTGGGAAACAAATAGGTCAAAGACAAAAGCCCTTGCTGTCCATTACTTGTCAACGTGGGGCTGGAGTAGGTAACATATCCGACTTTAAATTTTCAATAAAATTATTCCGTTTGTTATGTCACATTCATATCTGTGGAATTATTTTATCCTCCAATTGCTTTTGGAGCAACCATATTAAATATATAAGTCATCCTTTATCTAAGCGAAGTGGACGAATGAAGAAGTTTAAAAGTTTAAGGGTTTATTATCAAAACATAACCTGAACAGTATTCATTTAACCTACATTCGTCCAATTCAGGTATATGCATTTGAAATATGATCTTTCTATACTAACTTTCGTTCTGAAAAAAGAAATAAAATATTAAAGCTTGAAACAGTTAGAATAGTTTCTGGATTACTATAAGTTTCTACCAAATAAATATTTTATTTTGAAACTCGATGACCAACTCTCGCAGAAAGGAGAAAATATCTGCAGACGTAAAAGAAAATCAACAACCATGTTCAGGGTTATATTACGGTCTTGCTCACAGTTTGCATGAGACAATGTGCGAAACTCGAACAATATCATTCAGACATCAATGAAAAACATTTTTGTTCAAAAATCGTATATAACAGCATTTATCGACACATGGAATAGTAGGCCATAATGCAAAATAAATGTTTGAATAAACTAACTTTCAAAAACGAAATTGCAAGATGGCAAAATTTCTTTTCCAAGTTATTTGATATATGAAAAAGGGCATGTTTCTATGTTATTAAGGTGGTTAAAGACACAAGTTGAATTCGCTGATGTATGATTTATTTATTTATACTCTTATCGCCCTTCCTTCCGTTGTCCTGTGAATTTCCATTATTGTGAATGCAGACTTTTTAAAAAACGACAGAAATTAACTTTATTGCAGATTTTATAATGAATTTTAATAAAGTGTATTTATAAAACATATTTCATACAATTTTATTTAGCAAAGAATTTTACACATAAGAAGAAAATATATTCTGCTCCTAAAAAAAACTGTTTCAATGAATCCCTACCATATCCACCCAAACATAATTTACAGGTAACTGAAATTTGACAGGTCTATGCGACAAAAGAGTTATCAACATGTAAGAGAGATTTGATGCTCGATATCAACACCCGTTACTCAGAATACCCTTAATTTGATGCTCGCTGTCAATGCCCGTTACTCAGAATACCCTTAATTTGATGCTCGCTATCAATGCCCGTTACTCAGAATACCCTTAATTTGATGCTCTCTAACAATGCCCGTTACTCAAAATACCCTTAATTTGATGCTCGCTATCAACGCCCGTTAATCAGAATACCCTTAATTTGATGCTCGCTATCAATGCCCGTTACTCAGAATACCCTTAATTTGATGCTCCCTAACAATGCCCGTTACTCAGAATGCCTTTAATTTGATGCTCTCTAACAATGCCCGTTGCTCAAAATGCCTTTAATTTGATGCTCGTTATCAATGCCCATTGCTCAGAATACCCTTAATTTGATGCTCTCTAACAATGCCCGTTACTCAGAATACCCTTAATTTGATGCTATCAACGCCCATTAATCAGAATACCCTTAATTTGATGTTCGCCGCTATCAATGCCCGTTACTCAGAATACCCTTAATTTGATGCTATCAACGCCCATTAATCAGAATACCCTTAATTTGATGTTCGCCGCTATCAATGCCCGTTACTCAGAATACCCTTAATTTGATGCTCGCTATCAATGCCCGTTGCTCAAAATGCCTTTAATTTGATGCTCGCTATCAATGCCCGTTACTCAGAATACCCTTAATTTGATGCTCTCTAACAATGTCCGTTACTCAGAATACCCTTAATTTGATGCTATCAACGCTCGTTAATCAGAATACCCTTAATTTGATGCTCTCTAACAATGCCCGTTACTCAGAATACCCTTAATTTGATGCTATCAACGCCCGTTAATCAGAATACCCTTAATTTGATGTTCGCCGCTATCAATGCCCATTACTCAGAATACCCTTAATTTGATGCTATCAACGCCAGTTAATCAGAATACCCTTAATTTGATGTTCGCCGCTATCAATGCCCGTTACTCAGAATACCCTTAATTTGATGCTCGCTATCAATGCCCGTTGCTCAAAATACCCTTAATTTGATGCTCGCTATCAATGCCCGTTACTCAGAATACCCTTAATTTGATGCTCGCTATCAATGCTAGTTACTCAGAATGCCCTTAATTTGATGCTCGCTATAAACACCCGTTACTCGGCATACCGTTAATTTGATGATCGCTATCAACGTCCATTACTCAGAATACCCTTACTTTAATATCGTTATCAATGCCCGTTACTCAGAATCGACTTAATTTGATGATCGCTACCAAACACCCTTAAGATGTATTCTGCGTCAGTAAGGTACTGCACTAACATACTCTTCCTATTGAAATTTTACGGCTGATATTGCCTTTTCAGTAGATACAGCCCTATGCCAGCAGGAAGTTAGTGTTTGTTTTACTTTTAACTAATGAGAACTATATATATATATATATATATATATATATATATATATATATTATATTTTTATATATCTATAAATATAAATTTATATATATATATATATATATATATATATATATATATATATATATATATATATATATAAATATATATATATATATATATATATATATATATATATATGTGTGTGTGTGTGTGTGTGTGTGTGTGGATTATGTCTTACACACTACCTACCCAGTTAACATGGTGAGGTACATGTGACTATGCCTGTCTGCATTTACCATGTTACGTATTATGTGCATCTTCACATCCTGCCCACATATGTCATGTATAGGTACAAGTGAAACATTATCTACACAACATATTCAGGAACACATTACATTGGTACCTTATTTAGGTACACGTGAAACAGAACTGGATCAGACATGGTTTAGTGGGTGGTGTCCAAACTTTTCAAAAGTGTCTTGACTCTTCTCGAAAGGGCAACGATGGAAATTATTTGTGTCTGTTTATTCAAAGTGTGCAAAATACCCAATAAACGTGCTCAATAATAAAACGATAGTCAAATATCAAGTGAAGAAAGACTGTGAGTACGTAAGATATTTTTAACCTGGGGTAGGTATAGAAAACCCGGTAACCCGTCTCCCAAATCCGTCCATATTACACATCAACCATCCACCGTTACAATGTTGAATCACATGAGTTTAAGTTGCATCTGTTCACAGTAACCTTAGTTAGGTTTGTGCTATCTGTCTACTAAGTTATGGTACAATTGCTTTATCATTACCTGTCCAGTTATCATGATTAATTACTTGTTAGGCACCATCTGTCCACCTTTTTTATTTCGAGGGACATGTTACACATTACCTGTACCCTGTTAACATGTCGAGGGACATGCTACACATTACCTGTACTCCGTTGCCATGTTGAGAGACATGTTACACATTAACTGTGCCCCGTTACCATGTTGAGGGACATGTTTTTTAATATATTACTTGTCCCCAATTACCATGTTGAGTGACATATCACACATTACCAGTGCCCCGTTACCATGTTGAGGGACATGTTACACATTACCTGTGCCCCGTTATCATGTTGAGGGACATGTTACACATTACCTGTCCACCGTTATCATGTTGAGGGCTATGTTACACGTTACCTGTCCACCGTTACCATGTTGAGGAACATGTTACACGTTACCTAGCAGTTGTTACCATATTGCGATGCATGTGTTTCATATTACGACAGTGTATGAATTTTGTGATTTTTATGGCTTATTTTATCTGGAATTCAACTTTTCAAGAACTTCATACATTTATTTTGATTACATAATGATGTTGGCAACTCATAACGTTACTCTCTTTATATCATTTCAAGATGAAACGAGACCTGATTTTATCTCTTCTTTCAACGGCCATTAATTTTTATGGCATTATGAGCACACCAAATACAAAACCAATACACCGTTTGTAGTGACTTTTACCAAACACTATACCATCAACATATCGTGTGAACTAACCAATACATGACAGGGGCTATACTAAACACAGTCTGTAACAATCAACACAAATTGATCTACTATTCACCAGCCCACATTATTTCACCAACACGACATTTGTAGTGACCTGCTTCCAAGTTTATATATGCTTATATCTGAGATTTATATATGTGTAAATAACATGACCTATTCAGCAGATTTTGTTGGAATTCGTTTTAATGTTACGAATAGCATCCCTTTACTTGTCCTATGATGAGAGGATTTCGGTCTTTCAGATGGGTACATGCTCTTTAACTTCTTTATATGGTCGTTAACGTTGCAAAAGAAAAATCAAACACAAGGAAAATTCATTATAGAATTAAATGTTCGTGGTTGGGTGTTTGTCGATGTGTAAATTTTACTTAATCACTTGCAAAATAAATAAAGTACGAATGGCTGTATGTAAACTTTGTGAGTAATTAGGTAACATTTACACATCGATAAATACCCAACCATGATCATTTAATCATTAGAATTCCAATTTACTTTCTTTCTAAAATCATATCAGATCAGTTGATTTAACCAAAAAACATTCACTTTTATGTACCTCGAAGTTTTCTTTCATTAGCCTCTTTACTTCAATAGAATAGATAGCCTATCTTTTCTGGCCTAGATTCATTGATTCTTTATACAGTGATACAGTGTAGAATATCATAGCGGGTCATGCCAGTGATTTATTGTTATGATCAATATATCAATATATAACAAATGATTTTTGCAATTAAACCAGGAATATTCCTTCTTTTTAAAATTACACTTGCGTATGGCACGTGTTGTTATAGCATCGTCGTTGTTACTTTCTACGTATTTCGATCTTTCAAAAGCAAGATCGTGTACATTTTTAGTGAGATCCATTTGTTGACATGACCCTGACTTTTTAATAACTGCTGCTATAACATTTTGTCGAGGTCAAATGCAATAATTTCCAATGATTGGCTTCTAAACCCTGAAATATGCCTTCTTCGGTAAAAGAAGCGAGTGTTGGAGTCCAAGTTGGTTCTATTCAGTTACATTGTTTTAACTTATATTGGTCGATTTTAATATGTGGCTTGTCATTTTCTATCGAAAATCACAGGAGTGGATGGGTGGGAGCTTGTTGTTGTTATCATTAGAGTGTAAAGCGTGGATATAGATAAAACTTCAAATCAAATGATCTGTACACAGGGAACCAAAAGTAGTCCGCAGAACGAATCGATGTGTAAAATAATTCCAGATTAGTATCACGGGACCGTTAACATTCAATCAAAAAGTAGAAAATACAGTCAATTCATAAAAATTGGTATTATTTTCAGGTATAGCTTCTTCTAAAGCATATCCAATGCGATGATGGTACGACTGATTGTAAGCTTTGATCGAGCGTGTTAGTACGTAGATATATTTAAGAATTTGCAATATTTCCACGTATGCTCTTTTAAAGTTCTTTGAAAACGTTTCATGACAAAACTGTTGTTTCTGGATGTTCAGTGGTACAAACATGAATTTGTGTTTCAAAAATTCTGTTTGACAGGCTCGATTAAGAATTTAGGCGCCTTTGTCTGTTTTCTATAGCAAGAGGTTTAGACCAGTTTGCTTGGAAACAAATTTCATTTAAAACACACATTAACTAAGAACATGTTTAGGAAGTCAAAGGAACTAACAAAGATAAGTGCATAATATTAAGCGTGAGTATCTGCTACATCTATTTGCCATTAATGATCGACTCGTGTTGTTTTCATTTGACTTCTTAAAATATTCATCGAATGGGTTCATGTCACATCGTAGTCGTTTGTGCTTGTAACCATTGTCGTATACATTGTAGATATAATCTTTTAAGTTTGGTCTTTGAGGGACGATACAAATTTTGAATTCTTTAGTAACTAGCCACATGAGCAGGATTGTAGTAAAACTAAATAATAGTGTCTTCTTCTGGTGCTGTTGTTACTGCTCCACAACAAAACATCCATTCTTCAAAACTGATCTTAGGTTCTTCGCGTAGTAATTTGGATAGCGGTGCCTGACTTGTCCTACGAGCAATAGGAGTAGAAGTAGTCATTGGTCTTTTGTTCTTGATTTATTTTTCACTTTTGTCTTCCTTTATTTCGTTTTTTTTTATTCTGAAGAATGTAGCGACATCATCAACATTTATCTAAATTTGTACTCAACCTCTCTGTTCTTCTCGTGTGGGCAGTTTCTTGTTCACCATTTGACAAAGAATGTGACGATGTTGTCCTAAAAACTGTTTCCATATCTTGGCCAAAGGAACCATTCCTTCAAAACGTTCAAACAACATTCACACATATCATTGATGATTTATTTAGATGATAATTTGTTTTAACAATGGAGTAAAGGATTTGAGAGGGGCTATCGAGATAACCCAATCATTAGCTAAACGTGCCCCTTTTATCGTTTTTCTTTGGATGGTTCCTTTCGATGATGGTTTGAACTTTGATACATACATATTCTAGCAAGAACAAATCTAAAGAGAAAACTCTTGCACTTCAATTCATCTTCACTAATTGATGTGACGTCTTATGAACTTGACTTTAGGAAATACTGATGTCTTTAACATACTAAATCTTGCTAATTATTGCTTGGACAAATCCTCGAAATTTTGTAACACATCTGTTTTGTCTTAAAAATCAGTTTTGAGAGGCAACTGCTTTGGCTGCTGTAGCAGCAAAAACTGGACACTTTGAAGAAGTAGACATTTTCTTTAGAGATAGATTTCTCTTTTCATCAAAGTGGAAAACACTCTTTTTACATCAGGTTTAGCAGATATGACCAGTATCTAATCAGATGAAGTGGAGAGACACTTAACGAGCAAGATTTTATTAAATACTTGCGCGCTTGATTTGCAATATCTTTTTTTAAACAGAATATATTTTTGGAGCTTTTTTCTTCTTCTTTGAGCGTGAGCTTGCTGCACATCTGTTGAGCTTGGCCATTTATGTTGTTTGGAATTTTAGCTTCCGCAGCAGGTTTCCATTTTGAAAGTAAATTAATTATAACACCTCTTGACGTTCTACTATCGCTTGATTTCAAAATTTTGGTTTTCGTTTTGAGTATTGATTCTTGGAAGAGAGACAGAGAAGATAATAATATTTACATATTTCTTATACATAAAGAAACAAGGGAGATAGATGATGACTGGACCCCCTTCTTGGAACCAATCGCGAAACAAATTCGCACCTAATGCATATAAAAGAAAATCAGGATACGTAGAATTTCAATGGATGAATAAATAGTCATGTTGCGACTCGGACACATTGTTATATGCAGAGTTTCCCTGAAGGAGTTCCCGATTGTTTGGCCGATACTTGAGCTTGATATTTATCTCTTAAATATTCAAAAAGCACCACATAAGGATGATTGAGACGGATGGTGCGATGCACATAACTTGTTGAAATAAAATTTTGAGTAATGTGGATAATAATACCATTGTGATGGTGTTAACTGAGTTTAAACAAAAATATTCTCTTTGTCTTCTTCTAAAATGTCATCGATGGTGGCAAGATGTGTAAGACTAAAGTCGGAGGATGTATTCGTGAGGAATTTCTCCTTACGACCTAATGGATTCTTCTTGAGTTTCTTTCAGTAACGTCCGAACAGTTATTACTCCTTATGTCACAACACTTCACATTGTATTGGACGACCGAACAATTGTGAATTGTTTTTATATCACACGTTTGACAAATTCAGCTTTGCCTTAGCCACTTGGTCCAGCAATCAACCTGTTCAAGGGACGACGAAGGTATAGCATCTCAATAATTTGACGTTCTGACATGTCGTGAATCACTTTGAGCACAGAGGAAGCAGTCATTACAATTGCGTTTAGTATAGTCTGATTCTTTCTTATCATTTATTATATGGTGGTGTAACAAAAACTAGGATAAGTATAGTTAAGAGTCCCCCCAGAACTCCTTTTCGTTCATCAGCCAAACCCAATATCATTTTCAAAGCCAGAAACCTTTTGTTTGCACGTGTCGAATTTAAGACGTATCCTGTCAAGTATACGTCTTTTATCTGTCAGGGAATTCAAATAAACGTCGTTTGCAAGTACTAAATGTTACTAAATTAGGACGAAAAGGACCTCTTCACAACACATTCATCATTATTGGCAACAATTTTAGCACTGTTACGTGTATGCTTATACAAAGGTGACAAAGAAAAGAGTGAAGTCAACAAGCTTTGTAAATTTGACAAAATAATTTATTTCCAAAGAAACAAAGGTAAAATGTGAAGGACTTACAATTCGTGAATTTAATCCAAAAATTAATCCTGCAATCTATAAAAATATATGTCCAATCACTAAAATGTCGTAAATGAATCGAAGTTCGAATCCCGATGAAGTTCCAAAATGGAAGACGATGGCGTCTTCAAAAAGGTGTTGTTGTGTCAACAGTTCCTTGTTGATTTTTATGAATTAAAAATAGTATGGGGTGAATGTTACCTTGGTAATAACCAATCATTTTCACTCAGTGTTTATGAAATCTGAATCAAGATCAGAACTAGGTTAGCTAAATTACAATATAGCAATTTACTACGCTTTAGTCAGGCTAAAAGATTTGAACTGTATTTTTTAAAACACTGTCAATTGCAGTGAATAAAGTTATCACTATATTAACTTGTAACAAAATAAAAAATTAAAACTAACATACAACTAAATAATTACATATGCGTAAGATCACAATGAGTTTTTGTACACTGATCAAGATTTTGTGGCGATGTCTTTCAATGTTCCGTTCATGAATATAATACAAAGACTCTACTGATTGGTGCGGGATGTTGGATAGTAGATGACCATGCATTGCTCACTACAACTGACACGTTTGATAGTAAATGATGAGGTACAACTTTACGGTAGCAAAGTAAGTCCCAGAAAGAAGCAAAACCAAAACGTTTTGTAAAACGTAACAAAGGATTTTAATTACAAAGTCAAAATATCTATTAAAGTAATAAACAGTCCAAACAATTGTTTGTTATCTCGAATAATATCTGAGTACAACATAAAACACATCTACTAACTTACAACAAGGAAAGAGGATGCCTCCAAAATCGGAATGAATCTGATTGCACAGTTCTCTCCTTATTTGCAACTAATACTACTGATCTTATTTGATAAAATTTTACACGTGACAGATCAAACTACTCATTTTTCTACGAACTTCCTTATTCATGTGACCCTGCGCAACAAATGGAAAGGTAATTAATTATTTTAGAGAGGACAAAAGCCCATCAGCCAATGAGAAATTTATCGAAAGGCGCCATTAAGTCTTATTAGTACGATTATATTTTAATAATTGTCAACACATAGGAAAGTATATATTTATCGCTCCTATGTACTATTATGCTCTTAACAGACTCAGGTCACGTAAGCAAAACTAACTAAATATATTATATTCAATTTACAGCCATGAATAAAAATTATTAAAAATATTAGATGAAAGTATGTACTAGGAGTTACACAATAAATGTAGACATACAATACAGCGAGTATTGGTCAGTACATATGGTATGTTCGATCGCTAATGTGGGCTATTGTTCACAACACACGGCTTGTAGAGTCCTAAGTATTGTCCTTACCCACCCCGTGTCGGATACCAATAAAAGGATGTGTGCTTCATATAAAGAAAAAAAAGAAAGATAGTACTTAAAGGAGACAAACATCCAAATTGGAATTCGCGCAAACTCCGTATATAATTTGCTATATATATATATATATATATATATATATATATATATATATATATATATATATATATATATATATATATATATATATATATATATATATGTTTCATTTTATGAAAATTTGTACCTTTCTTTTTTACTCGTTACGAGGAAATTTATGAAAAACCTATCATCTCTCCCGATCCGCCTTGAATAAACTAACGCACTTCCCTCCCCCTGAACAATTAGCGGATGTGACGTCATTTGAGACACTACACGCTGGCATTATTGATAATAGCACAGGAGTCTGCAGTTTAATCAATAAAGCACAACGAAATTTCTGACTACATCAAATCACCTTAATGGTATTATAAAATGATTATTTTATATTACCATTAAGGTAATTTCATGTAGTCAGAAATTTTGTTGTGCTTTATTGATAAAACTGCAGACTCCTATGATAATACTGTCAAGCATACTACGAGTTGGCTGTACTTGAATGTTTCAATTATGTCGACTGTCAGTGATGACAGTGATGTGGATGACAATCCAGAAGTAGAATATTTCATTAACATCCAGCCATATATGTATGAACCCGAGACAAATTCGTGTGACAAAGATGTACAGGAATCGCCAGGTTCTGACAATGACGATGATTATAAACTACCTTCAATTTTAAATACCAAACTAAATAGCATTACAAAATCTAATCAATAATGCGGGTAGGGAGAGGGCTAGAATTTTCTACCGATTACGATTTCTTTCACAATTCATTTCGTTTTTTTTGTTTCATTAATTCTTCTTCTTTCTTTTAATTTACTTTTAAATCAAAACAAATTAATATTACAGAGCAGAGGGTTTTTTTGCCAGTTTTTTTTTTTTTTTTTGGGGGGGGAAATAGGCTGGAAATTGGTTTTCACTTTATATAGCCTGGATTAATCCAACAGCTATTGATATGGACTTGTACATGTCATAATTGGATGAATGCTCGTCAAAGAAATAGACATTTAAAATATAAAACAGGCAACAGTTTTTTCAAATATGTTTAGCCTTCTTTCTACACAGGTGCTTGTGTAGTAAATGTGTTCCAATGTCCAACCAAGAATGGAATATTTGTTGTCAATCTCTGTGGCTCTCGGAAGAAAAAATGTGTGTGTGTGTGTGTGTGTGTGTGTGTGTGTGAGAGAGAGAGAGAGAGAGAGAGAGAGAGAGAGAGAGAGAGAGAGAGAGAGAGAGAGAGAGAGCACATGTTACACCCCCACCTCTTCCAAGACTCCATAAACTAATCTGTTAAAAAATAAATACCATCTAGCCATGTTTAAAGTGATTGAATTGTTGTGAAATTATGTGTAATAACTATACTATTCAATAAATTATTTTGTCCTTTTAGAGTCTACCGACACTTAGCATATAGACGATTTTTCCGCTGGGTGTGGTAAAAGAAATATAAAAATATTACCATCATGTGTAGTGAGCACGATTCGCAAGACCTTCTCATCTGAAACCTTCACATGATTCACGCTTCTGACTGATGAATTTGAAAACTTATGACAGTTCTAGAAATATGTGTGAATGTATGTGTATAATGGCAAAATAAAATATCAGAAGCTACTGAGGTTTTTAACTTTATTGGCTGAAATTACACGTTCAGGTATTGAAACTTTGACGGTACTCTTGAATTATTGAGTCCTCAAATGCTCCCTGGCCTATGTCGACTACGACTCGCCGGCCCGGCGTGCTTCCTCTCTTCTGTCTTGTTATATGAGTAGAAAAATATTACAAAAGAGTCGGCACTGCAGCAGGCTTCAAACGCTAACGTTTTGGCTCAGACCCAATAAATTGAAGTGTCTCTGGTCTTTTGAAAAACTTTCATGCTCGAAATGTCTCGGTCATAAATCTCTTCTCTCTTTATTTTGATCGCCCATACAAATCATCTTTTAGAGTCCTTTGGAAATGTGAAGAAAACAAATATTTGTCCAGAACTGCTATTATGCACACAATTCAGAGTTGCGCATTGAACCATCGTTTCTACTTGACACTGAATGTGAATATGCCTGTTGTACGGGAATCGTCTCAAATGACGTCACATCATCCTAGTATGAAAGGGAGATAATAACTTGGGGGGGTTTGGTTCTTTTCATTTGATCTCGGAATTTAACGCCGTATTTATTATTAAATGTTTGTGCAAATACAATAAATGCAAAAAAAAAAAAATAGTCAGGATAGGTTATATACACAAAGTACTACATATCCTTCTATTTACAAAAAAAAATTGCAGGTTAGGGTTTTTGTCCCCTTTAAAATATTGCTGTGTGACAGAAATCAAAAAGTGGGGTGGTGTTTAGTAATTAAAAAATGGGGTGTTGAATAGCAATAAGAAAGATGGTGTTTGAAAGAAGGTCACTAATTGATAGACTTTAGATCATTTGATGCTCCATTCACTATTTATCATTAAATGTTCTGTGTATATAATGTAAATATATTAACTAAAGCTGTACTTTAAAATTCCTGTTTTATTCAGACAGCCAATATAATGCAAATCTACAGCGTAATGTGAATTCTTGATTTTATGCTAGAACAATGAATATTAAGAATCTCACTTTATGCACATGATTTGTGCTTTTAGAGAAAATATTAAGAGTAGGGTTACAATAGTTACAATATCAGCAACATTGTTACCTTTCGAAAGTTACAAGAACATTCTTGATATTTTCAGCTTGCAATTTTCTTATGCGGACAGGGCAAATCAATAAAGAATAATGACATTCATGTATACAGTTATAGCAGCTAAAAACTAAACTCCAATGTGCTTTAGAAAACATGTATACCATTTTGGTTGGAGTACATTTTACGGATTAGAGATTATAATGTCGAGGCAGAAGTAGATATGCAATGACTTATTTCTCGTGCGTAGAAACTCTTAGTGAAACAAAGCAGAGGATTAGAAGGGCCTTGATGAATTTCACTCGAATCATTGATGACATGTTTCTCTGTAAAGAAAATACTAGTCTTTGGATGCACATGGCAAACATTTCATGCATCGAGATTAATCTGAACAAACGTCAATCTAAATGCATACAAATGTCAATCGTTCTTGTGTTGCAGCACACTTTCATTCTAAGCATGTTAAAACTTCCGCTTGTAATAATTCTAAAATAAATTTCGTGTACTAAGCTTAAACTCAAGACGTAAATGCAAACATTGATCCATTCTTTCTTTGGCTGTAATCTTTGTATGATGTCATAAGAATAGGGTCAAATGGTTGTACTGTAACTAACAACATTGCGGCAAGAGGATTCCATTTAACTTTAGATAATGACTTGTTACCAGCAGTAAGAGGGTTCCAGTCTTGCAAAAATAGGTAACCATGTAGCTTAGAAAAATAAGATTTCACTCTAACTAGGATTAAAGGTTTCCTCTGTAAATGAGGTTAAGAAGTTTCCATTCGACCTAAATAATTACAGAACTTTGCGTCAAACGGTTCAATTCAAGCTATCTAACCAGCTAATAATCAAATTACTTAATTTACAAAATGGGTTATAGTTCCACTTTGCCGACCAAACCAGTTAACTAAATATATGCGTTACTGTGCTCCAATCCTCTAGCCAAATTTCTAACTAAATTAGTCTACCACTATTGAACTAATTCACAAGCGATCCAACTAGTTTCCTACATCATCAACTAATTAATGGTAAGGAGATTCCATTGTAATTTACTATTTCATTACTTAATAAATAAAATTATTTTCTACCTTAGAAGCTACTTTTCTGATAATAAATAAATAAATAAATAAATAAATAAATAAGTAAATAAATAAAAAAAGATAGAAAGCAAAAAAGAAAATGATGAAATTGGTGGTAGCTATTTTAGCTTATGTTCCTTGATAGCCGTGTAAATATAATAGCCACTAAAACTAGTACCCTGACGCTTGTCTGATCTTTAGCAACAATTTACGCTAAAGTTATAAAAATAAACTTCTTTTCATATGTATGTCTATTAGTTAAATATATTGAAAACATTTCAATTAAATGCATAAAAACAACCATTTGGATTAGTTATGATTTATTAAAAATATGGTATACTGAATTAGATCGGTTAACATGACATACTATGACACTTATTTCTCACTTACAGACGATTAAGAGGTGGAAATTCATGATACGGCACTAATATGTTCAAACAGAAGTAGCTTAGATAAATTTTTTATTTATGTCAAGTGCATAAGGTCAAGGTAAAAGTAAATTGTCATATGCCTGAATAAAAACAAAATGTATAAGGCAGACATGAAATCTTACATGAATAATTGATCAACAGCTTAGATGACTAGAAACACATTTTTTGTTCGAAATATTTGATATTTATCATTCTATTTATATCCAATATACTTAAATGACCTTTTCAAGGACTACCCCTTAGAACTCCAGAGAATTAAATTCCAGATGAAAATCATTCACCCTCCTTCCAAATTTAATTAATGAAATAATTACAAAGAATTTACCATTTATTCTTTTACGTTTTTTTTAAGCTATACCCCTCCAAAAAAAAAAATAAAATCGCTGTGCAAACAAATGGGCCATACTTACGTTTGCACATTTTATTCCAGTGCTGACTTCAGTAAACAAAAAAGAAATCTTTAGTAAGTTTAATTTACACTGTTTGGTAATTAGTTTATTCTAAACTTTGTTTTATTTCATTTTACGATTGTAATGTAAGATTTATATTGGACTCGACCTAATCGAAAACTGAGTTCATTTCTGCTTGAACTGAGTTGACGTTTTAATTTTATTCTGTAAAAACAACTAATTTATTAGCTAAATTATTCTATATGTGTATGGGTTTAAAATCAGTATATTATTAATAGAAGCAAATGTCTTTATTAGGGTCTAGGTCTAAATTTTGACGCGTTTAATGGGTATTATACACACATTGATGCCCTTTCGAGGAAAGTCGGACTCTTCTGAAACCCACTGACACTTAACCTGATTTTGGACTGCTTTATGCCAAACGTTGGCGAAATCACTGAAGAGTGTCCTAACCTTATTACGTTGATCAAAACAAATTGTACTATAAATATTAACTGATGTGTTGTTGAGTCAACTGGTAATAAAAACCTGATTGATTATGTGAAATTATATCCTGTACAAGTGGTTATGTAAATATTTGCATACGCTTTTCTCAAAAATATTAAAATCCAAAGTAAAGAAATATGACTATAGCTTCTCACAGAACCAAAATAAGCAAGATTACTTATTTTCTAGTGATCTGGGAACACTGAAATTTGCAAGCAGATATTATACATGCAGTCAGGTGGATACTTAATTGATTGTGCAACTTATGTCAGAATCACACGCTGAATTAGACATCATTTACAATCAATGATTCCCAAGATCTCTTTTTTCATCTTCCTTGAATTTCTCTAATTAGTTTCCACAAGTCATTCGAGTTCCCTTATTGAAACCTGATGCATTCCATCAGCATAGTATAAGGTCAAACAAAAATATAGACGTGTTTCGGGTCAGCAGACCGTTTTTCTTTCTCACTATCGTCTCTAGCATTCCACCCTACAAAAAGCTCAAAAATATTGTTTTTTATAATCACAAAAAAATCATAATCCCAAATTTTAAAACCAGTGAAATATGAAATAAACTATATATTGTTTTATCTAATGATTATATTTAGATTCCCTTTAAATTTCTCCTTCGCATGTGAAGAAACCATCTTTTGGGATTTTGAGTACATTTCTCGAGATAATACAATCGTGTTCACTGTGTTAATAGTTTCCTAATTTCATTATGCATTTAAGGCCTATTGTTATTGTACATTACGATGTTACACATTTTCTTACTGCATATGTATTATACCTGTACAATTCTCATCACTAACATTAAAATCATTTCATTACCTACATTATTCCAAGAGGACGAGGTGAGTTGGAGGTTCAAATAGTGAACCTTGGTCATTTAACCTGATTTCTCTTTCATAGCAAGCTAATTTAGGGACGTGAAACGTATCAGAAACGTCATCAGAGTAGTGTGCACGAAGTCCGGGTTTGACGGCAAGGTCAATCAGGGTCTAAAAATACTCCGTAAAGTTTGTTCATTTGGTTAATAGCTGGTGAAAATTACCTGTATGGCACAAAAGTGATTTTTTTTATTTGGAGGAAGGCAATTTTCATGAACATATGACATTAAAATTAAATATGATTCGTGGGTTGAACCCTTTATACACTTAATTCGAGACGCCCACAAAGTCGCTATTGAACGGCCTATATATTCCTGTGACTAATAGTTTCTTCCCTTTAATTATTATTTCTATCGAGAACGTCTGGAAAGTCTAAGTCAGAATTACCGTAATTTGTTTTCTAAATACATAAATAGCTATGACACCCTTATGTGTAGCTATCCTTTTCCTAAACGGGTGAGAATGGTACGAAATAGCATTTTCATAATTTATAATTTTCTGTATATGCGTTGTCATAGTATATATAAATACATGAAACTCCTTCACAATTACCTGTATCAAATCAATTTTAGGTCTAAGACATTGTGCATTGAGGTGCTTGATCTTAAGACGATATCTCCAGGTTTCCGGACCGGGCTTAGGTTCTATCCCTGATATCAGCAGAAGAATATTTAACCAGTGCATTACTACAACACTCACAAACCATAATGCCGGTAAAGAAAGATATAAAACTAAATGATATAGATATGTGTTAAGGTACACCAAAGTGTACAAAGAAAATAAACTATAGTAACGTTTGAATTACATTTAACTAATCACATACTATAATTCTAAAAATATATCAAATAAGTAAGTCAATGACTGAACTTTTGTCTTTTTATGTTTGTTCTGTTTCATCAATAGTACCATACTTATATTATCTAATATTTCATTTTCATACTCCTTTGTTGTTCAGCCTCATCACACAACTTGTTGTTAAATTCTAAAAATGGAATATCTTCCTCTTTTGATCTTATATTTCAAATTGTAATATATAAATAGAAAACTTATTTGTATAGCGTTTATTAGAATATCTTTAACAATTTTCTAATTTTTGTTGTCATGACTATTTTGTTTATCTCTTTTAAGTCTAGTTTTCTGGAATTCAGATAAGGAATTATCTTTTTGTTCAAGTTAGTATTTTTTGTTTGATTCTGAGACATCCATTACTTTTTTAAATTTCATTGTGTTCTTAATTCTTCATTCAAATTTCTGTTTCATGTGTGATTACAAAGTATTTGAGTCTTCCGGGGATTTTTTACTTTCTTCATGTCAGTCTCCCAAAATCTGCACCACTGTCTCTCCGATTGATATAAATTTTGCAGAATATTAGATATGTATTCTGATTATTCTCTTACTGTTTGCAATGCGTTTATTCCATTAGATAATGGATTGAATAGGTGTTTAAATAAACCAGGTGCAAAATACGACGCTGTTATCAATCGGTTTTTGTTTTGTTGCTCTAGGCTTTTGATAAATCTTACGATACCAGTCTGTTCAAACGATGTCAATACATTGTCAGCTTGCCATTCACATTACATAATATTTTTGATATTAACATCCCTCAATGAGGATTAACACATCTTTTTAAAACTTTATTATTAGATGCATCACGGGATCAAGTAAATGTATTATATTGTTATCATTAAGGTTTGAATCCCTGTCAATTGTTTGAGACAGTGTAAAATTTTTCTCCTCTGCTTTTATCGACTTGCTCAATATTACATCTAAGTAACTATGACTACCAAAAGATGTCTCCCATTTACTTTATATGGAAAACGTACGTTGCAGATATTAGTTAGTTCCCTTCTGAGCCGTTCGACGCATTGGGAAGCGAGTACTCACCATCAAGGTCGATCTGTCGCAATGGTTTCCGTCACATCCAATGATATACCCAGCGCTCTTAAATCTTCTATGAAGGTGCTTCGCTATGTAGTTCGGGGGCGGTCTTGTTTCCGTCTTCCCAGCGGCTTCCACAAGATGGCATTTCTTGGATGCCGTTATATTGGTTGCGGGAGTATATGTCCTGCAAAATATAGCCTGCGCTCTGTCACAATGACGTTGAGAGGTGGGTGCCTGTTCACTGATGTTTTTCTTAATTTATGATGCGATCCTTGAATGAGATTATTATAAGCAACCATTGCTGTTGGGCGACGTTAACTCTCCTTGCAATCCAGCTGACGTCTTCCATGTTTCACATGCATAAATTGCTGTTGTGAGGACAATATTATTGAGTAGCTGGATTTTTGTTGCAACACTGATTTGTGCGTTGGTCCAAGTTGGTAAAAGCCGTTGAAATACCTCCTCTGCTTTCTACAAGCGACATCGTGTTACTCGTCGCCATCTTTTGCTAAGGCGCTGCATAGGTAAGTGAATTTCTCTAACCCCTCAAATTGTTGCTGACCAATCTTCACGAAGTCCTTTAAAGGAAGCTGTGGACGCGAAGCTCTGAGAAGAACAGGCTGGCTTTCGTTACGGCAGATCGTGGAGTGAACGAATATTCGTCTTGAGAAACATCGAGCAGAGCCTGGATAACGAACAGCGACTCATTATCAACTTTGTCAATTTTATCAAGACCTTCGATAGCATACGCCGAGAGTCATTTGGAAAATAGCGTAGTTGTAAGGCATCTCGGAGAGATTCGTTAATGTCTTTAGAAACCTCTACCTCGATTCAAGCTGCTATGTCAGAACGGAAGACAGCACCACAGACTTCTTTGCCATTGAAACTGGTGTCATACAGAGATGCTTCCTGTCTCATTTCCTCTTCCTTATTGTGATCGACTTCGTTATGGAAGATCATAGACCGAGATGATTTTTGAATTGCATGGCTGAAACCAGACCGACTAACTGGTCTTGTCTTTGCGGATGACACTGCATTCCTTGGCGCCACGAATAGAAAAGCGCAAGAAATGATAATGAGCCTGGAATGCGAAATGGCCCGAATTGGACTTAAGATAACCGGGAATAAGACAAAGATCATTAGGATCGGATATACCACGTTTACATGTATGCCGTGAAATATTTTCCATCATCATCTTTAATGATGATATTCTTCCTTGTAATTAGATACATATACCTCTCTAACTGACTGTAATGCTCATTAACATTGCCTGAAGAAAATTCAGCATGAAGAAAATTTGGAAGAAAGCAAACAAAGTATATTAATAAGCACTGTTATAGTGTTATTGACTGATTTAAGAAAATATACCCAATTTTTAAAACTCAAACTCTAATAGATGAAGTTGTTTTCTGTATATTTCTCTGGCTATTGAACCATAACAACTCAGCTCTATAGCTGGAAGTGCACACTGTAATTATTCCATGGGGTGATTTTAACTGTTTAGTATGTTCAAGATTTATTATGTCGTCAGTTCCACCGTTGCTGTAATTCCCTGTTTAACTTTATTTATTTCCATCAGAAGACTGCAACAATGATCGGAAATTAAGCTAGGTTTTGCATCATTCCGACCATTTTATGGTGCTATGTATTGTTTTATAGTTGGCCTGAAATATTTTAATATCATTATTAGTAGTTTACTATTTATGCCATACATTACAATAGTAAAATAATATATTTTCTCTCAGGTAATGCAATTAAAATATCACTTTCCATTTGTACCGGACAAAAATTTCATCATTAACGTATAATGTTTTTAAATATATTTTCTTTGTCTCATCTGGTGCCGTGCTAGACAGAAATTCTCAAGCCATGCTGATTTTAATTCCTAAAGTTTCTATGGAACCATTTTACCACATGTGACATTCTGGTCATATAGTGACAATTAAACTCTCAAATATAATGCTGCTATTCATGTATTGTGCTTCCATCGTCTTTTTAGCACATTAGTTATTTGAATCTCGAAATATATTCAGCTGCTTCCAAATTTTTAAGCCGCTTATTACATCTTATCATTTGTTAAGGTAATACTTTATACCGTTCAGTTTTTGTTTGTACTTTCTATACGGGATCTTGCCAGTAGCATAGAGATAACTCTTGTTTGTAAGAGATAACTATTTCCTCTTTCTCGTATACAGATAAATTTTTTTTATATAGAGATAACTCTTGTTTGTATAGAGAATTCATTTTCTTATAGAGATAACTCTTGTTTGTATAGAGATAACTAGTTTTATCGAGATAACTTGTTTTTGTATCGAAATAAATCCTGTTTATATAGAGATAATACTTTTTCTTATAGAGATAACTCTTCTTCATATAGATATCACTCATTCTCTAACCTGTATTTTGAACCCCTTCCATCAATTCTTCCAGTTTGTAAGCAACTGGATTACTCACAATTATATTGACTGACTTTAAAAGTTTTACTCTCTAAAGCGTTGCGTTTTGAAATTTTAACAATTTCAACAACTTTAAATTTAGCTGTTCCAAATGTAACAGTTGTCTCGTGACCATACACACTGAACCATACTTTTAATCTGTTATCATTGTTGTTGTTTTTCTTTTCACTGGAGTCGTATCTGTTGATCAGTGTCGAGTGCTACTGTCTCCAATACTTTAATGTGGCAAAACGTCTACCCTTTTCTGGTTTCATCTTGAGTGAATTATTTCACGTTTATACTCTTTAGAGTTCTTTTAATCATTCTCCCAGTATTTGGCTTTGTTTAAGTAAGCTGAGATGTACCGAGTGTTTTTTTCAGGCAAATCCATAATTATTACTTTCATCAAAATGGCTTTCATGCATTCTTTCACTGAAGATGTCTCTAAAAACACCATGTATGTCATGTCTATTTTTCTCTTCCAGTGTTTGTTTTCAGCACAAAAGTATTTTTTGAAACATATATATTAATGTTAAAATATACTTGGATCTGCTGTTCATTTTACAGTAATTAGTGTGCCAAGATTTACGACCATCAAGCCATATTTCGGGTCCCAGACCTAATGCCTCTTCTGGATTCCCCATGACTCCTCATCATGAGGATTTTCGCCTACCTGTGCATCAGTGATTGCAACCCAAATGAGTCCACTTAAAAGCTTGTCATGGGATGCATGTTGCAGCATTGATAGTTCGCAGGAAGATTAATACACACATAGGCAACTATTTACACGACCTTTACTGAATGCAAATCATTTTAACGTTTTGCGTAGCAAGCACCAGTGTTTCGTATATATGCGTGAAGTCTGGACGGTTTCCCATCTTAGCCAACACCGTGTCAAACTCTGCCAGACTGATCGCTTGACCTAGCCACCGACTACAGAATGTTAATTGTCATAATACTTCTTTAAGCGGCCGCGAGAATTTATGGATAAACTCGTATTTGAGAACGTCACCTTAATGAAATTATTTTTGTATGGTACCTCCAGATACACGATCTACTACTAATATGGTTCCGACAATAATTCCAGTATGTGTGCCTATAATAGTTTCCGAAGTCTCAATTCCAGTTACATCAATGCTTACACTTCTTGCTGTACGAACAGTTAAATAGCATCCATGACAAGATACAATAGTTTATGTTTTTGTGGAGACTATTTTTCCCCCACTGGTTCAAGTCTCATGCAATTATAGAATATATTTTCCTGTGGAATATGTCTTAGCTACTTGTGCATTTTTTAGGCTTGTTACCACATTCATATACAACTATCAAGAACACGCATTTGCTGTTTGCATTTAATAATTGTTAGACTATTATTACGAGACTAGGTCATAAACTATATAACAGAAGGAAAGCGGGAGCGTCATCGATAGTGGAGCAAAAAATGTTCATTATAGAAAACCTCGCTGGTGATGATATAGCTAACACGTTAACAAATCTACAAATGGTGCAGTGGAGTATATATCGTTGAATATAACTATAACAGGCCATGGATACGAATTGATATACGACTGGTTTATAACAAATAGCTGAAACTTCGGGTAAAACCAGTAAACCGAACCAATGCTGCATGTTACCGACATGAATTCGCCGCGAAAGCATAAAATGATATCCGTCTGTGTCAACAAACCAATGTGGATCTCAACCATGGCTTGAATACAATCACCTACAGGAGAAAGATTCGCCAGATGAATTGTCCAAAAAGGTTTGATAGCAAAGATTGCAATTGCTTGTGGCAAAGCAACTCTTTGGAGGTAAAGTACATAGACGTGATAAATATGGATAAGAAAAGGACCATCATTAATTTTGCAGTCCTATGTTACTGGAATTGTGAAGCAGCCGCTAAAAGCTAGCGAAAGCTGCAAATGTTCCCAATAACGACGCTTATGAGTGGCCAAACAAGTGTTGGGGTCAATTTATCTACCTTGACCATGGCGAAGTTTCCATGACTGGTTTTAGATAAGAACCCCAAAGAAGTTCACTAATTGATATTTTCTTTCTTCCGCATGAAAGTTCGCATCTGCATGCTGCAAGCTGTGTGCCCCTTCCCTCCCCCCGTCCGAACCAGTGATATTATAGAAGCAAACGCTCCTGTATTTAACCAGACATGAGTGGCGGTTGAAAACTCGTGAATGTCAACATGGGTCATAATCATATCTGCCGGAGAGTCAAGCTTTGGTCGTTCTATTTCAAGGTAACCTTATACTGTTTAATAAACACTTGAGGATCATTCTTGCCAACATTGGCAGCTCTGTTGCTCTATCGCATCTGATGCTAAGGTACCAAACCTACATGGCTTTTGCTCAGTTTTTTGCAAGGTATTTGATTTAAGTTCTAGGTTGGTGTCCAAACGAACTTTCCAGCATTCAATGTCCACCAAGGTAACACACACAGGACCTTCATCTTCCGCACTACCGCTGTAAGTTTAAAGACACTTTTAGCAGGCTTTGGTATGACCATGAGCTGTTATTTCTTACCGATTCTTCCACAGTATAATTATAATAATCAAGCAGATCTTTGTGTGCAAAACACCTACATGCGATGTCGACATTGATACGTGCGACCCTTGTAATTGTTGTGCCGGTAAAAGAATCGTGGAAAATTCTTTATCCATACGTAATGTTACTGAGCTGATGTGGCATCAGAGCCGTTCCTTTTTTTGCTGAAAAAAGCAGATAAATCTTTTTCCGTCCGAACGAATCGTTGCTTTGTGGATATGGTGATTTGCATGATTTCGTAGACTGCATTGAAAGTAATCTGTACGTTTCCTCCTATTCTAAAACATTGCAGTCTATCATTTAATAATTTATATCAATAAATTTACTCAGTAAAATATATTCTTCATTACAGCTAGCTCTGATCACAGTTTTGTCCCTGGCAAAATTGTACACACAATTTAGTCATTTCTAGATACCGACATTATTACTTTCATGTTGCCTAGTGATTAGAGCGTTCGCCTCGGATGCGGGAGGTCGTGTGTGTATGCATGCATAAATACCTACATACCAACCTATCTACCTACCTACCTACCTACCTACCTACCTACCTACATACATACATACATACATACATACATACATACATACATACATACATACATACATACATACATACATACATACATACATACATACATACATACATACATACATACATACATACATACATACATACATACATACATACATACATACTTTCGTATGTTCTCATTTATGTCAACACCCGACCATATCCATGTCCACGCTATTGTGTATAGGAACGTTTTCTGTAGAAAAAAAAATATTTAATCCTTTCAATCACGTTATTCGGACTAAACTCAATAATCTGGGAGAATTAAAGCCATTATTTATGATTTTAAAATTCTTTACAAAGTAATCTTTATGCCAGGAACACACGTTATACATGAATATATGACATGAATTTATCAATAACGATACATAGTGTGCATGTATATATAGTCGTCCATACATAGGGGAAGATGGCACTTGCCCCACCTCCAATTCGCACAAAAACATTTTTGTTTTACATCAGTAAAACTTAATAGCTGACCACTTCAGGTTGGCCACCTCCACCCATCCCGACATGTTTGCCATTGTCAAACAAATAATTTTACGTGGGCTCCAACATTGATACATGAATACGTGACTTGTATTTATTAAGACTGACACATAGTATGCATGCAGACATATTTAGGTGACTTAAATGTGGAAAAAATGACACATAATATACCTGGATACATGGGTGCAGGATTTTTTGCGGGGAGAATGTGTGTCAGTATTTTTTTTAAGGTGGGGTGATCAGTCAGTCAGGGCCAGGAGAGCTAGTATAAGAAGCAGTCCGAAACTAAAGCTAATGTTAATTAAGTGTTTTGAACAGAATACTATTCTTGTGGTATGATTTCCAGGAGGATCACGTGACCCCCCCCATTGACCCATAATGCTGGTGCCCATGCCTGGATACGTAGTTATGTGACAGGAAGCTACAAAGAACGAACACTTAGTATGCTTTCCAAACAGAAATCGTAGCGAGAATACAGGTGATTACTTTGTTCATTCAGCTCCTCTGTAACTCACATTACGTAGGACTGCAGTTAAGACAGAAAAATAAATATACGACTATAAATGTCTGTAGCTGAATGAAATACAATAGACTCCAATTTGTTTTCAATGCCATTTA
The DNA here is from genome assembly GCA_016746295.1 of Potamilus streckersoni. NCBI lineage: Eukaryota > Metazoa > Mollusca > Bivalvia > Unionida > Unionidae > Potamilus > Potamilus streckersoni. The sequence goes on along the minus strand of JAEAOA010002188.1, from coordinate 212,096 downwards.
TTGCACAATTTTTTTTTGGCTGAACACAAAGGCACATACTTACGACAGTTCCATTGGCTAAGACTATTCAGACATTTCTTATTGGAAAAAGTATATATGTGTATATACAATGATTTATACAGAGGTATATAAATAGCTGTCCGTTTATAATAGCTTTTATTACCTATATTTAATCACTACTATACGATAATTGGGTGTTAAGGGAAAATATTGTTCAGCAATGACATATATGGCTTCAGGTATTGGAATAAATATCTATTTAAATTTGCTGAGATAGCAATAAATGAATACACACACAAACACACACACACACACACACACACACACACACACACACACACACACATATATATATATATAAATATATATATATATATATATATATATATATATATATATATATATATAAATATATATATATATATATATATATATATATATATATATATATATATATATATATACATATATATATATATATATATATATATATATATATATATATATATATATATATATATATATATATATATATTCTAAAAAATCATAGCAGGAAACCCAAGTGGGCCAGATATTACATTTGCAATATTTGCAATTTGTCCATGGATTAGAACATCGAAATAATAACCATTTTTCGATAATTATCTCCTGATTATTTGTCGCGATAACTTCACCTAAATGCAATTATATTTCTTTCATCAATAATAATTTAATAATTTTGGAGTACATTTGAGGTTTTGGTGTTATCGGTCGTTTTTCATTTTTATTTCCTTTACTTCATTTCTATAACATATTTCGATTTGAATGTGACTTGACTGTATACCGATATTTGAAAGAAAGAGTCTATATGCATGCTTTTTTTAAAATAAAGTATTTGCAGATACTTCTCCTTATTTCCTGATTACAACTTTCAAATCAAAGAGTTTCTTTGTGATGTAAGAAGGTCCAAATTTTTATAGGAAAATAGTTCAAGAAAACGGAAAGTAAAATATTTCAAAATAAGATGTTTGCATATGTGTAGTGTGATCTCATACCGTTGTATATTTATCTCTCCTCCACGTTGAATTTATCTTTTATTGATTAAATAATTGGATCAAATATTTAATTTCAAAATGCTTGTTCTCCCCCAAAATACTTATGATACCAGTTGTTTTAATGGCATATACATTAAGCATTTAAGAGGTTATTATTATTATTATTATTATTATTATTATTATTATTATTATTATTATTATTATTATTATTATTATTATTATTATTATTATTATTATTATTATTATTATTATAACATCATCATCAATCATCATCGTAATGTTATCAATAATAGACATTTGTTGACACTCAATTGAAACTGTGGGCGACAAATTCTTTGAGAAACATTTCAGATATTTTTGGAAAGAAAACTACGAAAATCGTGATTTAAAAGTCACTTAAACATGATTTTGCGAAACAATTTCAACTTTGTGAAAAAAACATGCTTTAACCCAATGTCATCTAATTTTATAACTCTAGATGAATTTGACGAAAGGTAATATTGTTACGAATCTGGTTAGTAAAGTGTTAGCACCAACAATAAACAACAACTGTAATCAACATCATCACCATCTACATCATCATCGTCACAAGGAACTGATGTTCGATTAACTTGAAATTCATGATTACAATAACATATAAAAAGTTCCTATTTATGAAGGAGTATAACAGAAATATAAATATTTTGTGTAATTCGCTGTTATTGTATTGATAATTTGTAGGTAATTCAAGCATACAAGGGTATTTTCACGAAAGATACCATCAATTCTTGTTCTTGTTAAATTCTTGCAAATAACATTATTTAGCAAATTCTTGTTAAGATCTTGTCTTGAAATTTTAAATAAATGAACACAGGAAATAAAAGATAAACGCTTTTAATAACATCAATTCATCTCTGTATTGTTAAATCAATTTCTGAAACATATTTTATCCAAAAATGTTGAAGCAGGGTAAGGTTGGCAAAAATAATTTTCTAATAAGAAAACGTTACTGAACTAAACACAGAGATGTGCTTGAACGAAAGATTCATTGTGCAAGGTTGTTTTCGAGGCGTTAGCAATTGAATGCGTATTTTGGGGGTGGGTGAGTTGAGAGGGGGAAACGGGTATCTAAGGGTTGGTTGCATAACTGCCTTCCAACTTACTTTGGATAAATAACCTAGGCTGAAAGTTATGATGTCAGGATGATCTCATAAAATTATCGAAGCTGTGCTCAACTGTTAATAACATCGACTCTATTTGATTGCAAATAACATTATTTGCAAACGCTTAACATGTTTAGTTTCTCAAACTGGGTCTTTCTAAGCAAAATATTTGTAAAATGTCTTCTTGCTTTTTACGTAACTGCTACCATATTTGACTATTTATCACATCATCTGTACCAGTTGCAAAACTCTTGATGAAAAGAAAGTTGTTTTTCCAATGAAGTCAAAATAGATCAAACATTACGTGACGATAAGGATCTTCAATTTGCAGCTGATGTCATACTGATATCAACCAAAATGGTTATGAATTGACTAGATGACGCTAGAAAAACTTCGTCAAATTTGGCTGAATAATGCCAGATCAACACAAATTAAAAGTTCTAACAGTATTGCTAATAGAAATTTCCTTATAAAAATTGACCTACAACTAAAAATGATATAATATTTGAATTATTTTCAATTTGTTTCTTTTAATTTTAACAACAGCTTTTAAATCTGAGGGTGAACCGACACCAGTTTAATAGACTGTATCGTGAATATTACCTGCTCCGTTGCCTAAAGTGATTAAGTATTTTCAAAGATAAAAAATTTTAATTTGTTCTGTTTACTTATTTATTGACAGATCTACATCACTAGTTGGCATGTGTTAGGTTTTGATTCTCGCATGCGCTCTAAATTTTTCTCGAAATTGCACGAGAAATTTTGAAGAAACCACTTATATTTATATTTCATTTAGGAAGTTTTGTTTTCCAACAGAAGCCTCATCGAATGACGCTTTGGTAACATTTGTAAAGATCTCAAAGCAATGATTATTTATGTTTAATTTATACAGGACTGGTCAGTTAGGAGCAGGAGTGGCTGACGGGTAATACTAACATTTTGTAAGTTCATGCATATTTGATAACTCGATTTGATATTAATGTTGAACAGCACATCATCACATAAAGGTTACATCATGCCAATCTAAGGAAAGTAAAGTGCCTCGCCCATGAAACACCATTGTAGCCGCCGACCTGACTGATCGTATGGCAAGATTCGAACCAGAACCATTCTGGTCACGGGTCTGACTATATAACCATTATACTACTCGGATCTTTCTCTTTATTTTGAAAGCGAATCGATATTATTTGTACAATCGATATTATTTGTACAATCGATATTATTTGTACAATCGATATTTTTTGTACAAACAAGAGACTCTTGATCATAAAATGACTTGAACAAATCTGGTCGAATCTAGGACGAATCTAGGATACAGTAAGTACAATTGTCCTTTTAACAAACGAGTTTTACTGATCAATGGGACTGTCTGGTATTTAATTGGAATGACACGACCTGACCGGATCACATGATTGCAGTAACAGCAGCAACAACAAGAGAATTAGATGAGTTGGCTCTTTCATGCAGGAGTAGTTACTTCTTTGATTAAATACAAATATAGGTCGATACACTGTAACCACAGGTTAATTTTCTCCTTTACAAACGGAAAAATGTAAAGTCGATCTTTCTAATATATATATATATATATATATATGTATATATATATATATATATATATATATATATATATATATATATATATATACATATATATATATATATATATATATATATATATATATATATATATATATATATCAACTATTTTCATATATATCTCCAATGAAAGCGACCACAAAAATGAAGCAGTCGTTTGAAATTTCCAGTATATCCACTACATATAATAACGTCGTTACCTATGTGGCAATACACACGTAATTTGAAACAAATATATGTCATGTGTTTTTACTACATTCTCCAAAGATTTACCACAAAAAGCATATGCCTAAATACCGGTAATTAGATTGAAATTTACTATGTTGTAAAAAGTTAGTTAATTTACCGGTATGATGTTTTTCCATCAGTTCGCATTAATTAGATGTTTTGAAACCAATATATGTAAGTGACTTAGTAGGTAGCTTCCTTACGTATGTAAAAAGACCATCAATATAATTGTCAATGAACTTTGGATCGTAAATTTTCACAAGACGGTGGTATTGCATCAAGACCAACATGGATGTTGCTGATGTAATATGAAAATTACATCTGACGAAACCAATTTAGCTAACTGCATGGAGCGAAAAGTAGCGGTCTTTCTGACCTTCGAATCTACCTTCAGAAAATACAGCAGAACCTAAATGAAGTATGAGATCGCCATTCATTCGAATAATCCATTTGCAAGAATACAAGGGAATCCGGCATGTCGTTCTTTTAATCCGATCTCCTAACTGTCTGAACGATTGTATACCCCTTGTAGACATTTGCTGATGAGATCTACGTAATCCTGAAGATGGCATGTGCGCATTATTATTCGACTGGTCTTCTGATTCAGAAGTTATTTAACGGATAATCTAATGAACCCATTCTAAACGTTCCAATGAACATTCGCACGATCTAATAGCAATTGGCGTTATAAATGAGTTTCAAAGTTTCGAATGGCAATGTCAATTCAACGAATAGGGACGAGTGTGGTATTAGTATTAGAAAACAATTACATATAATGTTCCAAATCTGCTGTCAATTTCCATTTTTTGATGTCACCTTTACAGCATGGAAATGTACAGCGATAGTCTTTTCTGAAGAAAAAGCCCCCACCCCAACTACACCACACCGACCCTCATTCATAGGAGTAAAGACGGTTAGCATAACTGATGAAAGAGATACTGTAAATGTGACACATAGGGGTTTAATAAAAACGATTATAACTGAGGCAGACTAGACGAAGAATCTGTTAGCATCCTTGGGACATTGTTGTCGAGCTCTTCGCTGTATAGGTGCCCGTTACACACTCCTCTCCCCCGTGTGGTGTTAATTCTTTCAAGTTCTCCGGTTCCAATTTCTCTGTCGTTATATTGATATTCGTCCCTTGGTGGGCGACGGTATTGTCTGGTGTTTCGCAATGATCGATCCAAGTTGACGGGTGACTTGTGTCGGATTGTAAATCTGTGTTGACTTTGTCGTCTAAACACGATTGTCTCAAATGTGTTACTACTCAACTGTCGTGGCAGCATTCCTTTAAGGAATCCACAGCATGGGCACCAGAAATATAATAATGATATGAGATCAGCCTGAAATAGAAAGGAAAGTAAATAAATGAATAATCTCTCTCTCTCTCTCTCTCTCTCTCTCTCTCTCTCTCTCTCTCTCTCTCTCTCTCTCTCTCTCTCTCTCTCTCTCTCTCTCTCATTTCGGCTTTAAATAGTATGGACAGTACAAATACCGTATTATACCTTGTCTGTGGTTTTAGTATTTCTCTTTAAATTACTCTGGAACTCGCGTGACCTTCGTTAAGATCTCAAAGTCACGCGGGAGGTTGGTTGGACAAGATACCTATTACAGAAAACAGTACTAATTCAGTGCCCATAGTAAGGATATGGAAAATGCATGCTATTAAAAATTCAATAACTTATTTTCTAAATGCTGATGATCGCTAACATATGTTTCATTATTGACCAATCCTAGATGCAATTTCTGTGAGGAGAAAATTTCCGTACTTAAAGAATCAAATGCTAATTTCAGCAAAGTGTCCTGAAGTCAAGTCTGCAGAATGACTGGCATTTCATCAATGAAACACTATCTTGATTATTTCAGTACAAATACGATAAGCTGTCAAGATATTTCTTTTACTAAAATTCTTTTTTCATTAACATCCAATCACGACTCCTTGTTTTGTGTTCAGACTGGTTCCCATGTGTTCATATAATTAATACCGTGGGCCCTAAATTGAACAATTAGTCTTGCCATGGGAATCGAAAGCTTCTATTTATCAGTAAGTCAAATGTCTAAAAAGTTTAATCACAGAAAGAACACATTGCATGTTAGATATCATATTTTAAGTATACATGTGATAAGTTGGATCTAGATGGTGACATATCAGCCCATAGGAGAAATACGATATTGTCTAATAAACATGTATTTATTTGTAGTAAGGGAAATATTATGTGATTAAACTCCCCATTTTGAAGTTTTCCTAATATTAAACAAATTTGAAAAACTCCCTGCTATGAACGTTATAAAAAGATGCTATTTTTTCAAACAGGTTTGCCATCTAAAGTCATGAAAATAGAAAAAGCCTAGAACGTAGAATTTATATATTCTGCATGTTGGAATCGCATTGTCCAACAGAAACAGCTGACGAAAAAAGGATGGGTAAAATTATACACTGAATGTAGACACATCATGAACTTGAAGGTTACGATAATGATTTAAGGAATTGTTCTGTTAATCAATCACATAAATCATCAATCTGATCATGCTGGGGCTTTTTGCACAACGATCAGAATACTATATGCAGAATCATGTCTGCCAAATGAGGCCATGTGTACGTCACATACCATCACAATCGGAACTTCACTTTGCCACTTCCATTATGTCGAGAAATAACTTTTGGTGTAGTTGTAGAAATATACATATATATGTTTTTAATGACAACATTTTATGTTGCGACAGTAGTGTCCGATAATATACCGACTGTGAACTTTGTTTTCTTCCACTCCCATATTGTGCAAAATGAACAAAAGTAATTCAGAATAATGTTCTTAGCGGCGGCGAACATCCAAAGTAGCTTTTCATAGCGTTCATTATTGGCGACTTGACCGAAGTTTCTTTTATAAAGCAAGAACTCGCCATATAATTTTCTCATACCGAATTTGTGCAAATAATTCCAAAAATGTATCATAATATTTCCTCCATTGTTCAAGTTTGCAATGCGTATTTCATTCTTCGTGTGATAGAGTACTCGGTCATTTTCTGGCAATTTCTCCTTTTAGCCTAGATCAATTCATAGAGTTGGAATGTTGTACATAAGCCAGAAATGTTTCAGTTCAATTATATTAACAACCGTTAGAGTCACATTAAAACCCATCCCGACTTTTGGTCCGTTCTCTGATTGTATCGTCCACCTGAACAAATTTTAGATCTTGTATAATCTTTTAGAATGCATGATTCACAATCAATGTATCAGTAAAAACAAATAGTGTCTTATTTAACTTTGAGGTAGATCTAAAGATCTATCTGGTTAGCGCTAAATGACACTAAAATTGCCGTTAAGCTTCTATTAATTAATCATTAAAACTAGTACATCTTAAAAGCCATGGACTCCTGTTCAGACTTCAGCGCGAATCTAGTATATATCAAACTTTATTGCTATTAACTTCATTTTTTTAACCTCGATTTTTATTGACAATAGGGAAGCAACAGATTCCTCCATCTCCCCTCTTTTTGTAACCGTTTCGTATTACCTCGAATGTGTTGAACGGCAGTTCATGATTTAATGTTTTAAAAGAAATGATTGTCTTATCATGAAATAACTTTTACTGAACAGGTAATAAAAAGATGTATTAAGATACCAAAAAGTCCCAATACTAATTCTCAGTATAAAATGATTTTGTGTTGAATATCTATTGCATTAAAATATTTTCTACAATAAAACTAACCATCCATCACAGTTTTACAATTAGTATAGTAATAAACGAGAACGTGATTGCCTTTTTTACACGAATTATATTAAGCAATCTCGACGTCTTCATTTGAATATATACGAAATAAAAATGTATTTCTCCGTCACTGTTATCAATATCGATACATTATGATTGATACATTCCAGACAAAGAAACTGTATAAAGAAGAAAAGCGATTGCATTAGAAATGAATAGTTTCATAAAAAGATTTAAGTTATGTTCAGAGACATAATTGCCCCAAAGATGTCTTTACAAGAAAATCGTTGAATGTCAGTGCATTCTATATTGTGAGAGAAATGCATCTGTTAACAAACAATTAATTAATATTCTCACGAAAGTAATTATGGCAAACAAAGCACATTTTTGACAACGATATTAATGCTACTAGAAACTATTTCTTCGGCTAGATAACTTAGCCTTATCCACTTTTACGATTTTGTTGAAAGACAACTTCCATGATACGTAAGACTGATCCATCTAAAAAGCAATATGAAGATGTTTTCAATTATTTGTGTTTGCAAAAGAGAAAGTAAACCGGAAGTAACGTAGCATCGCACGGATCGGTACTGCCACCTATACTCAAGGGAGGCTACTAACTACAATCTCTCATTGTCATGCCTGCGCTCAGCTGTTATCTGTCACCGTTAGTACCATTCCTGGCGGGGACAACATCGATCGTAACGTTATAATCTTATGGTTAAGTTTTCAAAATGATGTAATGTATAATAAAAGCTAACTAAGGTTTTGGACAAATGTCATTCCAACACCACTTACTGAGGATAGATACGATAGTAAAAATTCAGCCGCACGTAAATCAGGAAAGATTTTGTTTTCTCTTTATCTTGCGAAGTTTTGACGCCAAGAACTAGCCAGGTCAATCTTCTACTGAATGTTATCTAAATTGAATTAGAAAGACATACAAAAGATGTCCCGATTAGAAATCTTGTAGCAAGCAGAAACTAACAACTGCTGTGCTGTCAAATCGCCACAAGTCAATTCTATAGCCTAACTTTGATGCCTAAATTTACCAAGCCATATAGCTTTCATTCAGCCTTCATAAAAACAGTCTAAGATAGAAAATACGTCATAAATATCCGGAGTTTTGTAGTACGATCCCTGATCACTTTCGAAGGAATAGGTGTGTGTGAATAAGTTGGGCGTTTTAATATGGAAGATATGCAGTAAAAATAACTTTAAGGTCTCCGATCTTTATTTATGGTTATTATTATTATTATTATTATTATTATTATTATTATTATTATTATTATTATTATTATTATTATTATTATTATTATTATTATTATTATTATTATTATTATTATTATTATTATTATCATTATTATTATAAATATCATTATTATTATTATTATTATTATTATTATTATTATTATTATTATTATTATTATTATTATTATTATTATTATTATTATTATTATTATTATTATTATTATTATTATTGTTGTTGCTGTTGTTGTTATTGCTGTTGTTTTCATTTTATTTGATTTTATTTCATCTCGTCTATATCAAATCAGCCATTCCCTATACAATGTCTCTTTAGATATTAAAAAGAAAAGTGATGAAATATTCACCCAGGTATTAGCGTCTTATATACGGAAACTATAAAGTTCGCCAAAAAATACCCTCATGGAAATAGTTTAGTTCAAACTCTAGAAAACCTTTCGAATCTACCGTTAAATTATAGTGGCAAAAAAGTATGAATAAGGTAAAAGCAACAGAGATCTCCGAAAATTTATTTTCGTCACGAGATCGGGCAATGATCGTTACATTACTACGTAAATCACAGCCAATAATGTTGCTGGAGTGAAATACTTTCGTAAAATGAACAATTCAAATATACTAAATAAACATCGAATTATGTTTGATTTTAATTCACCTTTGCCTGTTTTTTGGGGGGTGGGGTGGGGTGGTCAAAGAGAACTTACGATTTACGAGCATAATAAAATGAAAAAGACAATGCTGTGATATCTGAGACTATCACTTGAAAGACATAAACCATGGGTCTAAGAATAAAATACCTGCATTGTATCAAAAATATTTCAGAAATATTTTATTAGGAATATCTTGCAAGCTTATAATTACATGTTTTATGAAATGCTAGAATGGAATTACGTGTTTTATGAAATGCTAGCATAGAATTATAGCCTTTGTTTTGTGAAATGCTAACATAGAATTACATGTTTTAAAATAACGCGTTTCAACTTGATAGCACGTGTAGCCACTGTAACCACACCGACTTTGTGACATCACAGAAAGACAAGACTATAACGACGGCTGACAGTGACAGTAATAATAATGTACTTTCAAATTAATTTTTTTTTTAGAAATACACATTATTTTTCTTTTAAGTGTGACGATTGTATAAAAAGTGAATTTTACAGATTATATATCACAAAAAATGCAATATGGACCTTCTTAAAACTGTTTATAACTATTCGTTACTCATGAACATAAATTCTGTGCAACTTTATTTGTCCAAAGCATATATAACCGCTAAAAAGGTTTGTGAGAACAATTGCAGGATAATGTGACTGTGTGGGACATCATGCTATGTATTCGCGGTATGATACCCCAGTGCTAGACATCACTATAAACTGTCATACTGTATACATCGTAGCGATATGACTTAAAAATTGATATAAAGCTACGTTAAAAGTCCAAATCACACACAAACACACACTCTGGAAAATACAGACACAAGAAACAAAACATACTCTAAAGCTTTCGTTCGTGAATCCGTATATTATGGGATTGGCAAAGCTATTAGACATGGCGAGCCAGTGTACAGAGATGTATACTCCAATTAGGAAGTTTTCATCAGCCTCGCTTTTGTATATATGCACTTCCGGGAAGAAGTCCAAAACGAGGAAGAAGATGTGAATAGGCAACCAGCAGACTCCAAACATCACTACTACAATGACAAGCATCTTCACGACCTGAAAAGTAAATGAGACTGACATAAATTAATTCATTGATTTAATGTATTGGGGCCCCGACTAGCCCAGTGGTCTAAAGCGCTCACCTTTACGGATCACTGCCATCTCCCTCTGTCTGCGTCGGTTCAAGTCTTGGGCTCGGCCAATGTTGGGAAGTAGCTTCTCGCGTATCGGTGGTTCTTTCCGGGTTTTCCCGGGTACTTCTTCCACTATTTGTACTGGAAGCCATGTGTATAGCCTTTTGTACTGAAAAATGTCACTAAACCCTACAACAACAGCAACAACAATATAATGAATTAAATTTAAAAAATAGTTATTAATGGTATGAAAGTATAACATAAAAGACACTTTGGGATTATTGACATCCAAAACCAGAGAGTACCAAGCATTTAATATTGCTTATAATTTGTTAAAAGGAAAGCATGGTGTGAATGAAGATGATAATCCAGTCATTCATGCGTTAAAGAAATTAAAGATATTTTCTTCGAATTAAAGGATGGTTCGTAGCTGGTAATCCAGATCATGACTCAGCCAAATAAAGTAATGAAGGTGGCATCTGAGAGAAAAAATCCCAACTAAAAAGAAAAGGAAAAAAAAGCGAATTTCTGGGCCGCCTTCAACCCGTGGCACAACCTGTCTCGTGCACATTACCTGTCACTATTGTTAGTTACATTAGGACATATAAAACAATTGCACATATATTCTACATTATTATGAAAACTAGTTTGCATTTCAGTCCAAAGATGTATGTATGAAATGCTACTTGTCTTTATAGGTCACACATAAAGATCACCGTCTCCCATGCAACCTGGAGTAGACTATGTTACGTTATAAAATAATATGATAGACAATGGTAACGCTACTCCGACAGGAAATGGGAAACAGAGACATTCATATTCTCTCTCATGCCCGACTGGGTTTCGAACCAGAGAAACTGTTCGACTTTAGTTAGACGAGATAAGACGAATCCAGCTGCAAACTGCATAGGCCCAGATCTGTGTCGCGTAATGCATATCTTTGTATGCGCAGTTTCTTAGCGATAATAAATAGAAGAAACACCATATACCCTGATCTGCATGCGCTTTATGTTACAGCAGATTAGGTTGTTTTTTGCAGTTTGACTGGACTTATAAGCGAATATGTACGGTACCCACAAACTCTGGCAGTACAGCACTCATCAAATTATAGTTCTTTTGATTTTTATTCTGATGGAACCATGCTTTATGGTTTTCAAAGCAGCTGAAATAATTACAAAATGTGGCAAAGACAGATGATGATTTATGACACCGTGAGCAATATACAACAAAGAAAGACAGATCACAGCTTCCATTAACGTGTCAGATCAAGAACAATATTTTTTATAAACATCTTGTGAATATCGGACATTATTTCTGCTAAAAACCATTTAAAACATCTAAGGCGATGGTATCGTCGTGACATTGTATGAATACCTCTAGGATTCAGGTAATTAACATAACTGGAACCGAACAGATCCTCGGAATACACTGGTTGACAACGCCATTTCATTCTCAGCTCAACCCTTGACTCAGCATTCGTTACTGTTATTATGACTTTTTGGGCTTTCGTTTTGTCAAAAGCGTTGCTAAATTAACTTTGAAAGGACCATACGAGCAGACTTTGAGAGATATCTGTTTCATCATATATTCATTTTCTAATGTAATAAACGGATGAAAAAATATATCACACACACACACACACACACACACACACACACACACACACACACGCACGCACGCACACACACACACACACATACATACATACATACATATATATATATATATATATATATATATATATATATATATATATATATATATATATATATATATATATATATATATATATAACAACATTTGTTACCATTGGTTTTCATAGAAGTGGGATCGCAACCAGGGCAGCAATTTGAACCGGAAACTTTCCGGAAATAGACTTTAGCCAAAAAATATTAATGGTTAAATGTTTGGCATCACCGATAGATAACCAGTCTTTTCTACAATAAACCATATCTCTTCTTTTCAATAATAATGCCACTGACTGCAATCATACCTTCAGGAAAACAGAACGAAACATATTATGACAAATGTTTCAAGCTATAAAGACAGCGATGGACGTCAACTGAAGATTTAGAAATGATATATCCAGTCTTAAATGTGGCATTTAATCCTGAAACATGTAATAAAATTTGCATCGTTTGATAAAAGCTAAAGTAGTCGTGATTAACATGTACATAATGAAAATCTTGATGGCATATTCCACTTGAAACTATTCATTAATATTTTAGCAATACAGCTTGTTGATACATTATAAGCAATGCAAACAATACATTCATGTAACACTGATTAGATGACACATTAGCATGTAAAGTGCTAAATCATATACATACATACATACATACATACATACATACATACATACATACATACATACATACATACATACATACATACATACATACATACATACATACATACATACATACATACATACATACATACATACATACACACATACACACATACATACATACACACATACACACAGGCACACATACACACACATACACATAAGTATGCATGTATAATTTTCAATATGATTAATGAAAATTGTCTTGTGTACAAACTACCTTGACAGCATTTATGTTACTGTTACGAAATGTGCAACATGAAAATGATTATAAATAATGCACCTAAGTTATCTACTAGTTGTAGTAAAACCCCAACTCTTTCAAGACCCAGAAGACTCCTTTGTTTTGAAGTCCCGATTACTTTTTAATTTATTTTTAATTTATAGCTTATTCATGCACCAAAAAAAACATCAAGGACAACCTAGTCAATCTGGACTCTATGGCGATGAAAGATGAAAAACCTGGCAACTGATAGAGACCAGGCCATTCACTACCACAGTGACTAAAGAAAAACTAAACATACATGGTCCAATGCAAAACAGAGAATGTTATTTATCTCATCACATGTAAGATCTGTAGCTTTCAGTACGTCGGAGAAACTGAAATGCTACACAAAAGAATAAACCTCCATAGATTGGATGACAAAGAAGCTATACAGAAGCCCGGTTGCAAAACACTTCTCCTCCCCTGGCCACAAGTTCAGTATTATAACACTTATCGCAATTGTTAACAGCAACAGCTGGAGTTTCGAAATCAGGAAGAAAAAGGAATCTTACTGGATACACCGCCTTAGAACACTGAAACCAAGCGGTCTAAACCAAAAAGACTAAAAGAGGAAACTATGCACTAGTAGAATTAGTCTTTGTGGCTGACAGTTTCTTTTAAAACTTTTTCTAAATCTTCTTAGTATCCTTTAATTTTTGCTATAAGAAAAAAATATCTGGTATAGAATCAAATATCTGGGATATAATCAACGTTACATAAATATACATAAAGTAATAGATGTCGATTTGGCTCTTAGACTTTTAGGGAATAAAAATCATTTTTCAGTATTCGCATCAAGTTTATACAGGCTGTTGAGACAATCTATTTATAGGTTTAACTCGTATGGATACAGCCATGTAGAGTTTTACAAGCACAACGTTTTCATGTTGTTTTTGTTTGTTTTGTATATGTTTTGTATTTGCCTTTGAAAAAGACTCATTAGAAGTCGAAAGCGCTAAGGCTAGTTAGTTACTAGTTTCGCATTGTTCGTCGTCAGTTTATATATATATATATATATATATATATATATATATATATATATATATATATATATATATATATATATATATATATATATATATATATATATATATATATATATATATACACACACGGTACTATAAAGTTTGCAAGCTCTGAGAAACTCGATGAATATAAGAAATTTATTAAGATAAGAACTAAAAAGACACCAAGTACAACATTTCTGAGTAAACACTAGAGCTAGCCCAGTTTTGTTTAAGGACTTGCAAATACAGCGGTTTCTCGTTAAAATGTCTGTCTATATACCGTGGACTCTTTTGTAACACTTGAATAGTCAATTTTCATTGTATTATTGCTCCTTGTCTTATTTCACCTCATAGTAGTTCATGTGATAATGGACTGAGTATAACCTTAGCGGCACATAAAAAGAATCCCATCGTGTTGCTGTAATATGCGGTATTATACTGTTTAATGTACCATCAAGGTAGAAACTTTTTTGCATATACGAATCAATAACGTCATGCTGAACTGTTTAGTACTATATTGTAGTGCTCAATGAGCTATCTGGGATTAACTTAACTGGCACATAAGAACCAGTCACACCGTCATGCCCTAATATTCGGTACTGCATGTTAGCGTTTCATGCACTAACAAGGCATAACCTTATTGGCACAGCCCTCAATTTAATGTCCCCTCACTTACAACGCCCGTAAATTTGCAGCAATTTAGGACTAAATAGCATATTAATGGATGTTGGGACTAATAAGTCTAAACTAAATAACAGAAAAGAGGAAAAAACTTACAAGATTTTTAAAATTCAGCAAATAATTCATTTTCATAGAATAAAAAGTGAAAATTCATAAGGAACCTACAGTATTGTGAATTAAATTCCAAATTGTCATAAACGTTCCATCACAAGTCCAAAAGGTATAGTGTATTTCAAATAAATTGCATTGGTGTCTGGATTGAATTTCAATCTTGAATATGCTGATGTGCCAAAAGCCAGGTGTAAAAGGGGTGTCGAGTGGGGATTTAATTGATTTAGTATCGAAATCTATAGGATGATGTTATTGCCCAGTGAGTAGATAGATAGACCATTGACAGAGACCTGATGGAGATAATTGAAAAGAAATAAATACGAGCCCTCTTAAACAATAAAAATAAAATTAAAAAAATTGTACTTTTAATCCAACAGATTTACAATAATGTAATTTACTAGCAGCGTTCAAATTACGGATTCATTCATCATAGTAAGGATTGTTGAAAAGAGTACAATGTCCATGCCTTAGTCGGACTTGCAGCGCATGGCAATTTTCCGCTATTGACTTTGTGTATTCCACGTCAAGCGTGTATGCATGGTTCTTCCTCTGACCCTTCAATTCCGAACTCTACTTGCAGACTTCCCTCTTGGACTGTTTTCATCGGGTTCTCGGGGAGTGACATAGAAAGCTGTTCCCTTAATGCTGTCTTCCTTTCCACACAATCGTGCATCCGAGCACTATAGCCTGTCCTTGACTTTCAAGCAGCTATCTGGCCTCTTTACGTGTAAACGAGGGAAAACACTATTCTTTTAGGTTTCCCATTTTTTCTTTTCACAAGGCAAATTTCTGACTTAAAAATTTTGGCTAAGGTCGGTAAATTTAAATTACCATAATTTTCAAAGTGTACCACTTAATACTGACAAATCGAAAGCAACTTGTCTTAAATTTTCCTCCAAATAATAATGTCTTTCATCAGATTTTGACAGCCTAGAATAGGATGCAATCCACATTTATTGAACACATAATTATTTGACTTGGAGTTATCGTACCGTTATGGTCGGTAACCCTACTCTACTTTCCCATGATAACGTTAAGGTCATTTCTACTGAACACTAACGTAGGTCCCTTATATATTTCAGAGATGAAAATTTTAATGCACAATTTATTCAACTAGAAAATTCAGTACTTCTTCAAAATTCGACATATTACGCCTGGTATTGTCTTGATGTGCTAACATTCTTGATTTATCAAAATTATATATAATGCTGAAATGTATCTAAATGAATTCAAATAATCCCAAATATGTGATTCAACCATTAAAAGTCACATAGGACCTTGTAATCCCAATTTAAATAAACTATTCCACTTAAATAAAAGCGGCTAACAACAAAAAGACCAATACTACTTCAAAAGTTAAGATAGGACTGAATAATTATAATATAAACAATTCTAATATAAAAGTCTAAGACACAAATGGAGGACCGGGATGAGGATAAAAAATTATTTCTATAACATTTTATGTTGTCATTAAGATCAGGTCTATTGCTCAAATTGTAATAAAGAACATGGCAAACCGTGAATTATTGAGAGGAAAACCAATTTTATGAACTCAAATCTAAGTTAGCATGTTCATCTACAAATAATTATAATATTATATAAAATACAGTCATAGACAAAATTTAGTTGCATAATATGTTGTTTACAAAACAAAAACATTAGTCAAGTCGGGTCAAACCATTAATCTTAATTATGGACAAAGGTCAATCACACAATAGAAATGAAATATACATCAGAATGGTATGTATACAAGCTGGAATATAAGGTTGTACAATAAATAAACGTTTAAAAGAATTTCATCACTGATGAATGTGGTCTAGCCTTCGTTTTGCTACTATATTTATTGGATTGTCGTCGCAATACCTCCTGCTCCGTCCCCACAATAAAAATAATTTAAACACACACACACACACACATTATATAGTGTGGATTGTTATCAACCGTTGGAAGTGACAACCATAGCAGTCGTACACATACGATCAGTTTCAGCTAGATGCAAACCATTGATTGTTAATATATGGTTTTAAACAAGAAACGTCAGGAGTCGACACAGAAAATTCACGATTTTTGTAAAACCATTATAAATATTCTGATCAGGACAGGAAGATGGAAATAATGTTACTTTTTGGCAAACGTCGCCGTAAAAGCGTCGCCATGTCTATTTTAGGAAAGCAAACGCCATTGTATAATTGTTGCCCTGTCTATTTTTGGAAAGCAAACGTGATGTAGTATCGTTACCCTGTCTAATTTAGGAAATCAAACATCATGAAGTATGACTAAATTTTATAAATCACTAATGGGTATGTTTATACATCAAGTATGGGTACCTTTGTAAATTAAGAGTGTGTGCATTTATAAATCAAGAGCGGATAATTGTTTACATCAAATATGGGTACTTAAAAAAATAAAGTATGGTTACTTTTACATATTAAGTATGGTCACGTTTATAAATCAAGTATAGTTACTTTTACAAAGGAACCATAGCTACTTTTATAAATAAAGAATGGGTACATTTATAAATTAAACTCGGTTACTTTCATAAATCAAGTGTGAGTACTTGTATAAATCATGTGTGCATACTTTCATGGATACTTTTATAAATCAAGTAGGGTTATATTTATAAACCAAGAATTGCTTCTCTCGCCACGGCCAAATACATTTTATTCCATTTATCGATTTAACGGGAACGAATTGTGCACTATGTTTGGACATTTGAACTGAAGAAATGTCTGAAAAATGAACGCAGTGAAATCATAAAAACTTGCTTTTGGTTTTGATCATTGAAAAATCATATTTAACAGAGCACGGAGGCAAAGTATATAAGAACATGCACCGATTCTTAAAACTTGCGGAGATACGCAATTTACTTTAAGACGGTGTAAAACGCATTTCTCAATGGAGCGAAGGTATTGCTACGACTGTTACATTCCAATTTCCATACTACGTAAGTCTCGCTGTCATAGACCTAATACCGATGTCATTTCGTTGCTATTTTCAATTTTTTAAATTATCTTATTAACTCCATGTTGTATTGTGAGGTACAGCTATGACAGGGCATCGAAATGTTTGGGATAATGTATAAACCGAAGAAAGAAATTAATAATGTAGCGAATGATGCAGTAAAATGCAATCCCTCCAGACGGCTTTGCTGCTTGGCTCATGAAACAACTATTACCCTTGCTAACTTTGAGAATCAGCTTCAACTGTGTATGTCATACATCTTTTTATATTAAACAGCTAATGTTTTATACTCTACGCTAAAACCATCATTTCTTGTTTTCATCCAATGGAAACGCCTGCCTCTCTAACATGCAATATTTGTATAAACGACCGAAAAGTAATCTATACTGCAGACATCAAATTGCTTGGGTTACTTATGCAAATGAATTCATTTCTGTATTCCGTGATTAATGTCTTCAACGTAGATTGTCATGCCAGAAAACTAACTATTTCTACCATCAGAGAAAAAAATAATGTCCGATTTTTAATTAAGGATGATTTCACCTCCGACGGCGCAATAAAAGATGAATATTAGTTTTGCACTACATTTATGGAATTGATGAACGTGATGAGGTAATGCAGTAAATCATTTTAGGTTTCCATTCGAAGCAGTCATCAATCAAAACAAATCACAGTTGGAAAATCTTGGCAACACAAGGTAAACATATATGCCGTAATTTTGAAAACGTTTATGTAATTTGTACCTTAAAATCGCCTAATTATGTGTGTGTGGCATATACGTACATGTGTATGTGCATGTGTGTGTGTGTGACAATTTACATTCTAATTTGATAACTTATGTGTTCATGAGGTACGAAATCTCCTCTACCCACTACAAAAAGCACCGATAATTCAACTTGAATTTTCAAGGATGAATAAAGATATATGGATTGTAGGAAACAAAGTCCTATGCAGACATTTTGATCGAATAGAGTTGCTTACAAGAGTAAGGGCATGGAATGGAGTCAGGACACGGAACAGGTAATTAGTCTTCATTTTATCTTATCTAACGAGAAGCGTTTTTCTCTGATTCAAAACAGATGGAATCTTAATCCATTCGCATACTGACCATTGTTTCTTTATCAGAAAACTGAAGGATTGATGGTACTCAGTAACATTGTGACAAACAACATTTCTGGGCAAATTTAATTAGACACATCCTAACATCCCAAGACCGGTTTAGTTGTTATTATAACACTTGATATGTAAGTAGGATGGGGCACGTGTACTTTTCGTACCGGACTTTGACCACAGACCCTTGACTGTCACGAACGACAATTTCATATACGTCAGCATAATGAGAATCAGAAAATTTATAATTTCTCTCCTCCCACCTCCTCCCATGCCACTCTTTCTCTCACTGTGTTGGCTGGTTAGCAAGTAGGTTATTCGACCAACATAAAAACATAGGGATTAACAACAGCAAACAATATTTTAATTAATGACCGAGTCGCATTGTATCTTATATACGATTTATTCTCTAGTTTTCACGAAACAAATATATTGTTGTACACTATTTACTTTCATCCTTGACTCAAAGTACGTGTAGTTGATATTTACAACTCATGATTTTCTGCGCCTTAAATAACGCTTAAAGTGAACGAATTTAGCAAACGTCGTAGTGATTATACGCGAAAGAGCACGTCTTGCACATTATTTTTTTAAAGATTTGAAGATGTTTTACATTTCTCAGCGCGGTCTGCTTGAAGAAAAACGCGACACATTTGCAATATGATTGTATGTATGTGCTTTTTGAAATGTGATTATATTTATGTGACTTTTGTCTTCCAACTCTTTTTTAAATTAGAACATTCGCGAAAAGATGCCAGATCCAGGTATTTATTATTGTAAGTTTTGACGTTGTGAATATACAAAGCACATTTTCTCCCCATGTTCTACAGATAAATGGTGTTCTTGTCAAAATGGTGTAGATGTCAGTGGTAATCTTGTCAGAATGTTTATATATATATATATATATATATATATATATATATATATATATATATATATATATATATATATATATTAATATATATATATATATATATATATATATATATATATATATATATATATATATATATATATATATATATATAATGTTGTCCAAATGTTTTAAATGTGATTTATATTCTTGTCAGATTGTTGTAGATGTCAATAGCATCATTGTCGGGATGTTGTAGAGTATGAGTGATATTCTTGTCGGAGTGTTGTAAATGTCATTGGCGTTCTTGTCAGATTGTTGTAGATGCCATGGATATTTCTTGTCGGAATCTTGTTCATGTTTATGATATCCTTGTCGGATTAATGTAATGCGGGAGTAAACGAAATTCAAAGGAGTTCAACTTTTTCTCCTCTGATCTAGCCGATAGCGAGATATATTACTTTTCTAACTGAATAATGTTCCAACAAACCTTTTGTTTGATTTAGTATAAGGGTGCCTAATTTATCAGACTCGCTAACGAAAGCTTATAGGCTCAATTCCAATCCAGATCAGGATGAGTTGGCCGCAGCGGTGCATCTCTAGTCACCTCGACACGATATAACGCTTCACGTTGAAGATGTACAGTGAAACAATAAATGATTCTCTTTGAGAGTTATCCTGGAAATGGATCAAATTCAAGGAAACAAACTTAATTCTTGACTTAAATTTATCTTTATAATCAAGCGATCTGATTTGCTGAAACTTAAATGACTTTAAATTGACGAATGAATTATTTCAAGTTAAGGCTTTATGTGGTGAACGTTTGATCCGGCCAATATTTCACCAACATAAGTCTTAGATTTGAGCCATGACATTTGATTAGTCAATACTAAATCAGATTTAAGTAACAGCATATCAGAGTGCAAGTGTCTGTCTTTATGTCTCAGTAATTTACTTTGGTGAAATGAAATCCAGCTTATACTAAAAAGATACCAATATTGTCTTTGGCCTTAATAATCAGAGCGCTTAATCATGGCAGAGGTAATTCTCCAAGTTCCCGTCCATTTCTGTCTTCAATATTTGATTCAATCAATATTTTAATGAACCAGTATTTTATTCGAAGAGTATCAAAGATGCATGTTATAAGCTGGTGAAAAATTTTGTGTCCAGTATTGTCCAGTATCAAATAAGAGGGCATTGTCGATACAAATCGTTGGAAGAAAATTTCGCAGTGCCATTATAAATTGCTGAGAAACATAACATATATAAATCATAAAAGCAAATTACCAAAAAACCCCCACAGATACACCATGGGCATAATAGTTCTTAAAAATAGGTATTATAATTAAAAAAATAAAATAAAATAAACAAATTAATAATAATAATAATAATAATAATAATAATAATAATAATAATAATAATAATAATAATAATAATAATAATAAAGAAATGCCCACAACCTAAGCACATAATTCATTACACACCAGGATAAGATGCCAAATTGCTGGAAGAAAAATACGAGAAGTTTACATTTAAATGAATTTAATACCTAAATAAATTTGCTAAGTACAAAGACTATATGACAGACAAGATCAAAGAAATTAAATTTCCTTCGTTCAGTATTGTAATAGCAATATAAATAATTTATCAAACGTGCAACGACGTTTAATATGGAGGGGCCAGCCAATGAATATTAAATGTCAAATTGTTGGAAAAAAGGTTTGTTGTTCTTTAAGATATTTCCTAAAAGTAAAGTATCGTCGATGCATACAATAGCATTTGTTTTCAATATTATATTTTCCACGCCTGTGATGTCATGGAACCATGTTTCAAAGGTATATTCCAATGTGTTTGTGTGTAACCACAAGATCAAGTAATTATCAACTTTTACAAATTGACAGCTTTTCGAGGAACATGTTTTCTATTTATTACCGCTGAGCGCATACTAAAGTTCAGCTTCAAAGTCGGCTACGTACAATTTATTCAGCAATAGTGAGATTGTTAAATAACGAAGTGTGCCAAGTGAGGTGTACATTCATTAATCGTATATTGCGATATTTTCTTCTTTTTTTTTGTTTCTTTGTTGTTTTCAAAGTCGAGGTCGGATTAAGGGGAAATACAATTTTCAAAAGAGGAAAGGGTAGGCAATCAAAATACTTTATTTCACAATGGCAAATTTGTTTACTAGTCAGTGCTTGTACAATTCGTTTAAGTCTTCATGTATACGTTATATTTTTAATTTGCTCCAGGTGTCAAGTTTTTCTTTATGATTTTTTTCAAGTCAAAGATGTCAATCCTAATGAAGTGTAGTTAGAATTCAATTATTTAGAAATGTATTCAAAAGATTGCAAAACAGATTTACCCCAGTCACCTGTAAAGACAGTATAGCTGAAAGAAGCTATTTTATTGAATGGTTCTCTGTTTGAATTAGCTTTGCTTATCAGCAAACCTCTGAAACAACGAAAGAAAGATTCCCAGTCGGTATATTTCGTACTTTTACTACAAATATCCACATCAGATATACTTCGATGGACACAGGGAAAATAACCAGTGATTGTCCAATGATATGCGATGGGAGCAGCAAAAAAGGTAAAATAGTACCTTACTAACAGCATCAAGTTAACTTTCTGACATTATGCGCACAGAATGTTATCTAATATTGAAACTCTTAAAAAGACAATTTATAAACGTTTTTTTCCCCAAGATGAAATCAGTTCAGTCGATGACTGGCTTTGTGAACGCAGTGTGTTTCGTCTGAGAAATAATTTACAACAGTATCAATGGCGGCTATTGTACTATATCTCAGGTGTTTTTTTCCCCAGTCTTTGGCAGACAGGCCAGACTGTGTTCCTGTTGTTCCATTATGCATACATACCATCTCAAGGATAAAATGTGTTTGTATGTGTGTGTGTGTGTCTGTGATCTGAGGGATATGTTTCAAAATTTGGCAAGACAATCGATATCAAGGAGAAATATTTAGATTATTTTCGGCAGAAGTAGAGATCTGGAAGACTAATATGAAACGAAATAATTCGTACCGGAATTATCGTTTGGCCTTACGGTGCCTCTAATGGTATGTGATCGTGCAATATTTCTGATCATATAATATTTCCATTGGTATGTGATTATACAAAACTTCCCAATGGTATGTGATCATAAGAGACTGGCAATGGTATGTGATCATAATTACTGGCAATGGTATGTGATCATAAGAGACTGGCAATGGTATGTGATCATAAGAGACTGGCAATGGCATGTGATCATACAAAACTTCCAATGGTATGTGATCGTAAGAGACTGGCAATGGTATGTGATCATACAACACTGCCAATGGTATGTGATCATAAGAGACTGGCAATGGTATGTGATCATAAGAGACTGGCAATGGTATGTGATCATAAAACACTTCTAAAATGGATAAGTTGGAATTAATATCACCTAGATCATTTGCCTCCTATTGTGATAAAAAATAGCCGTCAAAAAATACCGTACAAGCAAAACAATAAATAACCCAGCCTAACTAAATTTCTTAGAAAGCATCCCTTGACGATTTCCCTATGATCTGCTGACCTTGTTTATTGGACAGCTTATAAGCTTGATCGAGGTTGTGTCTGCGTCAGTCCGACGAGGGCTAGATTATAAACTTCAAATGGCTGAACGCGTTCGTGGATTTTATGTAATCCATTTTTTTTCAGATCCATGTCGGCTTCTAAGGAACAAGTTATATATCAAATGACATCTGGGTAAAATATATTATTTTGCTAAGCATTTGTGACTTTTACACGCGTTTTAGACATACTTTTGCGAAGGGAAAATCGGTTTACTCTGGTCTTACATTTTTAATCCTTTGTTCATATTCTCGATGGTTATACAAACAATTTTAACTTCTTGTTTCCGACTCAAAATAATCAATAATGAGTAAATCCTCTCTCAATAACACCTCTATCAATAACGCATGATACATGAGTTAAGTTGTGTGTGCTTATTATTTTTTATAACGACCATGTATTTATACGTTAAATATGGGGAAGACAGTGACACTGTTATAAATGTTAGGCACTGACCATTTAATATTTTTAGGGTGTTTGCAATTATGTGCAAAGAAAAGCGCGATGGTTTGCGAACGGCAATACACTGTAGATTCAAATAAATATTTGAATGCAAAAAACGTGCACGTTCTTCATCCGATGTTTGAGAAGATGACTAGATTAAATATCCTGCAGTTTTCCACATATGCCCAACAACGAAAGAAAAGAAAGATACTTTTACATATTAAATTTCGAAACGAATGTCGAAGTGCGACTATATCAAGAGTGGTATCCATAAATTTCATCTGTTCACTTTGTAATTTAATTAACAAATTTAGTGCCCATTGAACATTTTTATATTGTTATTGATTCCGTCCAGAACTGAAAAGTGAAAAATTAGACGGTTGACAAAAGTAAAGTTAAAGTCTGTTTTCTCCAGTATGTAATTTTCAGGTGCTCTATTAAGATGACTGTGCTTTAACATAAAAATATCCATATCACAAAATATCCTTGTTTAGATGTACATCCTATTTAATACAAAATATATCTCACCCATAGTCAGACCTTTGCATTGGATAACGAATGGTCTAGAAATTCCTGCATAATTCACGGCACCAATGACATGAATGAATGGAAACCAGTCTAGAAATAGGTGAACGTAAATCAGTATATCAAAGTTTGACTTGCCTGGATTAGTTGATAGTCAAAATAAAATGTCAGCAAGAAACTATTCTAATGAGAGCTTATCCTAATTGTAACTGAAAAAAATGAGTCAGTGCTTAATCGTTGGAATTTTAGTCCTTTAACAGACGCGAGTTTGGAATACGGATTGCTAAAAATTAGTACCTTATTCTTTGGTACTGAATTGAGAAAACATGTTTCAAACACATAGATACTGAAAATGCCACGGCTCATATGGTTTTCTCTACGCGGTAGCTATCATCACTGAAGGTCTATGCTGATAAAGGCCTGATCATGAGCATTTGGAAAATTAAAGTTATTTAATTTTTAAAAGTATGGTGTTGCTTGTATTTTAATATATGAACTGAATAAGTACCGAGAGTCCTTTAATTCCAGAATAATCACTCTACACAAGGGAAATTACTTGAGTGAAACAAGGAAAGATAACTTTGAAGTTACAGATTGGCTTTTGTACTAAACATAAAACGTTTCATATTTGCATGATCTCATCATATTCATGCTTCACAAGGGAAATCGCTCTTTTAAAATACAAATTAATGGAACCTTGCACACATGTAAGCAAACAAAACAATTTATCATTAATATGAATGATGATGATTCAGAGACCAAATAACAGACATACTCTCTTGATTCGCGGTTGGAAATAAACTATACACATTAAGACATGTTAACTATCGACAAGAGAGTTTCTTCCTAATACCTATCACACGTTTCTTCTTTTATTTTGTAAAGCATGTTTGAACTAAATTAAGCCAATAGTTCTTCAAGTTTAAAATCAGTCCGAGCTAGTCTTTTCTTAGGATAAAAGACAACCAGTCGCAATTGGCGTCGAAGAAACCACAATTAACCAGACATGAAATGAACATTCTTTACAAAATGTAAGTACGGAAGAAGTAAGCCCTTTTGAAAACACGAGAAAGACAGGAACAATGATACATAGTTCATATATTACTAATAATGCCCGGCCAAGAAATCCAAGAAACATCCAACAAAATTGTAAAGTTTTATTTTTCTAGCAAGTCAGCTAATTAAAGAACGTAAACAGTTTCCTTTGGTGTGTTGCTGGTTAATTTACAAGTATTTCAAAAGTAACAATATATTTTCAGTATTTGGATTCTATTATCGTTTTCGTCGTTTTCCAATAACATTAGATAACTACTGACCCTTCGTCTTCAGCTGCACTGAAGTCTAACTCACCTCCGACCCTGGCCTAATCATGATCACTGTTACAACTGCCAAAAAGTTATTGTCCGATTGTGTTAAAATGAGAGCAGAAGATTAATCAAAATCCAATAAATTCGTGATAAAAGACACAAGATAAGATCTTTATGTATATTGTGTTGTTGTCAGCTGCCGCGCCATATAGTCTATGGAATCAGAGTTATTGCTTCTGAGCATGTATAAATCTACCATCTCTTATGATACACTCTTAACGTCAAACATAATTTGTTGAATTTCTGAACCTCTAAACCTAGTTTTCACCCAGTTATATCAACGTATACATAATAGATTGTAGGCAGAGAGAGAGAGAGAGAGAGAGAGAGAGAGAGAGAGAGAGAGAGAGAGAGAGAGAGAGAGAGAGAGAGAGAGAGAGAGAGAGAGAGAGAGAGCAGTTGGAAAATGTTAGATGGCAGTGATAGGTAATAGTAAACGCCTTTTACCATTCGGCTACCTGAGACACCCTAAGGAAAAAGTGCATAAGTAGAGAAAAGAGTAACGTTATTTATTGATAAAGTGTTTATGCTAAATTATTCTCCAATGACAAATGGACAAATGTATAGGTAAAGCACAATCATGTCTACACAGTGCCAAGTAAGTATGTGCGATTAAAAAAGGCTGAGAAAGGAAAGATAAAAGGAAAACATGGGTTGAATCGTGAAAACACGCAACCATTTTTTAAAACAAAATCGTCTAAACTGGAGCAACATCAATGAACGCATCTCGGAGCAAAACCTAGCCCCATTTTAGCCTATTACGGCAGGATGGTAACGCATGTGATAAATCCTTCATTCTCAAACGGGGATCTGGTGAAAATGAAACCTACACTGAGTTAGCTGAGTAATTGTATTATCACAAATAATGTTACAATGCTTTGACCAAATATATGGGCAGTAGCAATGGGCTTATTGCAATGGATTCTTCAGAAGGAGAGTATCAAAGATAATTGGGCCATAATTTTACAAATCATATAACAAAATGTTAGCAAGCAAATTCATGCAAGAGTTGAATGGTATAAATGTGCAAGAGAAATTCATTTGAAATCCGCAATTATTGATAATATATCCGTACACTTGATATGCGCCTTTCTACCAAATAATGATATGTTTTTAAACTGGAAATCTACCCTTTGGACCAAATAATGATAATATATTTTTACACTTGAAACCTACCCTTATACCAATTAATGATAAATATTCTTACACTTTAAATCCACCTTTATACCAATTAATGATAAATATTCTTACACTTTAAATCCACCTTTATACCAATTAATGATAAATATTCTTACACTTTAAATCCACCCTTATACCAAATAATGATAAATATTCTTACACTTTCAATCTACCCTTATACCAAATAATGATAAATATTCTTACACTTTAAATCTACTCTTATACCAATTAATGATAAATATTCTTACACTTTAAATCTACACATATACCAAATAATGATAAATATTCTTACACTTTAAATCTACCCTTATACCAATTAATGATAAATATTCTTACACTCTAAATAAACCCTTATACCAAAAAATGATAAATATTCTTACACTTTAAATCTACCCTTACACCAAATAATGATAAATATTCTTACACTGTATATCTACCCTTATACCAAATAATGATAAATATTCTTACACTTTAATCTACCCTTATACCAATTAATGATAAATATTCTTACACTTTAAATCAATCTACACTTGTATCAAATAATGATAAATATTCTTACACTTTAAATCGACCCTTATACCAGATAACAATAAATATTCTAACACTTTAAATCTACCCTTTCATCAATTAATGATAAATATTCTTACACTTTAAATCTACCCTTACACCAAATAATGATAAATATTCTTACATTTAAATCTACCCTTATACCAATTAATGATGAATATTCTTACACTTTAAATCTACACATATACCAAATAATGATAAATATTCTTACACTTTAAATCTAACCTTATACCAATTAATGATAAATATTCTTACACTTTAAATCAATCTACCCTTATACCAAATAATGATAAATATTCTTACACTTTAAATTAATCTACACTTATATCAAATAATGATAAATATTCTTACACTGTAAATCTACCCTTATACCAAATAATGATAAATATTCTTACACTTTAAATCTACCCTTACACCAAATAATGATAAATATTCTTACACTTTAAATCTACCCTTATACCAATTAATGATGAATATTCTTACACTTTAAATCTACACATATACCAAATAATGATAAATATTCTTACACTTTAAATCTACCCTTATACCAATTAATGATAAATATTCTTACACTTTAAATCAATCTACCCTTATACCAAATAATGATAAATATTCTTACACTTTAAATTAATCTACACTTATATCAAATAATGATAAATATTCTTACACTTTAAATCAATCTACCCTTATACCAAATAATGATAAATATTCTTACACTTTAAATTAATCTACACTTATATCAAATAATGATAAATATTCTTACACTGTAAATCTACCCTTATACCAGAAAACGATAAATATTCTAACACTTTTAATCTACCCTTTCATCAACTAATGATAAATATTCTTACACTTTAAATCAATCTACACTTATATCAAATAATGATAAATATTCTTACACTTTAAATCTACCCTTATACCAGATAACGATAAATATTCTTACACTTTAAATCAATCTACCCTTATACCAATTAATGATAAATATTCTTACACTTTAAATCAATCTACCCTTATACCAAGTAATGATAAATATTCTTACACTTTAAATCTACCCTTATACCAAATATGATAAATATTCTTACACTTTAAATCTACCCTTATACCAATTAATGATAAATATTCTTACACTTTAAATCAATCTACCCTTATATCAAATAATGATAAATGTTCTTACACTTTAAATCAATCAACACTTATATCAAATAACGATAAATATTCTTACACTTTAAATCTACCCTTATACCAGATAACGATAAAAATTCTAACACTTTAAATCTACCCTTACACCAAATAATGATAAATATTCTTACACTTTAAATCTACCCTTATACCAAATAGTGATAAATATTCTTACACTTTAAATCTACCCTGATACCAATTAGTGATAAATATTCTTACACTTTAAATCTACGCTTATACCAGATAACGATAAATATTCTTACACTTTAAATCTACCCTTATATCAATTAATGATAAATATTCTTACACTTGAAATCTACCCTTATACCAGATAACGATAAATATTCTTACACTTTAAATCTACCCTTATACTAAATAATGATAAATATTCTTACACTTTAAATCTACCCTTATGCCAGATAACGATAAATATTCTTACACTTTAAATCTACCCTTATATCAATTAATGATAAATATTCTTACACTTGACATCTACCCTTATACCAAATAATGATAATACGGTTGTACAGCCAAATATAAATATTGTATGATGTCATTTACCCGCTAGGCATAGCGCCGTTTGCCATATTGTTTTCGGACAAATATAGATACAGAACTCTGTAAACCTTGTTGTTTTCATCGTATTCTATGCGATAGCACTTGTTTTTATTTAAAAGAATTGTTATAAAACACTGTTGTTATGATATTTGAAGTAGTGACTTTTGATAGGTAAATAATGATTACATGAAGAGAACTGCTTTCATTCCATTCCCTAATCCAAACAAAGAACTTGACAGGTGCTCTCGATGGGTTAGAGCAGGGTTGATCAACCGGTCAATTAAAACAATAGACGTCAGCCTATATATGTTATGCATTTTTGTGGTAGGTAGATACTTTCGGCTTGGACATTTTATAAGTAGCTCGCATGCCTAAAAAGTGTGTGCACCCATGGGTTAGAGCTTGCCAAAGGGAAACTTTTTACGTGGAAAAAGTCACAAAGGACACTTATAGAATAATATAGATATAGAAATGGACTGACTGTTTCCTGCTTTTATGCTTTGTCTGACCTTGCAAAGACAGATGACTACTACTACTATTACTACTACTAGAGCACGTTGAAAAAGTCACAAAAAAACACTTATAGAATATATATATATATATATATATATATATATATATATATATATATATATATATATATATATATATATATATATATATAGAGAGAGAGAGAGAGAGAGAGAGAGAGAGAGAGAGAGAGAGAGAGAGAGAGAGAGAGACAGAGACAGAGAGACAGAGACAGAGAGACAGAGAAAGAGACAGAGAGACAGAGTAGTAAGGGAAAAGGCTGATTCTAGCTCAACGACGCCTTTCTCACAGGTAAGCTCTGTCATACAGAGGTGACGAATTTTGTTTAGGGAAAAGGCTGATTCTAGCTCAACGACTCCTATCCCACAGGTAAGCTCTGTCATACAGAGGTGACGAATTTTGTTTAGGGAAAAGGCTGATTCTAGCTCAACGACTCCTATCCCACAGGTAAGCTCTGTCATACAGAGGTGACGAATTTGTTAGAACAGCGCATGCGTGGAATAGGATTATTCTAAAGACGGCAAATGGGTTTTATAATCAGTCTACCACAAGTTTTTTTTTTTTATCAGATAACAGGATGAAAATTAAATTGTGCATTAGAACGTTTCAGTTAACAAGGCGGAAATTAAACTAAGCATTAGAGGAAGGTAAGTGATATTATATCTTAAGTTTAGATAAAATTTTAGTTGGAAAAGATTATGTCACATTTTCAAACATTATTTTATAAGTTTAGATAAAATTTTACGTTACTCATATTTTTTTTTGATAATTTTTTTCATACTTGCTAACCCTCATTGATAGAATGTTTGTTAACATATTGTCAGTAATACGAAATTCACGTAATAAATCATCCATATTATATTGAACTCCTCGTAGGTAAAATCGGATCTGATCAAGTAGTTTCTTGTAAGTTTTTAAAGATGTAAAACAACCGTGCTTTTTAATCGAAAGTTTTGGTTCTACTTTTTTACACGCCGCTGTAAGTGAAACACCAATACCGGATATATTTAACAAAAACGGATTTAATGATACCACACTTAAAATTGTACCAGAACTGGTCATTAGCAACGGCAGATATGATATTACTTGAAGGATCTTGTTATAATATTTGTAACATTTTTTAACACACCAAAGTTTCTTGTGATAATATTTGCAGTATTGTATTAGTGCGTCCACATCCTGTACTGGAATATCTTTTGAAATGTGATTGAAATCAACTATACTTCTTTTCATTATAATATTTGTTTACATAATCCCCGGTCTTGGTATTAGTAATTCAGCTACAAATTCCAAACACCAATGATAGCCGACTTCGGTTGTATTTGGAAATATAGTAGTAAGTTCAAGTGTAAATTCTTCTTCAATACCTTTTAATATTAAAATAGATACAGTTCCAGAAGACGTACCCAAAATATTTAATGGAGATGTGGTTAAAATATTAAAATCTCCAATGCTAATCACTGTAAATCTATACACACCAGTAAATTCTGCAGTATATTGGATATATTTATTTTGCTGCGTCCATTTACCAGACCAAGAAGCAACAGTATACACAACATTTTTAATCTGTTTGTGAGGAATTTAAACCATACTCGTTTTCTCAACAATATTAGGAATTCCACTAATAATATCATTGAGTTTTGTGTTAATATCATTGAGTTTTTTGTTAATATTAGCGAGTGTAATGTCAACATTTGATGGATTTCCAAAAAATTCATTTTTAAGTGTGTTTATATTTCTGCGAAAACTTAAAAACGTATTCACATGACCATGAAATTCATTTTTGAGCGCTGTTATTTCATTATTGATTGGAACGTCCTGATCATCGACGTATTTCTTTGTTACAGCGTCTCCATCTGTAGTTGGATATCCAAGATCTGTAATCTTGTTCTGGTTCATAACAATATTCCCATTAAATAAATCACCAGCTTTTTTAACAAAATCATATACTGACCTACCAGAATCTTGTATCTTACCTCGATTGTTAAAAGTCACGATATTATCAGCAACCGCATTAGGAATTCGTACAAGTACATCTGGCAGTTTTACACTACTCATCATTAATCGTCCTTCTTTGTCTTGGAAAACGACGACTTCATTTGGATCTACACTGGCAAGATTTAATAAATTATTAATTTCATTTTTGAGCTGATCAAGAGTTGCATATTTGGATAAGTCACCTTGATAACCTTCTGTGGATAAATCTCCTGATAGTGTTCCAAATTTTGTATAGTAACTCATTATTTACTTTCTTAGATAAAATTATCAACACTAGTTTAATATTATACAAAATGGCAAAATCGTCGATATTAAACTTTGATACAGAGAAGCTGGTGAAATACAAACATAGCAAAGAACTTCCTGATTGTCATTATCTTATTGTTGGGCGAACTGGATCAGGAAAAACAAATTTGCTTATGAACTTGCTTCTTGGTGATAATTTTAGCTACGATAGAGTCTATATTTACACAATCAATCCACAGCAAGATAAGTTGAGTTATTAAGCGATTATAATGACAAACTTCGTGATGAACTTAAGGCTGGTGAAGATTTTTTTTTATAATTAGGCAGCCAGAGGATCTTACTCCAGTTAATCAACTTGATGCTGATGAACATAAGATAGTAGTTTTTGACGATATTCCGCTAAATAACATGGAGGTGAATAAAATAAGATCGTATTCCTCACTGTCACGTAACAAACAATGTAATTCGGTTTATCTCGCTCAAGGATTTTATAATGTTGACAGATTTATTCGGCGAAATACGGGTTGTTTTATATTATTTCCAGGACTGGACAAAATTGATGTTAGAAATATTGCAAGCGAGCAATGCGGTGACGTGACAAAAGATAAGTTTATTGAACTATACCGTAATGCTACAAAAGATAAATACAACTTTTTCTTATTTGATAAACTTACAAATGATCCAACTAAAATGTTTCGCTGTTATATTGAGACTTACTTACAGTAAGGGTTTCAATTTTATAAAATTTATAATAATAATAATGGACAAACGAGCAAGATACAGACAACACATAGAAGATCTAAAAAAACTTGCTCAATCTCAGACATCGCTTAAACAAAAAGTACAACAAGCACGACGTGGACAAGTAACTGCTACAGAAGCAACAGCTGCAATTTTCAAGCCGGTTACTGAAACACTATTAGGTAAACAACCTGAAACTAAACCACTGTCAGAAGAAGAACTTAAACAACTACAGGAAAAAGGCTTGGTTGGAATTGTTAGAGAACAACAGGATGCATCTGCTGCAAAACTTGTTACTAGATCTGATGAAGAAAAAAGAAAACTAATTGAGGCACTTACAGCAAATATAGCTGATCATGCGGCTAGACAAGCTGAAACAGATCGATTGATAAACAATCCGCTGGAACCTGAGCGAAGATTAGCAGAGTTAACAACGCAAGGAATAACAAATATTATAAAAAAAATTATCAGGAGATATAAAAGATATCAAAGAGGAGCAACAAAGAGTTGGTGAGCTTACTGTAAAGTTTATGGAAGTTGGAGATCAAAGACTTCATTTTATTAAAAGAGCAAGTGATGTGATAAACGATAGTGAATATGATGATTTTTTTAAAGAAAGAAAATATAAGAGATATTAATAATATAAACAAGTGGACTGATGCAGAATATCAAGAATTACTCGATAGATTAAATGTAATATTTAATGACGGAGTTACTGCTAAAGATGAAATAAACACGGTTACAGAAATTGATGATATGATTCTACTTTATGATAGGATGAGATATGGTGTTATTGCTCTCACGTTTAAAAAAAACAGCAGAAAATAGTAGATTAAAACCTTTTGGTAAAGGATGGAGTTTTAAAAGGAAATTTGATACACTCGATAAAACTCGTGTTGAGAAAAGTAGAGAAGTAAGAACAGGAACTGGTATAAAAATATTTACTTCAACTACTGAAATGATAGGTAGATTAATGTTATTAATATCGTCAAAAGAAATTGGGAATGTTAGTGTTGAACTTGATAATGAAATCATTGACATACTTAATTATCTAAGATCGAGTGAATTACTAACATCTGACGAATATGAAACTTTACACCGCAACTTAATCGCGGCGACTTAATTTTGTAAAATGATATAATATAAAAGGAATGCAAACAACATTATTACTAAACTCTAGTCAGTCTACGATAGATAGCGCAAATTTTTCAGTAAATTATATTCCACCTATCCAACTAGATCCTACAAAACAATATGAAATTGGATTAATTTCTTGTACTTGCTGGAATGCTATACCTAACGTGAAAACTGATGTTAACGATGAAATGTATTTTACTATGATTACAACATCTCCAATATCTACAAAAAAAATTCCGCAAATAGCTTATAATATTACTGATCTAAACAGGACAATCAAAGAGCTCATCACAAAAGCTGGCGGTGTGGCTGAAAATTTTGAATAGGCAGCAATTTATAACACATTGCGAGCTAGGATAACTTTGAAAAATATAGTAATCAGTCTTGAACCAAGAGAAAGAAGTATTGCACAACTGTTAGGATTTACTGAAAAAACTTACACTGCACCTGATCAGCCTTTTACATATGACAGTGAACTGCCAGTAAATATAACAGAAGTAAATACGATATTAGTAAATTGTTCTATTGCTTCTGGCTCTTATACATCAAAAGGTAGCAAAGGTCAAACGATTTACAGTTTCTCACCTGAAGTTCCACCAGGTTCTCTCATGCAAATAACTCCAGGACATATTATATATTATCCTTTAAACGTTGAAGATCAAATATCAAGTAAAATAATGCAGTTGACAGATCAATCAGGAAAACAGTTACATGTTAATAATGAAGTTGTAACTTATTATTTACATCTACGCGAGCAAAAGTAAAAATTATATACATCAGATATAATGAAACAAAGAAAAAAAGTTTATCGAAGAAAAATAGTAGGAGGATTTTTTGGAAATATATTTACTAAAGTTATTGAAAATATTCCGGGTATAGCGCGTAAAGTTGCACCAATTGCTATTGACGCGGGTAAAGCGTTTGCAACTGGAGCAGCATCTGCCGCTGGGACTGCGGTGGGACAAAAAATAGCTGATAAAATAAAAGGTGATCTACCGACTGCATCTGAAATAAAACAAGCTATCTCAGAAATCGCTCCAACAAAAGAAACCCAGCGAGCTATGATAACAACAGCAAAAAAATTATTATCACCAAAGGGCGAGCAGACGATACAAAAATTGATATCTAAAGTAACAGTGCCGCAATAAAATTTTATATAATCTAATAAAATTAAATGTCTGTTAAAAATTATCTCGAGTTAACAGAAACTTATGACACCGACAACGATGTGACAGAATTTGAGTATATTAAGTATCTTGATGAGAATTCTAACGAACCAAATAAAGCTGGTATTAGAACCTTTAACACCAGAGACGAAGATGTATTTCTACTGCTACAAAAGGCTATGCTAGAGGTTCGTGGTCAGATTATGACAGTAGCCAATCCACCTGCTGTAATTGCAGTTGGAGCAGAAGTAGCTCTTATAAACAGTTTGATAATCAAAACGTTTTAGTAAATTTTACTGCAACAAATCTTTACACCTACTACAGACAACTGTAAAACGTGAGCTCGAAAAACACAAAAGTATTAGATTATTTGTGCAATATCATGTTATATTTTCAAAGATAGTTATAACGGAAGAATTAACTAACAAGGAAATTGCAGATCCTTATATGAACGCAAAATCAAGACGTGTTTTGCTTGGGACTGATCTTTTATCACTATCTGATGAAATACACCAAGAAATCTGGAAAAAAATAGAGGAATTCACTGAATTAGGTTCGGGTTGGAAGTTTGAAATGATCAAAGAAATATTGTTTCACACGATGAAATATGACGCATTACGAGGTAGTTCATATATCGACCTGCCACCAAAAATAAAAGGTAAAAAATGTTGTATAAACATCAAAAACGTAGATAACAAATGTTTCCAATAGGCTGTTCTTTCCCCGCTATTTCCAACAGAAAAAAACGCTACTCGTGTTGAAAAGTATATCAGTCACGTGTCAAGATTAAATTTTAAAGATATTAACTTTCCAGTGGCAGAAAATCAAATACCAAAATTTGAATAGCAAAATAATATTTCAATTAACGTTTTCGGACTAGATGAAAAAGAGGATGTATATCCGAGATATATTTCAGAAAAAGCTTCACAATCGACTATAAATTTACTGTTTTATAAAAATCATTACGTTTGGATCAAAAACTTTAACGGACTAGTTGGTAGACAGTACAATAAGAATAACAAAAAAAGTTCTTTTGTTACCGCTGCTTGCATGGCTGTACAAACAATGAAACATTACAAAATCATTTAAAGTACTGTAGTGATGTACAAAGAATACAATGCCATCTGAAAAAGATAGTGTGTTACAGTTTGTCCATCATAATCATAAACTAAAAATTCCTTTCGTCATATACGCTGATTTCGAATGCTTACTTCAACCTGTACTTGGCGTAGAAAATGATCCTAAAAAATCTAGTACAAGAAAAGTTCAAAATCATGTTCCGTGTGGAGTAGCGTACAAGATAGTTTTTTGTACTGATTCTAGATTATCTAAACCAATCAAATCATATCGTGGTAAAAATCCAGCTGTCTGGCTTCTCAAGCAGTTGATTAACGAAGTTGATAATATTACTTATCGTTTAAAAAGAGTAACGCCAATGATTAAATTAACACCTCAACAAGAATCTGATCACGAGCAAGCGGAAATTTGTCATATTTGTGAAAAAGCTTTTAACCCTGACAATGTCAGGACTGACAACGTTAGTAATAAAAAAGTACATGACCATTGCCATTTGACCGGACAGTACCGTGGAGCGGCTCATAATCAGTGTAATTTAAAATTTCATGCTCCAGATTTTATTCCAGTTATTCTTCACAATTTTCGAGGATATGATAGTCACATTATAGTAGAAGCTTTTGGTGATCCTGACGTAAAAGCTCGTCTAAAACTCGATAACGTCATCAAATGCATTCCAAATCATTTTGAAAAGTACATGTCAGTTACGCTAGGTAAATTGCGTTTTATTGACAGCTTGCAGTTTATGGCAGCCTCGTTAGATGAATTATTGAAAGGTTGTAGTAAATTTGATAACCTAAGAGATTGTTTTGGAGATAAATTTAATCTACTAGCTAAAAAAGGAATTTTTACATACGAATATCTCGACGATTGGAGTAAATTTGATGAAACATCTTTACCTGGCAAAGATAAATTTTACTCGCAACTTAAAAATGAAAATATAACTGATGACGAGGACAAGTATGCACAAGATATCTGGAAAGAGTTTGATTGTGAGACTTTTGATGATTATCATGATTTGTATTTGAAAACTGACCTGTTATTATTAGAAGATGGTTTTGAAAGTTTTCAAGAAGTGAGTTATAATAATTATGGACTAGATCCTTGCTGGTATTATTCTGCCCCTGGGTTGTCATGGGATGCTCTGCTAAAGTTTAGCAAGGTAAGGTTAGAATTACTGACTGACGTTGATATGTTCAATTTTATTGAAAAAGGTATCAGAGGCGGTATTAGTGTGATAACAAAAAAATATGCTGAAGCAAACAACAAATATTTGAAACAGTATAACCCTGAGCTCCCTTCGAAATATTTAGTTTATCTAGATTGTAATAATCTTTACGGTGGTTCGATGGCAGAACCAATGCCTATTGGTGGATTTCATTGGATCACGGCTGATCAATTTCTATCGGAGACGGAAAAAAAGATACCCGCCGATGTTTTCTGTTTCGTTGAAGTTGATCTTGATTATCCAAATTCGCTACACAAATTACATAACGATTATACTTTCTGTGCGGAATCGATGGTCATAGATTATAGTTTGTTATCAAAAGAACAACAAGTGTTAGCATCACCAAGGCAACATTCTATTGTCAAGAAACTAGTGCCAAATTTACTTGATAAGAAAAATTACGTTTTGCATTACAAAGTTTTAAAACAAGCAGTCGATGCTGGTCTTGTGTTAAGAAAAGTTCATCGTGTACTAAAATTTAATCAGTCGCCGTGGATGAGAGGTTATATTAACTCGAACACTTCAAGAAGAGCTGCAGCGAAAACAGATTTTGAGAAAAACTTCTTTAAACTGATGAACAATTCCGTTTTTGGTAAGACGATGGAGAATATTAGGAAACGAATAAATATTGAAATAGTTAATGATGTCAATCGCAGAAACAAACTTGTGTCAGACGATGATTTTGTGAGCATGAAAATATTTAATGAAAATCTTGTTGCAATACAAAGAAGAAAAACAAATCTAAAACTAAACAAGCCGATCTATGTTGGAGCTGCAGTGTTAGATTTATGAAAGTGGTTGATGTACGATTTTCATTACAATTTTGCTAAAATTCAGTGGCCGGCAAGTAGATTATTGTTTACTGATACCGATTCGCTCGTATATGAAATCGAATGCGAGGATATCTATCAGGACATGTACAATAATCGAGATCTGTTTGATCTTTCTGATTACCCACGTGACAGTAAATTTCATGACGACATAAATAAAAAGGTGATTGGTAAGTTTAAAGATGAAATGAACTCGAGCGCTATCAAATACTTTATCGGATTACGCAGCAAAATGTATGCCATATTGTTAGACAATAATAAAATAACGAAAAAAGCCAAAGGTCTGCCTCGTAATTTTGTTAAAAAGTTTATGGAATTTGATGACTACAAGTACGCGCTTGATGGCGGTGTTAGTTTTATGAGAGCTATGACAATTCGGACTAATCATCATAAGCTTGAAACAGATGTCATTATCAAACGTGGATTGTGTAATTTTGATGACAAACGTTATTGTGAAAATGGAGTAGATACATTTGCCCTTGGGTATTTTCATTGTGACTAAAATTTTATCTAAACTTATAAAATAATGTTTGAAAATTTGACAATGACAAATAGCTACAGTAGTAAAATCAAATATTTAATGATGGACAGCAAACAATAGACAGTTGAATTTAATAATGAAACATCAGGTATATGTTTTAATGGAACACTTGACAAGCTAAAGCTTTCGTTCATCAGATCTGATAATAGCAAGAATTTCAATTATCTCGAACAATTGTATCAAAAGTTGCTAGCGGAATTTAAAAACTTTCACAGCCCCATTAGCCAACAAAAATATACAAAACTCACAATTGATCTCGATCGGTCAAAGGTATGTTTTATCGACAAAAAATATCCTCTGAACAAACCAGAAATGAAAGATTTGTTTGAGTTCATTCGCTGCGTGAGCGGTAAAGTAAAATTTAGTATCTATAATCGTGATAATGAAAATTTTTAATATCAACAGTTGAAACATTAATCATTATTCACGAGGTATAAAATAATATCATTTTCATTCTAATGCTAGTTTAATTTCTGCCTTGTTAACTGAAACGTTCTAATGCACAATTTAATTTTCATCATGTTATCTGATAAAAAAAAACTTGTGGTAGACTAATTATAAAACCCATTTGCCGTCTTTAGAATAATCGTATTCCACGCATGTGCTGTTCTAACAAAATTCGTCACCTCTGTATGACAGAGCTTACCTGTGGGATAGGAGTCTTTTAAAGAATATATATATATATATATATATATATATATATATATATATATATATATATATATATATATATATATATATATATATATATATATATAGAGAGAGAGAGAGAGAGAGAGAGAGAGAGAGAGAGAGAGAGAGAGAGAGAGAGAGAGAGAGACTGACTATTTCCTGCTTTTAATCTTTGCCTGTCCTTGCAAAGATGAAATAATAATAATAAAAATAATAATAATAATAATAATAATAATAATAAAAATAATAATAATAATAATAATAATAATAATAATAATAATAATAATAATAATAATAATAATAATAATAATGATAATAATAATGATAATAATAATAATACTAATAATAGAGTACGTTGAAAAAGTCGCAAAGGACACTTTTAAAGTATATATATATGTATATATATATATATATATATATATATATATATATATATATATATATATATATATATATATATATTTCCACACTTTCAGTGATATAATACTTATCTCTATTGCTAACAACCACAGCTGGAGTTCCAAAACCAGGAAGGAAAAGGAATCATATTGGATACGCCGCCTTAGAACATTGAAACCAAGCGGTCTAAACCAAGAAGACTAGAAAATGAAAACTATGCACTAGTAGAATTTAACATTTTCTAAATCTTCTTATTATCCTTTAATTTGTACTATAAGAATAACCGGTATAGAATCAAATATCCGGGATATAATCTGCGTTACATATGTACAAAAAGTAAAAATAGATGTCGCTTTGGCTTGTAGACTTTTAGGGAATTATACAACGTTTTCAGTTTCCGCAACTAGTCTATACAAGCTGGTTTTATTTATAGTTTTAGCACATGTGAAGACAGAAATGTAGAGGTTTACAAACACAACGTTTTTGTGTTTATTTGTTTGTCGTAACTATGTTTTGTATTTGCCTTTGAAAAAGACTCATTAAGAGTCGAAAGCGCTTAGGCTAGTTAGTTACTAGTTTCGTACTGTTCGTCGTCAGTTTATTGCATCTATATATATATATATATATATATATATATATATATATAAAGGGACTGACTGTTTCCTACGTTATATTTTCCACCAGGAACATCATCTTCTGTCAATGCAATGCAATGGTGCTGAGCCGTCATATTGTAATATTTATCCGAAGATCGGCTTCGTTCTAATTTTAGGTATGAGGTAGTGATTCGTGACGTCACTTGATGTCCTTGGCTGAACAACCCTATATAACCGTATAGTAATTATCATATAAATTGACTTGAAATCTACCGTTCTGCCATATATTGATAATCCACTTGTGATCTACCACTCTACCAAAATAATGATAACATATCTTTTCAACAACGGTCCTGTGATCATTTTGAATTTTGCGAAGATATAGCTGGTATCAAGTGTTTAAACTCTAGGCCTGTGTGTTCCGGAAAGATTTCCACCTTTAATAAATAGATGACATAAGACGACATGTCGTCAATCAGATTCAACACGTATTGGGGGCGGGCGGAAATTGATTTATCCGCATCAAATCAGAGGTCTCCTTAGTTCTTTGTATATTGACACTTCACCCATCAAGAGCAGCCAGTTCCCAGACACGTGAGACAAACAACCCTGTGGTTATTTGAAATTTTTGTAAACTGATCCATATATCTCTAGCTCCAATCAATGGGCCATGATTTAAATTCCCAAAGTGTTCGAACAATTTACGCATATGTTCGTACAGTTTGCACCTATGTTTTGAACAATTTACACACATAAGACTATAATTAACCCAGGTTTCATATGTCTAACTGTGAATTAAGAGTTTAGGAGCATTGTACACGTTAATACGAACGTACATATGGATAGAGGGACTGTATAATAATATTCCCGGCTCCAGAGCCACACTTCAAAGCATGCGCAGGATAAAAAGCATTTTGTTGCAAATCATCATGTGGAAAGATCACTACACTATAAATAAATCTTTGAATTTGAAGAAACTGATAATCATGAAATTTTATCCAATTTCAAGCACTTAATCCAATCTGCTTCTGAAACAAAATTTAGGAGGATCTGCGACAAGAGCTTCTGTTAAAAGATATGAAATAATAAAAGCAAGCCCAGTCATCGCTGCATGAAATATTTTGTTAACATTCAGCAATCTTTGTTAATGTTGTTATGTGAAAATCAAAAGCTTGGGTAGTGGACACATGAAGACAATGCATATTGAGAATGATGACGTGTAATACAACTGGAAATCAAAGTCTGAGCAGTGGGCAATTGAGGGTCAACAATTATGAGATGATAAACGTCAAACTCATAAAAGTTTCTATAAAGTTGCATCCCAGTTTTGATTTAAATCAGGACTATAGACATCATGGGATAATAGCACATGCAAATATGGTGCTGAATACTAGAAACACAAATTAGTTAACGCCTTATCAATCAAAGGTTGCACAGAAAACTTTGGTTCAATTTTACAATCTTGTAGAATTATGCTGTGAATACCTAAGTTATGCAGACAGTCATTATGGGGTCCACATTTCTCTGAAAGCTGAAAATAGACTTTGCCTATGCAGTATTCTCCCCATATGTTTTTAAAGGTATAGTGGTAAATATACCAACAGTCTGTCCATCTAACTGTTAAAGGA
This sequence comes from Potamilus streckersoni, assembly GCA_016746295.1. NCBI lineage: Eukaryota > Metazoa > Mollusca > Bivalvia > Unionida > Unionidae > Potamilus > Potamilus streckersoni. Next base: position 169,779 of record JAEAOA010002188.1, on the reverse strand, counting down.
TCCATTTTGCAGTAAATATGAATGCAAATACTTATTGAGAAATTTGCATAAAGACCCATATTTTACATAGTGATTTTAACAACTGCTTCAAAATTTTAAAAGTCACTCTTGTGAAGTTAAAGAACCTGTCATTTGTGTGTATTAGCAACGAAATTCTAGAAGCAACATTTATTAAATTGTAGTGGGGTTAACGAGGTGTAAGGCATCAATCCAGCAATCAGAAAGCTCCTGGCGCGTCTGCTGCTTTTGTTTGTTGCATGACACATACAGATGCACGGAACTAATTCAGCTCACTTTTTAAACCTGTGCAAACACCATGATATTAAAAATTCAATAACTTAATTATTTATGAGTGCTTGTGATCAAACCTATATTTATCAGTATAGATTAAACCTGGAGGTCAGCTTCTGTGTAGAGACAAGGATATCAGCCACGGCATTTTCTGGACCTGCGTATATTTGAAACACGCTTTCAATACCGCACCAAAGAGTCAGGTGCTAGTTTCAGTAATGAGTGTTCCAAACTCAAGACCGTTAAAGGACTGAAATTCCATCAATAAAACAATGTCTTTATTTTTTTTCAGTTACAACTAGGATAAGCTCTCAAAAGATCCCTTTTCATAAAAAATAACTTACATTATTAACCAATCCTGACCAGCCAAATCCATATATACTCTTTTTATTGTTCACCCATTTCCAGACTGGTTGCCATTTTTCCATGCAATTATTACAGTGTCTCTTAGAAAGAATACATTTTATAAAAGTTCAACTTTTTAAATAATTAAATCAAACATTGAATGCATAAATCAGTGTAAAAATGTGCAGTGACTGCAAGCTGAAGATGATTTCTTCTATCTTCTGTAAATATAGGGAACTACATTATAATCAAAATGAAGAGAGATCCTGCTAAATCCTTAATCTGATTAATCCACATCAGTAACAGCAATTTATACCGTAAATTATTACCAACAGATACTGAGTCTCCTTCACTCTTTGTAAATTGACGATACTGGCCCAACCGGATCCAGATGTTAGATACTTTAGTTTGGTGCTGGCTGTTAGCACCATACATTTGTCATTCTCATAGAAGAATGGTCACACCGGATTCGGTAAAACACCTGACAATCAGAAATAGCAGAGGCATTGAAAGAGCAAATGCAAGATAGTTTAGTCTTAGGTTGGTGACAAATGATGTATTTAATATCAACAGTATCATGTCCGACACTAGGACTCTTATGAACGCGTGACACAAAGTCATGGCTTCTGAACACAACATGCAAAATTCTGATAAAATTATATCAGCATTTTCATAAATATATGAAAAGGATTTCAGTCACATGTTTTCAAAGTGCACAAAATGAATATTATTCTGAAGAAGAACTTTACTTTGTTGAATGCTATGAAATTTAAATATCACTCTCAGAAAACATTCTGTTGGAAAATAAATATAAACGTAAATTAAGGTATTTGCGTGAAAACGTATACATTCAAAATAACATGGCTTGTAAAACGTTGATATATAGCAATTTGATTGGACTTAGGTGGAGCCTTAAACAATGAGGATCAGAAATACCAACATTAAATGCACAGGCATTACGAAACCAAGTTGTCACTTCCGTTCTCATTACGCCAATGTGTAATAAGGACATGCAAGGGTGAATATGTGAATTGAGACTCGTCAGCTCCATTCACAATTTTTTTAGAGTTGATGCCACTAAAAAACTTTGTGTTCCTTACTACGTTCAAGACTGGACTAGTGTGGTTCACTGCTGTCTGGTTCGTCTCAGTATCTACTACACAAACTTGTTTTCTTTGAATGGAAACGTTTATACATCTCATGGTATATCGATGATGCAACGAACACACACACACACACACACACACATTTTCACCCAAAACTATACAGCAAAATAACTGCTGAAGAAGAAAGTGCAAACATATGTCATATTGTCTAGTGTAAGATATGAAGTCATCTAACAATATCGACGAAAACTGGTCAACATTCTAATCTATACATTGGTTTCCACTATTTTTAATCAGATAAATTGGATTTAGCGAAAGAGAGGAGCGATAGAGAAACGAATCGGTTACAGGCTAAGTATGATTAACCCAACTCATTTGGCTCACCCCTTGAAAGTGTTGTGAGTCAGCGCTGAAATGCTCTAGGAATCTCCAGCGATCTCTAAATGACGTTGTTTGGTTAGTAAAATCTTGCTGTATCCACGACCTCGTATAATGGAAAAAGTAATATTTTGAGGGCCAGCATAATGATTTATTTCCTTTACGGTGAAGGCGGAATTCATTGTTAATAAAAGACCATGATTAATTTTTTAAAGCAAGGAGAAATAGTTATAACACATGAAAGATGACGAACAATCTTGATTTTCAAAAGATGGTCATGTTTACATCAGTCCGTTATTCTAGGAAGAAGACTTGGCGTGGCTGCACTGATTCATGCCGAGGTTCCTCGTCGGACTGAGCAGCATTGCGTGGCACACAGAAGATCTAGGAATTGATGACTCGTGGGATAAAGTTTCTCTTATGTGATGTGATTATGTGATTATGATTTTTTAATTTTGTTTTTAACAATGTTCAGTCATATTGCTACGATGTATGCAGTGTGGCAGTTTATAGTGATGCTAGTACTGGGGCAGTATGCCGACCAGACCGACTAGTCATAACACCGACCTCTTAATATTGAGCGCCAAGCGAGGCAGCTGTTAGCACCATTTTTGTAAGTCTTTGGTATAACATTGAACGGGGATCGAATCCACGACCTCCCGCATCCAATGCAGATTTTCTGACTACTAGGCCAACGGAGCGGTTTAATTTCTATTATGAAAAATATTGAGACATCTCTCCGGACAGTCTACACTATTTGGTCGATTGAGTGTCACCCCCACCCCCACCCTGCATTTGAAGCGTTCGCTAACGTTTACGATGACGGTGTCTTTTTTAGGTCACTGAATGAGATAATATGGATGTCTGGAAATTTTGCTGTCAAAACTTTGATTAAAAACTACACAATTCTAAACGAATATTTTTAGAAGCAGGTCGAGGAAGATAATGGTCCGATTGCAAAGTATTGTTTAAAAGAACTCCAAAACCCTCAGGTTCACGTCACCTTAACTGTCTTGAATGAAGTTTTAGTTCATTTAACCGATTTGTGTACAGTTTTCCTGAGAAGCTGTATACCAGCCAGAGGTTGTACAGTTTGCCAAAGCAAAAAATTCTAAACTGAAATCACAATATTTAGAAGGAAATGAAGTTCATTGGAGAGACGCAATGAAGATGCTGTTGTCAGCAACTAATTATGAAGACCCATAAATAGCTGCAATCTTCAGGTTTATAGAGCATGTCTGCCAGATGACGAAGTAAGAGAATGGGCAGCGTTTGATAATCCGGCGATTTAGAATCAAACAAGCTTTGATTACGGGAATGCTGAACTAAGCAAATTGGCGACGAAATGCGAACATTTATAAGGCCTAGCTGGGGAACGACACATGCAAAGATTCAATTCGAATAATAATCTAAAAGTTATTTTATAGTGTTACATTTTGGCATTGTAAATTTTAACAAACATAATTTATTTTCCTAGAAAACATGAAATAATTTAAATATGGAAAACAACACTTCCAATATACGTAAACAATACAAATTGTTTGTTCTAAAGATAAACATAAGTTTTGTAAAAACTTCTAAACAGTCTGAAGTTCAGTTTCGGTCCAAAATGGCAAATGATGACGTCAGACGAAGGCTAACAGAAAAATTCAGAATTTATACAGTAAAGCACAATTTGTATTGCTCCGTTGCAATTTAGAATATTTTAGGAAAATGTCTTTATCTAAATCAGAAATGTTGTTCTCCAGGAAAACAATTATTCAGAAAAACGAAGTACAATTAGCTCCTCTAACAAAATACATGTTGTTCTATGTAGACATACGAAGAGACAACTTCTTTTAGCACAAAATATTCTTTTTAAGGTAATATAAGTTGGAAAACTCTAAGATGTTACAATAAACTCCTACTCTGACTGAGAATGACTCTACGACTTCGACTGACTCTGAACGTCTTACAAAATACCTCAGTATATAAACGAAGTTAATACGTCATTTGAATTACACGCGTACAGAGGACGCATGCAATTTCGCAATATTTCTGGACATTAGGAAAGCTTGATCAAGTATCAGCCAATCGTTTTAATGACTATTCCTGAATGTTTACTTGTAATGAATTTGTTATCGTACACAGCACGGGCTCACATGAGTCACATTTACGATTCAAATAAACACGAGTTTTTTTAACAACATATTAAACTGATATTAATATAATCATATTAATAATTACATTTAATGAAATAAAATGAAAAAAAGGAGTTATACAGAAATCATTCCTTAACACACACACACACACACACACATACACACACACAAATACACACACACACTTAAACTACAGGGTCGTAACAATAGGAAAAACTCCAATCTGGAAGTTTAAATCCTGTCTGAAAAGAATGATGCTCAGTCCGATGAGGAACCTCGGCATGGATCAGTGCAGCCACGCCATTTCTTCTTCCTAGCATAACGGACTTATGTAAACATGGCCATATTTTGAAAATCAAGATTGTTCGTCATCTTTCATGTGTCAAAACTATTTCTCCTTCTTTTGAAAAAAAAATTATGGTCTTTTATTAACAATGAATTCCGCCTTCACCGTAAAGGAAATAAATCACTATGCGGATGTTATTTGATTCGTGCTAATAGGAAGTTTTCAACCATATCGTCATTTGTGGATGGATATATACCGTTTATTTTAAACTTCGAGTGCTGATGCTGAACGTGATTTTAGTCTGATAAACAACATCAAAATAAAACTGTGTAACAGACTTGAAGTTGACCATTTGGACATGATTATGCGAAATTAAATTTATCTAACATGCAGTCAAACCGTGGATATTGATCGGGTATACAAATTTTGGAAGGGTAAAAAAAATCCAAAAGAAAGCACACTATATAGAAATTATAGGAGGGATTGTCCTTACTCAGTTTCTTTTCAAAGTGCATAATACCGAGTAAGTACGAACTACGAATATTATATAAATTTTTTATTTATGTAATTTGTACGGATGTTTTATGATGATATAATAATTTTGCTCAAGTCACAGTAATGCTTGCACAATGCAATACGCATAGCGCGCACATCTACCATTTATGTGAGAGGGAACATGGTAGGGCATCATAATTTATGTGGCTTTATCTACAGATAAATATGTTTATTTATATACTCTTCTACTACATGGAAGGTACAAAACTGAATTTTCAAACTTGAAAATCGGGATAAGTATTGGATAGATATTATCAAGGGTAATTAACGATGTAGTGACACAGCCAATACTCAGTGCCGGATTTAGGACAAATGAGGCCCCGTGCTAGGTAAGTTATGAGGCCCGTTACTTGTGCCCTGAAGGAGGTAGGCCCGGTAGGCCTACACAGGTGGTCAGGCATTTTTACTTAGGAAATTTAGTAGTTAAAATAGCCACATATATTTGAAAAATTCATCGTATTTTTTTGCCAAGAAGATGGGCACCCTGGCTTCTATGGGCCTTGTGCTTAAACACACATAAGTGCAATGGTAAATCCGGCACTGTCAATACTGTAAAGTTGAGTTATATGGGATAAAACACTCGGATTATATTTAATCAATTCGTTCCTTTATCATCGTTAATTTAGTTAACCTTTTATGAGATTTAAAAAAAACTGGAAAGCAAACAATCAGATTAATTGCAACAGTCATGTAAGCTTCCTGCAGAAAATATTGCAATAAATCGTAAAGTTTCCGTAGAGGTTGGGCTTATTCAGTTCACACGTGTAGGAGAATTCCCTATCTAGTAAGTCCTGAACAAATTCAGTCAGATATGTTATACAGGTATCCACCAAGTTGAATATCAACATCATAGATAATATATGACCAAAACAAATGTTACTATGTTTGTATTCTTGAACATGAGACAACCTGAAGCATATGAACGATTACATGAGTATACGAAGTTTTAGTGTCGGTAATTATGAATAATCGTACTGTATCGAGTGACCAGAAACTAGCTAAAAGTTTGACCAGTTTTTTTAAGCTCGTTGTTTGATCTAGGTATTTGCCGCAGATGGGGAGTTTAATACAACGATGCATATTTTCTAATCATGAAAGGACAAATTCAAGTATATATTAAGACGATTATTCTCATGTTCATATATAGTTTTTTATACAATGTTCTTCCTTTTTTACTAAATTGGAAAAGTCTTAATTTGTACAACACTTTACTCATAACTGTTAGAATAAAAAATTGTTTTATATAGACTCACATTGGTTCAGAGGTTTAATTTCCATATATTTTTTTCAGTCCCGATAGAGGAATATAGTGATTTCTTCCTTTTGAACGTTTAGTTTTGACATTGTTACTGCTCATCAAGTTTTAGAGCTCGAATTTGGTAAGTCAAAATATTGTAGCCTATTTGCCATATGTTCTTCTTGAAAGTAACGCTTCAATTCTGTTCTCAGTTGTTTTTCTTTAAATCCAGGTTACGAAATACAAGTGATTTTAAAGCCTCTGAATATAAAACTTTCAGTAAAGTGTTGCCAGAAATTCTTAAAGGGCGATATGTCCAAGTCACTCAAAATTCATTTCACTTTACGAGATGATGAATCTACTAAAGTTGCAATCGACTTAAAACTGAGTTCGAATAAAACAAAAGTTATAAGCGGGATATATTGAATGAAAACTGGAGTCTGGACTTAAATTTATTATCCGCTTCTAGTTTTATAGCCAGTTTATGTTTTCAGTATGGCAGTACATTTCTTGTACTTAGCATCTACCCCCTCTAAGTCCTGCTGAAAACAAACACTGTGATGTGTCGAATTTTGAAAACTCTTAGAAGCTTTGGTTAAAGGAATTGTATCAAAGGCAACTTAATTAAAGTAGAAAGGGTTAGAGATCGTTAGATGATTATTTTCATTTCATCTCTGAACGTCAAAAGGGAATTCGTTCTAGCCGACGTAACATGACCGAGTCAGACGCTATGGTACAAGAGAATGAGATAAGACCCTTCCCCAAAATAGACCGGTTAAAGGCAGGAGATGGCTATAGATGATTGTTCAAAGTAATGTTAATTACGTCATGATTAGTTGTTTAGTTGTCTTGTCAATCCAAAAATTCTACGGAACAGGTTTAGGATACAGTCTATTCAGATTAGTTAATATGGATTTATGGGCGTTACTCTGTATGAAATTAAAGGTTTTACTTTAGGAAAATTCAGCAGTCTTTAATCTTTCGCGAGGAAAGTTAAACGATTCCTGGATCGTGTAAGACGTTTTCTCGTGATTTGGCAGTAAAGCGAGTGGGTGGGTGTTGTCTCAGCAAGTAGGCAAACTCTACATTTTGAATTCGTAAAAAGTACGTTTTCGTTATAGAGTAAGGGGCCAGATAGTTGTCTCAGTTAGGAGACGGACTATACGTGAGGTTCGTGGATACGAATAAAGAAACGGCAAAAGGTACGCAATCTTAGTTTCCCGATTTTAATGTTATTTCATTTGTTGATCTATTTCAAATGTATTATTGATATGATGCATGTATGCATGATTTCATTTTGCAGGATTTTAGTGAAATGCTAGTCATGACATTTTATTCTTTGATTTTCTAATTATCAATTCATTTGGAGAATTGGCAAGATTGAATGTAATTAAAAGTTTATTAGATTAGTTGAAAAGATTGCATGTAATTGAATCTTGAATACATAGGAGTGATTAGGAATTTAAATGAATTAAGCTTAAGGAATGATGGGTAATGTTTCATAGTTTATGGATTAACTCTGTTTAGAATGAGTATGACCTAACATTACATGTATACCATATACTAGTTTATAATATTTAATGGATCACTTAAGTGTATATCTATATGCTAGTTTGTAATATTTAATTGGTAGAGTAAACTATTTTAGAATAGTTAGATCTGGAGGTCTAAGCCATATGTAACTTAACAGAGTAAGAAGTGAAGGGGGGTTTACATACGGGTTCATACGGCTGAGTTGAATTTAATTGACCATCCCTAGCGTGATCCGAATTAAGGTCAGGACAAGTACTGACCGATTATGTAAACATAACAGTTAGGGAGCAATGAATTACTGCGGCAGAATTTATGTCTTTTGTTTCTGAGCCGAATTAATGTAAAAATATAGATATACTTGGGAATGTGACCTATTGTCTATTGCGAGACATTTTATTTATTGAAGGAAACAGCTTTCCTGGGTTCACATGAGAAATCCCTGAACAATCACAGGACCAGAACAAATTCTACGCAGAAATCTAAGTCCAGAGACGATTGTTAAGTCAGAGTTCGACGGACAAGAGTCCAAGACGAAACAGCTAGACAAATATCGGCAGAGCAGGGACGAACGGAAGTCTTGATGTCCCCATAAAATAGGTGATGAAGTCTCTCATCGTTGCACTCAAAGGTCACATCTCATTGACAATGAAGATAGTAATTTAACGTTGAAAGTAATTTTACATTTAAAGAAATTTGTATTGTCTTTTTACTTGAGTACATGTTAGTACCATTTTCCTTCTTTTGTAACCAAGTCATTGATTTCTTTTCATTTTAAATTCTGTTGATAAACTGATTAAACTTTATATTTGTTCATTGAAAGGGGGTTCGTTTTGTTATTTCTTCAATATACTTGTTCAGTAATCTGCATTCTTCTTTCTATCTATCCACACTGGGTGAAGTACACCGCGGAGGTCATTCCCTAGCAACGAACCGTAGTGAAAGAGGTTGGTGTGTTTTTCGCGCCGCCAATTTGTCACAAACACCTTAAATTTTATGATATAAGAGCCGAATATATATATATATATATATATATATATATATATATATATATATATATATATATATATATATATATATATATATATATATATATATATATATATATTCCAGACAAATACATGATGTACAGAACTTACGGTGATTTGGCAGCTTACGTAAAGCTATTGTTCAAAGAAATAATGTATATTCAGATATTTTGTAAATATGTTTGTCTGACCATTGCTAGAACATGAACTCGAATTACATAACGTCTGATTTTATCTTTATATTAATACATTTAATAATGTAAATATCTCATTCTTCCCACTGGAATATTTTGTGACTTAAACTACTTATTTCACCTGCATTTCTCTGCATCGACATGCTTGCATAATTTCTTTTCTTGCATATTAAGTATTCATTGCATGTTGTAGACTATAGATGATTAAAACTTGATGTGTATTGCACACGACATATGAGTATGCCTTGGTGTGTACTGCACACGACATATGAGTATGCCTAGGTGTGTACTGCACACGACAGATGACTATGGCTTGATGTGTATTGCACACGACATTTGAGTATGCCTTGGTGTGTACTGCACACTACATATGAGTATGCCTTGGCGTGTACTGCACACGACAGATGAGTATGCCTTGGTGTGTATTGCACACGACAGATGGCTATGGCTTTATATGTACTGCACACGACAGATGAGTATGCCTTGATGTGTACTGCAAACGACCGATGAGTATGCCTTGATGTGTTTTATCTGCCATTCAGTTCAGTAAAAAAAAATGTAGGCACACAGACCTTTCCTTGCTATTGGTATGTATACATACAAACAGTTTAGGTCATTAGAATGTATCCACACAGATCGTTTCGACTATTGAAATGTATCCACACAAATCGTTTGGGCTATTGGAATGTATCCACACAAACCGTTTGGGCTATTGGAATGTATCCACACAAATCGTTTGGGCTATTGGAATGTATCCACACAAATCGTTTGGGCTCTTGGAATGTATCCACACAAACCGTTTGGGCTATTGGAATGTATCCACACAAACCGTTTGGGCTATTGGAATGTATCCACACAAAACGAATATATTGGAATGAATAGAGACTCTTCTTCTGCCTATATTATTTTAGCATATATGTATAAGACACATTGTGTACAGTGTCTGGTTTCCGATCCATGAACGGCAGGGATAATAATAATAATAATAATAATAATAATAATAATAATAATAATAATAATAATAATAATAATAATAATAAAAATAATAATGATAATAATAATAACAATAATAATAATCCAGTCTGTTTGATAATCAATTAACACCGTATACATAAGCATATCTGGAAAAGAGAGAAATGAAATAATTTCAAACCGAGTTTGTTTTTATAAATTGCAAAGAGAGGTGATGCTGACAAATAATTGTGGCAGTGAAATGGTATTAGTAACAAAATGATATTATTAGTGACAGCATGTATGGCAAATGAATTATATGAATTCAATCAGAATAATACTAGAATATTGATATGCTACGATTAGCTAGCACATTTCCTTTCTGGATTCAAATTAATATTAAAATGTGTAAAGCTTTAATCTGAATACTTCAGACTTAGTCCGGAACTTTAACATACTATATTTGTCATTTGGATGCTTAAGTGCTAGGCAGGCAACCTTCTTAATAAAACAATAAAAATCAGTTTAAAAGCGTCCACCACAGTGTTAAGCATTGTACATTGTCGAAACTAATGCGATTCTTAAGTTGATGAAGATATTGCTTACAACATTCTTTTAGAAACGCAGTGATTTATGTCCATGTTTGTAACAATTATTACATTTCTAAGCATTCTATGAAGTGTTATTGTAACTTCGTCGAGGTTTGCACATATATATGTTGGCCAAGCGTTGACAGTGATGTCACTTGTTTGCATGCATAATTTCTTCTGTCACATCTTTAGAGAATATATCTAAACTAACACACCGGCTGCCGGAGAGAACAGACGTGCTCTCTAGAGCTTCCGACTACACGACGACTGAATTGCAAAGTCGCTAATGACACAGTGAAGTTCAGTTAAGTCCAAAATTGGTGAGGACAAAGCAGACATTGTTTTCTTGAATTTTCTTGTGTTTATGTTGTGTTACTTTGTTTTTTTATTGTTTATTTGTACTGAACTGTGAGTTCTGGTGATAGATACTGTGAATCAGAAACTTTAACTTTTTTGTGTTTAAATCCTTTTCTTAATTAACTTTTGACTTACTATTATATAATTTGTTTACGTGTGATTGCAACATAAGTGAATTAAAAGGAGATTGACCAGTTCATTCACATGACTTTTGAGAGGAAATTTGTAATCTTCTGAAACAGTGTTGTGCGACCATAACTATAAGCTACAATAGTAGTGTGCGACTTGCTAAAAACCATGGGTCAAGCACAGCTAGAATAGCTAGAACAAAATCAGCCCAGCTCGGAACCAAACCAGCCTAGTTTCAAACTCAAAGAGTTCTTCAAAATTAAAACTGAGGAAAAGGCCTTATACGTATACCACCCAGATGGATGCCAAGAGATCTATTTCGGGGAGGTCGATAATTGCCCTAGACAAGCAGAGGTTTTATCGGCCATGAAAATACAAGGCTATCAGATCTATAAGATATATGGCCTACAGAATGGGGGAAAGAACAGGTACATTTTATACCCTAAAGACTCTGAGAACCCAATAATAAAGGAGGATCATATAATAGTCAAAGGAATTAAGGCTAAAGTCGGAAGAATAAAACCAATAACCAGAGAAATTGAAGGGAAAAAAGGGACATCATCATTACCGGACTTCCTCTAGAAATTGACAACGAGGAACTTGTAAAGAAAATACAAAGAAAAATGAAGATAGTTGTTACAGCAGAGAGGTTGGCAACAGTCTGGAGCTTCCCCGGTATTAAAACGGGCGTAAGAGTAATAACAGTCAAGAGAAAGGATGCCAAGAACGTTCCAAATGTTTTCTATTTGTAGGTTTTTTTTTACTCAAATCCTGGTACAGAGGTTGTGAGCAAGACAGGGTTTGCCCTAGGTGCATTTGGCACGAGATTGTAAAATTACAGGAACTCCTGTTCAACCTGAGGGCTATGTACCTACATATGCCAATGCGGTGGGCAGAACTCAGGAGATTATTGAAGTACAAACAAATGTACAAGGAGAAGAAATCGAAGTAATACAAGAAGAACAGTGCTCACTTGGAAAGGATAATACAGAGACAGAGGGCCAACAATGGGGAAAATATTTAAGCCCCATGGTCAATAATACCACTGGACCCCTACTAGATGAAGACTTACTGAAAAGGAACAAATTTATTGCGTTGATGGAGGAATCCGAACATGAGCCGGGAGAAATATATGGGATTATGCCCTTTACGTCGATGCCAATACCAAAAGAGAGACAAAAGAGACAAAAGAGAAAAAAAAGCGGTGACTTTGACGGAAGCATCATCTGAGGTGTCACCAGAAATGGGAAAAGGGAAAGAGAAAAAGAAAAAGAATAAGAAGACAATGAGCCAAGAGACAAATAAAGAAACGGAAGCGGAAACGAAATTGAAAGCGAATCCAAGCCAACATCGGAAAATGGAAATAAAAATGAAAGTGAAGAAAGTGGAGACGAAAATGGAAGTGAAAATGGAAATGAAGACGAAAATACGAAAATAATGGAACGGAAACGGACATGTAAATGGAAAACGAAACAGAGAATGATACAGAAATGAAAGAAAAAGACGAAAATGAGTCAGGAAAATCCAATACCGACTCTTCCAAAATAGATGAAGGGGAGGGGTCCAGGACCTTTTCAACTCAGGAAACAAACAATAATAATAATTAGTGAATAAGGGAATTTTTACAATAAGAATAAAATATAAATAATTATTAGTAATACGAAATAATGTTTATTTAATTTAAAAAAAATGTATAGGCAACCTAAAGGGAAAAATGAGGAAATGAACCTCAAAATAGCTTCTATCAATATAAATGGTATAAATAGGGAAAAAAGTTTGTAAACTTTGTAAACAAATGGAAACAGAATACGATATAATTTTTATTCAGGAAAGACAATGGATTTAATAAAGATTTAATTTTACAGTTAGAAAGTGGTCTAAATGGTATTTTAATACAAAGTGAGGCTAAAACTGAGGACTGCAAGGGGAGAGTGGCTACTATAATTAGAAATAATAAAACAAAGTGGAAAAGAAAAAATAAATGGGAATGTTTAAAAGGGAGGGTATTACACATTGTAATAGGAAATACACATTTAAATAATTTATATTTTCTGGCCAATAAATACAAACAATTTCATTTTATCAATAATTTAGATAAATATTTGAGTGAGTATTATATGGAAAATATTATTATAGGAGGGGTTATAAACTGGGTGGGGGATCAGATTGATAGAACAGGACCATTAACAACTGACGATAGGATAATAAAAGGGGCAATGGAACAATTTTTAAATAAGCATAAATTAAAAGATATTTCTAGACTTTTAAACCTACCGAGATTGGAATTTACTTTTAAATATGGAAATAACTTAGAAAGCCGCCTTGATAGATTGTATGGCAACAATTTTAATTATAAAATATATAAAGAATCCAATATAACAAACCTGAAACTATCAGACCACAAATTAATAAACATAAACATTAATATTTTAAATAGAGATAAATGGGGGGGGAGGTCTTTTAGAAGTTACACAAAAAGATTTTAGAGAATAAAGAATTTATAGATGAAATTAAATAGAAGATGAAAGATTTTTTTAGACACAAAACATAGAGATATAATATCAATGTGGGATACTTTAAAGAAAAAATTAAATTAATAGCTTTGTAACACTCAAAAAGATTAAATGAATTACAAAAAGTGGATGAAAGAGAAATAAAATTAATTTTAAATAGGGATATTAACGAAGAGACAAAAAGGAAATTAGAGGATAAGTTAAAACAAATTAAGAAGGAAAAAAATAATGGCTGTGAAATTAGGGCAAGGAAGTTTTCAAATTTATATACATTAGCAAAGAATAGTTTTAGAAGAGAGGAATTATGGAAAGGAGGAATGAAAATAATGGAGGAAATAATAGATGAAAGGGGACAAATTTTAAAAAATAAAGATATTTTAGAAAGGACTAAAAATATTATAAAGAATTATACACTAAACAAAATATAGATAGAAACCAAATTAATAATTATTTAAAGGATATAAAATGTGAGATGATTTCATCAGTACATAAAGACTGATGTGATGATTTCATCTCAATAGATGAAATAAAAAAATGCAATTAAATAACTTTCTCTAGGGAAATGCCCAGGTAGAGATGGACTCACTGCGGAATTCTATCATAAATTCCAAGGTGAGTTATCGCCGATTCTAGAATGTTTATACAATAACATATTTTTATCTAATAATAAAATGTAAAATTCATTGAAGGAAGGGATTATAACGTTAATAAACAAGGCAAAGGGAGATAAGAAAGACCTAAAAATTTGGAGGCCCATCTCCCTCCTAAATGTAGATTATAAGATATTAAGCAAAATTTTAGCGAATAGGGTTAAACATTGTATGCCTACGATCATTAATGATAATCAAACTTGTGGATCACAGGGAAAGGACATATAAAATAATGTTTTAAATATCAAGACTATAATTGATTATTTTGAAACAAATAATAAGACTGGCGCTATGGTGCTAGTCGATCAGGAAAAAGCTTTCGATAGAATTGAACAAAACTACATAGAGAAATTATTAGAGAAATTCGGATCCGGAGAAAACTTCCGAAACTGGACCAAAATCCTGTATAATGATATAATTGCCGGAATACAGGTAAATGGAGCAATCACGGAAAACTTTGAAATACAAAGATCAGTGAGGAAAGGATGCCCACTGTCCATGCTATTATACGTAATAGCAATAGAAATTCTAAGTATCAAAATAAGGAGTAACAACAGAATAGAAAGAATACATATACCTAATTTGAAAGATGAATTTAAAATGCTACAACACGCGGATGATTGCACAAACTTTATAAGAAAACCTAATTCCTTCAAATACCTAATGGAGGAATATGAAAATTTTGGTAAAGCATCAGGGTCAAAAATTAATCATGATAAAACGGAAATACTAAGAATAGGAAACTGGAGAGGGAATCACCCTGGATTGCCTCCACAAGACATAAAGAAAACGGTAAAAGCCCTAGGGATTTTCTTTAGTTAAAATGAAGAATCTGAGAACTATAAACAAATAATAAATAAAATAAAAAAAGTCACTTGAAATCTGGGCACCCATGCCAATAAGTTTAATGGCAAGAGTACAAATAGCTAAAACGTATCTATATTCTAATATAAATTATGTTTTAAAATCGTTTGACATTAATAATAAGATTTTAGAAAAAATGAATAATGAGATAATTAATTATATATGGGATTTTAAAACACTATACACAAAAAGAAACTATGTATACAGCCATGGAAAAAGGAGGACGTTATCTACTATGTCCAACTTTAATAAAATTTGCAAATATCGTAGAACGCTTTAAAATCATGAAATCTAAAACTTTGAAACCTTGGGAAGGGATATATACTTATATTGGTTTGGGCATACTTTAAAAAACAAACAAGAAATATACAGGAAGAATGCTATTAGTAAAATAATTGAATTACCTAAAAGATTACAATATATAAAGGATATAATATTTAAATATAGACACATTGAAATTGTATGAGAAGGAAAAAAATAATACATATAAAACTATAAGAACTTTTTTTAATAAAAATATTAGATGTAAAATTGAAAATGAAGTGTGGGGGGTAAACTGGCCAAACATTTGAAAACTGTGGGCTAGAATAAATTCTTAAAATACAAAGCATAATTTTTAAAATTTTTACACAACGCGTGGTTAACTGGGGATGTAGCAAAAAGAATAAATTGATTAAAACTATACCAAAATGTCTTTTATGTAAAAAGGTTGAATATACAGGAAAACATGTTTTAGTGTATTGTGAAATGATCAGAAATGAGAGAGAAGGAATAATTAACATCTTTAAAAATATGGGGTGTATAGAGCAGAAAAACTATTATACCTGGATACTAATTGCAACCAACTCGAATTTATGCAAATAGTAAGTTTTATTTAGCAGCAGAGAGGGTGAACCCTACAACAATATATTTGCGACAAAATCGATTAAAGCCTCAGAATGCCAAATTGCTGCCATCTACGTCTACAAATTTTTGCGACAAAATCGATTAAAGCCTCAGAATGCCAATGGAACCTTCCTACGAAATCTCATATTTCAACCAAAAAAAAAATAAAGACCCCATCTTAGCGATTTTGTCGCAAATACATTGTCATAACCACACTCAAATTGCTGCCATCTACGGTCGCAAATATGTTGTCATTTCACCCTCTCTGCTGCTGATTAATACAAATTATTTAACCAAATATTTGATCAAGTCCAATACGATATCGTGACCGAGGGTCGTGTAAATTTATTGTTATAAATCCATATGGGACAGACTGAGCATGACTAAAGTAATTTTTAAATCCATTGAAGTCCATATCGGAACACCATGTCTGCCAAATATTTCGTAGCGTATGTGTATCAACGCCATTGAATACAGCAAGAATATTGCAGTTATCGCGAATCACTTTTGGAATTTGAGTATATCGTTGAGTGACATATATCACGTCAGTGTTTTTATGCCTACCTCGGGAAAATATTCTAGCAGGGTTCTTTTGATTATCTAACATTACATCATCGTACACTACAAGATTGTTTATGTCTCCATCGAGATCTTCTACTGATGGTGCATCATTAATATCAGTAATAAAGTCGATTACACTTTCACCTTTAATTTCTGATGCATTTTTATTAAAATCTTTTAGCACTTCATAGCACCGTTGATCATCTACGGATGGGGCAACTAAATATAATTTATCCCACTTCATAAATCGCATTATCAAATTAAGCAGTAATTGTGTTTTGCCTGATCCAGATGGTCCGATTATAATGGCACGGACAGAATTCGGAAGCGCTGCGTGGTGTTTTACCGGTTCTCTTCTTTTAGTCGCTGAAAAATCAATTATATTCATAACGCTATATATAAATTATGGATCTATATTGTGTTAAGTGTAAACAGCGTACTGATTCAACCGATCAGACAACCATTACAACTAAAAACAATAGACTAGCGCTTACTGGTAAGTGTGTAACATGTGGTATAAAAAAATTTAGATTTTTAAAAAAAAGCAACTCGGAGGTGATATTGCCGCAAAACTTGGAAAACTCCCCGGAACCCCATGGGCAAAATACCCCGGAGAAAAACACCTTCCAGGATATAGCTACTGTGGTCCCGGAACGAGATTAGATATCAGACTTGATGATCAAAATCAGCCCCGGCCTGGTGAGTATCCGATAAATGCTATTGATAAGGCATGTCATGCTCATGATGTTGCATATAAAAGCAATAATTTGCAACAAAGACATATCGCGGATGTAAAATTAATTCATGCCTTAAATGCTATTCCCGATAAATCCTTCAAAGAAAAATTGGCTTCATGGTTGGTCAAATCAGCTATGAAAGGCAAATTAGTGTTAGGTGCTGGTAATTGAAAACACCAGTGTTTTTATAGTATGGAATCTATTTATTATTCTCCGAAAGGATACTGGAGGGGTAAAGCAGCAATCAGTAAACTCGCTAACGCTGCAAAAGTGAAAAAATCCACTGCAAAAGATTGGTTATCCAAACAAGCTATATGGCAAATTTATCTACCACCGCCTAAACAAATTAATTATTCTCATTTTGATGTTACCGTACCCAATGAAGTTCATCAGGCTGATTTATTGTTTTTACCACATGACCATGGTTACAAATACGCGCTAACTGTAGTTGATATTGCGAGTCGATTTAAACAAGCAGAACCATTGAAAACAAAGTCAGCTTCTGAAGTCGCTTCTGCATTTGAAAGGATTTATCGACGAGGTCCTCTAAGATGGCCAAATCTATTACAAGTTGATCCTGGCAAAGAATTTCAAGGTGCTGTTCTATCAACAATGAAAACTCATAGTGTTACAATACGACGAGGACATACTGCGTTACATCGTGATCAGGCAATTGTAGAACGATTTAATCGAACTCTTGCAGAACGGTTATTTGGATATCAATATGCAAAAGAATTCATCCAAGAAAAACGATCTCGTGAATGGGTCCAAAGGTTACCGAGTGTAGTTGCAGCGTTAAATAATGAGATTACTCGAACTATTAATATGAAACCAAATATTGCAATAAAAAAAGAATATATTCCCGAACAACCGCAGCGGGTTAGCACTCAGCCACTTCTCGGTGATGTTACTGTGAGATATTTATACGAACCAGGAGAGCTTGAAGGCGGTAAAAGAAGAGCTACTGATCCTATATGGAGTGTTACTACGCATAAAATTTCAACTATAACGCGATCAACTGGTAGACCTCCAATCTACAGATTGGATTCAACTGCACCTCAGCGTGGTTTTACACGCGAACAACTACAAGTCATTCCGGACGATACTCAATTACCGCCACATGGTCTTAACTAGCTCCGTTACGTCTATTACACTCAAGACAGGTCAACATCACATTGTTTCTGACATGACCAAGACTGTTATTTTTTCTGTCTACGGTGAATTGTCGAGGGTCTTTATCCGAATACTGCCAGTGCATTATACAATTGCAACTGGCGCAGTGATTATTCTGTTGTTCTTTTAATGCGATTATTACTTCAGCATCAATATCAAATTCTCGTTGTTTTTTTTTGTCCTGCTGTTTGTAGCCAGAGAGTTTTTTATTAATGATGCTAATATCAGTGTTGTCATCGTTTGCATTAAAATCATCATCGAAAACAATCCTTCGTAGTTGATTTATTCGTCGTACTCTGGACACTGCGAGATAGACTAAATTTGACCATTCAATGCGATTATCAACTATCCAAACAATTGTATCCGTGATGGTCAATCCTTGTGACGAGTGTATTGTTGTTACATAACCAAGCGTCCATGGTGATTTATCAGCGCATAATGCATCTTCTACAGTATTGATATCAACTAGCACAATATCATTTAACACTAGAATCTGTTTCTCCGTCTGGCCTGGAATTTCAACTTCAATATTCTGCTTTCGTGTATCCAATGGTCTATAACACAACGGCACTGGAAACGTTGGGAATTTTTTCTTGTGTAGCTCAAACAACTTTTTCTGAAGTGCGTCTCTGACTATCTTTCTACTTGCTACTACAAAATCATTTGGTTTCCATGTTTCCCAAAAATCATTCAAAGGTGTTTCAGAAATTATTTCACGCGCTACTTCACATTGAATTCTATCGGGTTGTAATCTAATTAGTTTTTTAAACTCACGTAACTGCTCATCGAGTGCTCTATAGTCAGTATCAATTTCTTCGTAATAATCAACAAATCCTTTTAACCAATTATGTGGACTTCTACCAACAAATGGTGGTGGTTGACCATGATCGCCGCATAATATAATTTTTGTATTATTTTGCAATAACCAATCAAGAAACATTTTTAATACATCTTCTGAAACAGTACATGCTTCATCCCAAATAATAACCGCTGGAATAAATTTCTCACCCATTCGCTCAGGAGTCCAAGCATCGCCCTTGTATCGAAAAAAACTATGATACGTGCAAGCTTCAACATTTCGTTGTTTGATCTCTCTCGCTAGTCTATGGGTTGGTGTGAGTACAATCATGGACGTTCTCTCTCGATAGAATTATATCGAGAGAGAACGTGTTGTCTTTCCAGATCCACCACAACCGTTTAAATAAACTGTTTTATATCTACAAATTGGATCTGATATCGGTGGTGCTTTAGACATAGATTTTTTCACTGATAGAATTATCGTTCTTCAGGTAACTGCTTTTAATCTCAACGTCTGCTGATTCAGAATAATCGCGTTGTATTTCTTGTTTAATTCGCCATGTTCCCCAAGTCTCTTCGCTATTAGTAAATTTAGTTATCTCTTTGATATATATTTTTTATCGACATACATTGAATCAATTGCAACTCTGACTGCTATACTAGGAAATCTATTTATCATTGCAAATAAATTGATAGATGCATAACCCAGCATAGAAGCTCTCAAATGTAGATATGCAGAGCTTTCTCCATCACTGTAAGTAACAATTCTACCTAACTTTGTTTTATTGGACAAAAAGGCTGTTTTACAATTTGCGTATCTATTTTTCTCTACTGCATCTTTAATAACGAAGTCGTATTCGGCATCATCTATAATCAATCGTGAGGATTGTTTTTTAAAGTTAAATTTTTTTCCACCCTGTGTAAATTTACCGATTATTCTTCGGCCGAGATCCTTTGCTTCATTATTTCGTTGATTAAATATCTTTTTTGACCATTCAATAATGTACTCCTCGTCAGCATCAATATGTTTTCTAGACTTATCGATTATACTATCAAGACATTCTGGTTCTGGTAACCAGACATTGGTTTGTTTCGATATGAGATAATCGCTTCGCTGACAATCAACGAAACTAACACTTTACAATCAATCATATATCGCAATAACACTATTGGTAACCACATCCTTTCAGCCATGTGTCTACCAATCCAAACATAACAACACGGATGAAGTCCTTCAGCGAATTCAAATGATACTACGCAAGCAAAACCGGTCAAATCAAAATCAGGCAGTGGTCCATTAATAGCAACGCGAGTCATTTCATGTGTGGGATGTCCAAACCGTTTAAAATACTCACCAGCGAATCCATATCTAGAAAACTTCCTGGATAACAGGCAACGATATCAACTGATATCATATTCTCACGATTGTACTTAACGTTCCATAGACCGCCATGATAATATTCCAAACAGCTGGATTGAACATCCTGTAAAAACTCTTTTCGTGTTGGTTTCCAATTATTTTTCTTTCTTGCAAAATGAGCTGCAACTGATGGAATTGTAAAACAATTTGTAAGTAACTGTTCGTAATCTTCGGATTTTTCATTAAAAACGCTAGCGTTTTCACTGAGACTTATTGCTAGATTTTTCATCCTATTATGTAGACTTTCACTGCGATATAATTCACCGTTAGGTTTCACAAATTGATTGAATTGACATTCTTCATCTTCAAAACTATGAAGTAGCCATACTGATACAGGGTCGTTTTTACACAAACTAGCAATAGCATCGAATAATCTTTCTTCAGTGAGAATACCATCCTTGATGAATTCTTCTGGGATATACTTCACTGTTCTGTCTCGCGGGAATATTGTAACCGCGGATGTCCATGCGTGCTTGTTATGATCAATAATTTTGATTGGAGCTCCGTTTTTATTGTATTTCGATTCGTATAATACTTCGCCAGTTATCGTTAAAACGGTTATCGGAAATCTCAACGACTTTTCCAATCTAGCTATATCGGAAATAGTTTGCTCCGTTCTCTTTCACTGTTAGCTCCCATTCATCTATTTTTTTATGTCTTAGATCGGTTAATTTATTCCCACGGAGTGCATTTGTAAAATGTTCTAAGACTCTTTGTGCCACACAGTTGAGTGGCTTTTCCGCTGACGTTGACTGTTTCATTGGTGCTAGTTTTCCAATGTCAGGGTTATTTAACGGATACATCCCATAAACGACTGCTGTTTCTGGATACGCTTTTTCATAGTATGGTTTATCAATTCCAGTTAACAGCCCTGGTCTGGAATAACGGCTAACAATGACTGATGTCCCATCTTTTGAGAATTGGAACAAATTTGTCTCTTATAATATATTCGCCCGATTCTAATTTGATAATGAATTTCACTCTGATAAAATACCGTTTATTGCCAAGTTGTGATAGTATCATAGCTGCTGTTTCATCATTCATTCTAGCATCAACAACACCATCAATTCTAAATGTTGACCAGGTGTGTGATGCATCATCCTGTTTAAACTCATGAACACAATCTCGTATTTTTCTAATCAGAATTCTATTAGTTATTCTCTCTTTTGGTACGTCTTCGAGAGTTCTATCAAGATTGAATTTAATATTTTTCCGAGGCTTGATTGCCGATAATCTCTTGAATTCTTCATTCATATAAATAAGACAAGTATTTAAATAGAAAAGTTTGTTTATATATAATGAATCACTGCAAATGGCTTATGATTGGATCAGTAACCCCATGCAATAAATCGTGTAGAGGTGAATTCTGTGGATATCACTTACAGAGTGTCAGAAATAATTCGACAGGCCCGTCCCCATGCATAAATTGTGGGTGGGTGTGAGAGGAAAATCACAATTATGTATCAATTGTGGGGGTAAGCGGTTTAGAGAATTGAAACGTTATTATGATAAACGAATAAAAAACGCCATCATTGACCCTAACCATGACTCTGTCAAAGACAAAATCATAAAAACCCCTCAAGACTACATTAATAGATTTATAATTAAAGCAAATGATGAATTAGACAAATAGTATTATTATATATAAATGGAGCAAGAATTCAGACCACATCCAATACTCGTTAATTATGAAATATCTCGTAATGGTGTTGTTAGACACTGTAGACTAAAGAAACCCCGTGGTTTTGTTAATAATCAGGATATTTGAAATTTACTGCTGGAGGAAAGGGATATCTCTGTCATAGGGCAGTCTTTGAGTGTTATATGGGACCGATTAAAGATGGCTGTGTTATTGATCACATTGATTCTAATATTCAAAATACGCGATTTCCAATTTACAGTGTATTTCTCAAAGAGAGAATATAAAAAAGGAAAGACAGGGACTTGTAAGTCAGTTGGAAAGAGACCAGTACAGTCATTTGATACAACGACGAATGAAGAAAGAGTTTTTCATTCAATGAATGCTGCGGGAAAATATTTTGGAATATGTATTCCTTCAGTACGAAAAGTTGCTGAAGGGATTTATCAAACAGCTATCTCAAAGAAAAATGGACATAGAATAAAGTTTTCCTATTTACAAGATAACTCTCAATAGTGAGTTATGCTATTTTTAGTCATTTTTTTGCATGATTTGACTACCATTCAGATCAATTACCATAGGGCAAAACACTAAAAACGTTTCGCGCGTTAATACATGTGTTTTTTTTTTCAATATTTATTCGCAATATTCACGTATATATGCATTAAAAGAGTAAATGACAATAACTGGAACAGCCGGAACAGCCACATAGTAAATATAGTTATTGTACCGGAACGCGCGCGTGTAAGACAAGACACTGGGCCAGGGTTCTATTAATAGATTTTTTTAAAAATCCCAATTACAAAGACGGCGTTAACAGCGTTTGTATGAAAATGAAATTACTTTAAAATTAATAATTAGTGAGGTCAGGGTAGTAAAACGCGCTACATGTAGTTTAGTTTTTTTAGTGTGGCTATGTGTAATAAAAAAATTCAGAAAAATAACATTCTCTATACAATAAATATCAGGTCCTGAATTGACACAGGGATCCCCATTACGGAGTTATCTTGTCATGTAAATCCATTATTACTACGATTATTTAATCGTAATATTATAGAAATTAATAAAAAAAATTGCTATTATTTAACAGTTGTATTTCTTGTTTTAATGTTTTATTTAAATACTTAGCTTCCATTGAAATTACTACACAGTATTCATTATGAAATGCTAGGAAAATAAATACACACCTACACATTGACACTGCAGTATTAGTTCACCTTATATATAATATGAGCCGTAATAAGTTTGGGGCTTTAAAACGAAGCCCACTTTGCCAATTAAAACTCCCACGCCATTGACATGGTGTGGTTGTTGAATTTTTTCAACTGCAACCAGGGTTAATTTCTTGGGTTGCTTTTGATTGGCAAAGTGGGTGTAGGTCCGCCCCGTCGTTTCATGTTTGTATCGTCCTGTACTGTCCCTATCATACCTCATATAACCATCCTATCATATAACCATCCTATCATTTCATTGTATATATAACCATTCTATATAATCGCATTATAACCTATAATCGCATTGTAAATATTCCTTCCCATTCATTGTAAATATTCATTCATTGTAAATATTAATTCATTGAATCGAATTGTAAATATTAATTAATTGTATATATAATATATAATCGCATTGTAAATACTCATTCATTGTAAATACTCATTCATTGTATATATATCATCCTATATGTAATGTACTGTCCCCCCCACAACATATCTTCCGGAAGACCTAATATAGCATTTGTTACGTTAGAGCTTCCAATTGGGAGATCTATGTTTGTGGCCCTTGGGCTTATATAATGCGAAGGCACTAAATGAGTTCCAAGAATGTGCTGTCCCCCCTCTGGGCCTCTTTGACGTCGTTTGGCGCGAAAGAGGTTCCAAATGAGGCTTTATGTTATATGTTCAATGTTTGTAAAGAAATCACTTGGATTTCACGTCTAATACCCATATAACCCGCCCTTGAACTCGATTGGGGGGTTAGGGTATTGTATAAGTCTTTAATGTATGTGCCCTTTCTTGCCTCGAAACTCGAATGAGGAAGAGACGGGCATTGTATATGTTTTGTTTTTTTGTATATAAAAATATTTTAAAGATACAAATACATTATTAATAATATTCAATAAATGGAATTTCAAGATATTACATCTATCATCACAGAAATATCAAATTTAAGAAATCAAGGAATCGTACTTTCTGAATTTTTGAATGAAGACAGACTTTTGAATGAATTTGAACAAATTGATATACAATTGAAACATGGAAGATATGTTCTACCTAAAATGTATTCACTGATAAAAAGAATCCAAAAAGCGGTTAATGCTTCTTTGTATAACAATGATATTAATTTATTCATTCGGCTATTTAGTATAGTTGAAGCCATTAGAAAGAAACTCGGGGAACAGTACCAAGTTCGGTCAGAGATTGCTTTGAAAGTGAAATCTATAAGACGTTTGATTGATGCAAGCAATTGAAACCGACAATTGAAAAATCGTTAGCATTTCCAATAATGACATCAGAAGCATTAACTACCAGACTAGCCCGTGAGAGGTTAGCATTACTGAAAAAGTTTATACCAATTCGAGATAACGTGCGAGATAAACTACAACTTAGACAGCAAGCGCAGACTGACTTTTCTATTGGAAGCGAACAACTTTTTGCCCCTGTAACTAAAGCCACTAAAGATATGAAACTTGCAACAGAACGTGCTATATACGGCGACATCCCTAAAGGAGCAGTACCTATTATTGATGTATTAGGAAAGATTGCTACAGAAACTGAAAAAACTCACGAGGGAATAAAACAGCTTTCAGGTGAGTTACAAACTCAGCGAGAAATACAACAAATGGGTAATATTGATACTGATGATAACCCGTTGAAGATGCTAGTGTTAAAAAAGTGTTTCCTTTTAACGAGAAATTCACTGATGAAGCTATAGAAAAATCAAACAATTCAATTGCTGAAACTGAAGACTATGCGTTATTTGGTGAATTCGCTAAAAAGTTATTATAACAGGGGTAATTTTTAAAAGACGAGTATAAAAAAAACACAATAAAACGAGATCAATGGGTGGATTGGTTATTTAAAATTAATAAAAATGAACCCGGAAATTTAAATAAAGGATACATTGAATTACAGAGCTTTTAAAATGGGAGTTGATAAGTATGTTTTAGAACAACAACAACAACAACAACGAAAAAACAACGAAAAGAAGGTCAGTCAAAGGTCGAGGTCGAGTCGAGGTCGAGGTCGACAATCTCCAGAAAATCAAAACGTTTCCGAATCAGAAATTCAAAAGTTCTTCAGGAGAGGGTTATGGAAGTTCTCATCATGATTCTCATATGTGTCCTAGTAATATCATTAATGATATATCACGACTTGAGGTTCTTATGGGAGGTAAGCGAGCTGGGAATAACTCAGTCGAAATAACTAATGAAGCATTTGATATTTGCAGACGATTATTCCAAGGTGGGATAATTGATATTCATACGTATCGAGAACTCTTGGATGAGTTAATGGACGGAATTCCAGGGGAATTTAGTGGTTATTATAGCGATTGAAATTTCTAATTGCTTGCATTTAGAAATTACAAAGTCATTTCAAATAAGATGATAGTACACTATAATCACAATAAACCAACAAACGTGTATGTAGTGAACTCAAGATTGCCCGTTTATAAGGCATACTACGGTGACGGCCTTGGAAATATCATGGCTGGTTTATTCACAAGAATAGCCCCAAAAGTAGCACCAATTGCTAAACAATTAGCGATGAAAGCCATTGATGTTATTCGTAATAAGGGAATTAACGCTGTTGGAGATCTTGCAGGAACGGCCTTTTCTACTACCGCAAAGAATAGAATAACGTCATTGGTGAAATCTAGATTCGGACGAAAACCACCACCACCGCTACCTTCAACAACAATGATGCCTGCAAATGTCAGTAAAGTGATAAATAACGCAGTGGAACAAAAACTAGCATCATTAGCAATGACTTCACCAGATAGTAGTAATATTGCAAGTATGATAGCGGGAAGTGGTCTTGGAGGAAATCGAAAAAGAAAATGATTTAGAAAAACGATACGTTTTAGTATAAATGGCATTTAAAAAAATTGCTGATCCAGCGTTTGATATGGCGGCACCGGTGAATAAAGATGATTCTAAAATTAACTATCAGTATTATGCCTATCCTGCAAGAGAGCCTAATCAACGAGGGAGAGTTGAACTTCAAGTTCAAGATACAAGTAGATACTTTTTGCCGTGTGAGGCGTTTATTGAAGTAGAAGGAGAACTTGTAACAAATGTTGCAGCTGATACGCCATATGGGAATGACCAAAATATCCGAGTTGGTTTCGTAAATAATGGCATTATGGCGCTATTTAACAGTGCAAGATATATCATTGATGGAAAAGAAATTGAATCAATAGAACAAAATGTTGATATTGCAACAACAATAATCGGACTTGCGAGATATTCTGATGATTATACAAGGTCGGCTGGTCCGTCTATGATGTTTGCTAAGGATACTTCTGATCATGCTGACCATATTCAGTTTATTAAAGTACGAACTGCGCAAGCTACTGCAGAAGCTGATCAACAACTCGCAGCTAATCTAGACCGTGAAGATAGACCAGACGCTGAATTCGACATTTTAAAAAGGGTTAATGTAATTTCAATCTAGGATTTGCAACACGAAATGGAACATTGAAAGGACAACATCGACGGTTTTCATGTGCAATTCCGTTACATCATATATTCGGATTCTGTAGAAATGTCAGAAAAGTCATCTATGGAGCAAAGCATACAGTCGTGTTAGTGCGAAAAGAAAATGACAATGATGCAATTTGGCATGCTGATGGTGTTGATGATGGTAAAGTCATTTTAAATAAATTGACTTTATGGATACCCGTCTTGACACCAGCAGTTACAATAGAGCAAGAATTACTATCGTTTATGGACACAGGTGGAAAATCATTGCTAAGTTGGCTAACAACAACGACTGATACGAAGCAGGATAATGTAAATGGCACATTTACATGGCACTTAGCATCAAAACAAGGTGTTTCAGCTCCACGTCATATCTTTATAGCGTTACAGGATGCAAATCGAGTGGGTCGACAATTATCTAGTCATATGATATTTGATAAATTAGGGGTAAGTGAAGTTTCGTTGAGAATAAACGGACAACAAGAGCCAGCAGAGATTGTACATCTTAATTATGAAAACAACAACATAGCTCGTGTATATCATAGAATATTGTCGTATATGGGTCGTGATCAAAATGTTGATACTGGTTTGCAAATATCGCAAATTGATTTTGAAAAACACTATCCGATTTATTACTTTTCATTGGAACATCTTGACATGATGAGACAATCTGTTGTTGATATATACTTCCAAGCTCGGGTACAACGCCCTGCTGGTATAGCCGATTATAGAGCAGTTGCTGTCATTCTCAGTGATAAATCAATGTTGTTAGAAGGAGTTGGCGGACGAATGAGACTTATTGATGCACCAGTGGAAACATGTAATGTTTTCAAAAATCATTTGATTTTCCAAACATGTAGTTAGGATTTTCACAATAAGATCAATTGAAAGTGTAAATTACATTTTAGAATAGAATGACATATAGTATTGTTAATGTCCAGTTGACTGATGGTCAGGTCAAGAAATTGAAATCAAAGTCGGCTAAAGAATGTGGAACTACAATAACGCTGAAACCCACTCAAATGTCCGGTGGTGCACATAAATTATCACTGACAGATCGTCAAATAAAACATTTCAATGATGCGCTAAAGAACAAACGAGGAGTTCAAATTGATTTTTCGAAAGCAGCTATCGCCAGTATGATAAAATCGGGTGGAATATTCCCGCTGTTAGCTGCTATTCCAGCATTGATTGCAGCGGCTGCCCCAGCGGTTGCGAAGGCGGCAGCGTTAGGAGCCGTTGGTACTGCTGCAGGAATGGCCCTGAAAAAAGCTACTGGGAAAGGCTATAAAAAAAAGGAAAGGGTCTAAGACTACCAGGAACTCCACACAATTGGTACAAGGGCACGGGCCTAAGAATACCAGGAACGGCTTATTAGTGGAAAAAATCCCTAGGATTTTCACCAATGTCCAATTTTGATTTAATTGATGCTGTAAAATCATTATCAATAAAAAACTTTAGAGGAGTTTTCATGAGAGATCAATTACCGTCAAAACCAATGAAAAATGAAACGGGTATTATCAATCTCGATAACAGCAGCGGAAAAGGAACTCATTGGGTCGCATATGCAATTGATCCACGTGGAATTGTCTATTTTGATTCATATGGATTAGCTCCACCAAAAGAATTCATGCGATATGTATCCACAATAACAAAGTCATCTCCAATTTTTTTATTCCACGCTACCAACACAACAGTTAAATGATCCACCGATATGCGGTCGTGAGGTATTAAACTTCCTTGCAGAGATATCTAAATTTCCAAGAAAACCACCACAAGTTGTTGTTAATGAATATACTAGCAGGCAATGGCAAAAAACGATAGCGTTATGATTTAGAAAAACGTAGCGTTTTCGTATAATGATTGATATTGGGGACGACCTTTATCAGAATCAAAAAAAACAGAAACCGATAGCAAATTCGCTGTCGAAAGTGTAAAAAAAATAATCGAAGATGAAATCGCCGAGACATTAAATTTGTCAAGTGTAGATCCTGGGGAAATAGTTGTATTTCAAGATCGCCAGGGCAAATTGAAATCTAGTAATGTTTCATTGGATGATGTCTTAATACGAAGACGTGACGTCGTTGAAGATACAATAGTGTTATATTCAAATGATGGAAAACTCAAACCAGGTGTATTTGTTTCTACAATCACAGATGCATTAAAAAATTTAAATGAAGAACTTGAAAAACATATAACAACATATACTTCCCTTCGTAGAAATATTATCAATAAATTCTTTGGAACACCAGCGGTAACCTCTCCATCTCTCGCTGAAATTAAATCCAATTTTGATGAAATTAAAGCTAGTATTAAAAATATTAATGATGCTGGATTTAGTATTATTAGAGATAGCATTAATAGTATTAAAAAATCTATCGAGGATATTACAAAATTTAAAACAGACAATCTTCCGCTACTTGAAAGAATAAAGATTCCTCATGAGAGAAATATCATAAATATGATATACACAGTTCTCTCTCTGGATCATTAGATTGGGAACCTAAAAAGAATACAGTAACCCTCACTGTGTCAAACAAGGGTATTTATCGATTAACAATAGTGTCACTGAATCAGTTTAATATATCATCATCGACTTCATATGGATACAACAACGTGATTTCAACGACTATTGACGTGGGTGAATACAAACGGTTTACAATAACAAGCACTGATCCTAATTTAAATAAGACATCATTTGTATGGTACATGGAGTTTGTAGCTGATCTAAATTAGAATTTTAAACAATTAAAAACCACTTGAGGTTTTAAAATAATATGATTCCATCATCGCAATATCGCTATGATACCGTCAAAGACTTCTTAACAAAACTCAAAACACTCATTGATGAATATGAAATAAAAATTAAAAAGTATCGCAGGAGAATTACCGTAATTGATGTTACAGTATACTCGGTATCTGGTATAATGGCCGGTGCTGGTATTATACTATCTTCAGTAACAATGGTAGCTCCGATTGCTGTCCCAATTGCTATTTCCGCGGTGACAACATTTGCTGGACTTGCAAATGCTATTAAAAAAAAAATATCATCGTGTTCTCAAGAAAAACTTAACGACTATATAGTAAAACATCAAGCAGTATCTAACGGTTACTCACAATTATCCTCGTTGATGTCATCATCGATTGATGATACGATAATTACCGAAGACGAATTCTCCGCGATGATACGTATTTATGATACTACGATTAAAAACGCTAGCGTTTTTTTCATCTATTGCAAAATTAGACATTGTAAATAATAATAATAATGTCGCAAGAGATTCAACTACTTCAGCGGATAGCAGAAAATACCACTCCGCGGAAAACAAGCATGATATCAATATCGTCAACAAACCCTAAATTCAGTGTGAATTTTCCCTCGCCTGTTTCAGTAAAGGAAATCGCGTTGGCAAAATTACGAGTGTATCATAGTTGGCCTAATATCAGATCGGTTCCATTTGGCGGTCAGAGACCTAATAATTCTCTGGTGTTTGCATATAGGAATAAAAAAGATGACACTCCAGATTGGAACGTTGTTTCAATACCAACTGGGTCCTATCAAATTGAGCAAATTAATAATGAATTACAACGTAGAATAAATCCATTACTAAAAAAGAATCAAAAATTGCGATAACAGTTCATGAACCAACACTATCATCTACAATTGAAATAGGCTCTCCTGGGTACGTTGTAGATATTTATAACAGTTCAATAAGAACAGTATTAGGATGGCCCGAAGATCCACCTAGAAGTGCTGAATTCCACGCCCGAGCCTATAAAATCTGATTATGTCACTGATGAAATAGGACCGAAAATCCATCAAAAGGATATAAAAAATTCGAGGATATAAACTTCACAAAAAGATATCGACGTAAGAATCAATATGGTGAAGATGTGTGGAGAATTCCATTTTTTAATGATTATATCCCACAGGAAGGTGAAATTCTGGAAATACATGAAACAAGTCCAACATTTGTAGATATTAAAGATCACATCCTTGATAGAATGAATAATGATTTTTTGTCGTTATTACCCTCGTTAAGATCTGGCTTTCTTACACAAGCTGAGTTTACTAGTGTAGTCTCCGCGGGTAATAAAATCATCGATGACATGGAAATATTTAATTCGAGGATTACTAATCTCTTCACTGATGAAAATAGCCCGATTTCAAAAACTAGCTCAGCTCAAGATTATAAAAAAAATATAAATGAAAATCCAAATTATAAATTACCAGGATATAATGTTCCCGAGTTAAAGAAAAAACTCAGAACTGCCATCGACGAAGGATTTAATAAAATCTATCAATCATGGAAAGATAGCCAGCCGAAGCCTATTATCCTCACTCATAATAATTCTCCCGACGGCGACGGTAGACATATCGCACCGAACAATGTGGATATTTCATCGGTGATCGCACTTAATTTAACGTGTGATGTAATCGAAGGAAGTTATCAAATTAATATGGAACAATCAAATCAAGCCCGACAGGGTTACATTCTTTATTCATTTTCACCAACAGCACCCCCCGGATTTTTAATTGTTGAGAATCCGACTAATCCAGTCTATATGCAATGTCAAAATGATTCACTAACTAGAATTAATTTTACACTCACCGATCAGTCAAATAATTTAATTGATCTACGTGGTGAAGTATTATCGATTAGTCTGTTTGTGAAAAGCTAACAAATATTTGGTTAAATAATTTGTATTAATCAGCAGCAGAGAGGGTGAAATGACAACATATTTGCGACCGTAGATAGCAGCAATTTGAGTGTGGTTATGACAATGTATTTGCGACAAAATCGCTAAGATGGGGTCTTTATTTTTTTTTTGGTTGAAATATGAGATTTCGTAGGAAGGTTCCATTGGCATTCTGAGGCTTTAATCGATTCTGTCGCAAAAATTTGTAGACGTAGATGGCAGCAATTTGGCATTCTGAGGCTTTAATCGATTTTGTCGCAAATATATTGTTGTAGGGTTCACCCTCTCTGCTGCTTATTTTAAGCACAATAATTAAATGTGGTTCAATTTTAAGTATAAGGAAGTAAAAAGATAGTTATTATTGTTTAAGTTGATTTAATTTCCAACTGTTTTTCCTTTTTACAGATAACTCCACGCATGGAGGAAGTAAGTGACAAGGACGACGTGGGGCTATATCACATGGCAACACGCGAAAAGAGCAGGCCTGCTGAAGAGCCTCAGAAAACACCATGTGTGGTTTTACGCCAACTTGGTTTTATGGCCCTTTATTAGATCTTTGGAAAACATGTGGGGAGGTAGGCTCCGAATTTAAAAATTTCGAGACCCTGGCTCCCTAACAACAAAATATTTAAATGAATTAGGCAGACGTATTACTAAGAACATTCACAACAATAATAGGATTTAAAATTTCAAATAAGTAAAAAAAAATACGTGTGACCTCTAAATTCCAAATTAAATAAAACAAATTTAATAATTTAAATGGGGATTAACAAATTATAAGCATCCATGAATGAAATTAAAGTAAGAATGGAAGAAGGGGAGAGTGTAACAGAAAGAATGGGATGCATATAATAGAGTAGAAAAACTGAATGAATTTGAATTTGAAATAGACGGCTGTCCTTACAAGAATACAATATATAGCAACATACACAAGCACCAAACGCATAGCAAACACAGGACATAGGGAACCTCCAGCCAACCTTAACTTACAAATATAAGGGGAATGACTCTGACAAGGGAAATAAAGCCTTGTCGGATAAATGAACCTGTAGAAGACAATAGGGAAAAATACCCCCAAAAAATTTAATTTAATGGAAATTAATTTTTTTTTTAATTTAATAAATAAATTAAACATAGCAACACATCGGGGCTGGGAGTAAATACGAAAACATAAGCTTTTTAGCTATTTTTTTCGGTTAAGTGGGGGAATCTGTCTGGTGCCCCCCCCCCAATATATCTAAACAAAAGTCTTCAATTAACCTTGAGGCCGAATTTTGTAATAAGGCAAAGATGTATGGTCTCACTTTCATGTTAGAATCCATTAAATTCTGCAAAAGCGATCGACAGACAAACAACTTGTTATAGCAGACAAAACACTCTATAGCCTGAGGCTTTACTCAAAAACAATTTATTTTAACGTTTATTGAAATAGCTTAATTTGGATCCATTTTCAAAATCTTTGGACTTATTCATCTACATTTAGTTTTCTTAATAATTGCCAACGTAGTAACGAAGGAAATCAACTTGCGCTCAGAAAATCAATAAAGCGGGCTTCTTTTGAAGTTTAATACAGATTGCGTTAAGGTTAATGCTTTTGGGATTGATTAGTGTCACAAGTGAACAGCTGCTTCGACGGCAAAACCTTTGATTATGTCCGACTGAGAGCATTTTCGTGTATTTGGTATAAGATCAGCTGACGCGTTGTGTTAATTCATCAATAATGAATCGGTGAAAAGAACAAACTTACGAAATCATTTTTAAGCTAAAGATATCTTTATTACCAATATTTGTAGCTTTGAGCATGTGTGTATTAAGCTACAATAGTAGCTCTGCTAAAATGCTCTATTGGACAAATGATGTACGCTACCCACGCCCGACAAATAAAGTACGCTACCCACGCCCGTATCCCTCGCACGTGCTCCAAAAATGGCAGCCAAGAACATGTTCCAGAAAGTAAAATAAATTTGGTATTAGGCAATTTGAACAACCAGAGGATGCGTTAAATACTTTTATTGATGCTGCTATTTCAAGATGATTATTTCAACAAATGGAGCATGCCATTGCCGAAATTCACAATATGAGTTCGAGAGCATGGAATATACCTTAAGAGCATTGTTTGCACTTTTCGTAACTATGCGTTATTTCGAAACATAAAGTACTCTCTCTCTCTCTCTCTCTCTCTCTCTCTCTCTCTCTCTCTCTCTCTCTCTCTCTCTCTCTCTCTCTCTCTCTCTCTCTCTCTCTCTCTCTGTGCAATTCCCCTGTAGCCCCAGTACGGATGAGGACTTGACTCAAAATAAGTGCTGAAGTGTCTCAAGGATGATTTGATGCATTCTTGAAAGAGTATCTTCTAACGTCATTTCACTTCGCCAAAGAAGATAATGTTTGGTAGTTGCTCGTGTGATATCCTGTTGATGTGGACTACCCATCTCAGCTTAAGTTCGTGGAGTTTAGTTTATTTCTTTGCCATGTGCAAGCCTCCAACTTTGTAGACTGTTGGTGGTCTAACATCTCCATTTTAAGTGTCAATCAGCATTGAATGATAAGCATTTGATATGTAGACTTCTATATACGACAATCGATCAGTTTCCTCCTCACTACGCAGGATTGACTCTTCTCTGACTTACCGCTTATACATTAGTCGTGTAACTCTTTTGAGTTTGCATTGGACAGCCTGCTAGATGCTGTTGTGTGCTGCTTTCTTAGATGATGAAGTAATGTCTTCCAAGCATGCCTTCTGGAACCGGTGTTTCTAGTTCAGGAGTCTCCGTATTGCAAGATTGTTTTTCATTTGATACCAATCTTGTTGTTTAGTTGCCTTAGTACTGAGTGATTTAGATGCATCCAAGTACACATAGTCTCTGCTCAGTTTTCCATAAATTTCTCGGAGTTGATATAAATTGTTTCTAACTGGTTGCAGAATACTTTAAAAAAACCTACCTATTTCACATTCTCCTGTTTTAAGTTGGAGACAATGAGCTTAGTGGGCGATCTTGTACCTTGTAGTTGTCTGAAACAAGGTATCAAACTTAGCATGTGGTCTGTTCATCATTCTGCACTTCTCATAGTCTTCGTCACACATATATCTTGGCTGTATCTTCTGAAACCGACGTAGTCATTGAGACGCTTTTAGCTCAAATGCATCGAAGACAAGACGTGCTGTTTCGCGGGCGGAAAATTATGCCCATGATCAGGAGGTCATGTTCACAGCATTTCTTCAGTAGAAGAAGACCGTTGCTGCTGTATGTTCCAAAAATTATTATTGACAATGACAACTTCCTATTTTGGTATTCTATGGTAACTCTAGCACTTAAGTCACCAAGGAAGATAAGCTTGTATGCGTGCCTTCATTACTTTGCTATAGGAGATTATATAAATTCATAAAACTTGCCCTTGATCTCATTTGCTTTGGTCATTTTGGATGCATTGGCGTTGATGATATTTGCATATCTTTTCCAAGAAAGCGGGATTCTCGTTTATATTAGTCTGTCGTTTGCGCCTTTGGGAGATTTGCAAGTTTTCTGGCTAGCTGTGATGTGATGGAAACCATAACACCAGGTTCACATCGCGCTTCTTACTTTGGCCATTCAATGTAACAATGTGATCATGAGTAGAGATGATGAACCATCTAAGGGACTCTACTGTGCTGTTTCGTCCTGTGAAAAGTGAACCTATATGCCTTGAAAGAGACCCTATATGCCTTGAAAGGGACCCTATATGTCTTGAAAGAGACCCTATATGCCTTGAGCCGCCTGTGTTCAGGTCAACGGTTACAGCTCCTAGTATATTTACATCTGCAGCTTTACTGCTCAACGTTCTCTCCGAAACTTGAAGGCAGTTAGGTAGGCGAGGGAATAAGATCATGGCATGCACATGTATTATATTTAAGTGTAGGAATGTTGCTCAAAGTAATCGGCACTCTCTCGTCCGTCTGACCTGTCCTAATCCAGTGGAACGACAATCGAAACGTATGGGGATGAGTTCGGATGTAGTGGATAGCCATATGGACCTAAACCATCTGACCTGATATCCTGTGCTGTCCACAGAGCTTTTACTGCCTGCTTTCACATCTGAGCGGATGAGAATATCTGCTCAGCCACCTGAACCTCTAAAGAGAACTTCCAAGGGAGTGCCAGGCGTTTCTATCTGCTTTAGTTTAACAGTCACAGGTATTAACATCTACTGCTATTTACAGTAGCATGTGTAGAAACACAAAAAAACTAATTTTATAATGTATCTAACACTCTAGATCAGAGTCTTTCTTCGCCAATGTTCCCAGATTATAATATGAATGAATTAAACATGATCTCATCAGACGCAAAAAGTGTATAGGAGATGAGACGAAGTATACGACAACTGCCTTTTTATGTAATGCGATCATCCTGTCCAAAAATGATTCCTGCTTGACAAGAACATTTTTCAAAGACCATAAACGACCAGATCTCCTCTTATTTATTCAGTTCGTTGAAAATGGTTTAATTCTACACATTTACTTTACACTCTATTTGTACTTACAATACAATTTTTCATAATTCGAAGGTTATTAATGTTTAAAATCATCCGTCTCACAAGTGAAAGAAGTGTTAACAACATGCAATAACTTTAGTTTAAGAAAAGATAGTTTTAGGTTTCAAATTAGGTCATAGACTATATAGTGTTACGTATATGTAATTAAATTGTTTGTTTGTTAGTTCAAAAATATTTTTTTTAAAAATTTTTATTTCATTAAATATTTTTGTAATGATTACTTTATTCACTGGATTTGACATTTTTCTATAAAATTCAGTTTATTTTCTTGTAAATAATCACTATCGCTACATTGTATTTCAGCTGACCTAGTTCCTAAACTTGCTTCAGAATAAGTAATTACAGAGTAAAAATCATAGGTAGTAATCAAAGCCATTCTTAGGTTGCGTCAGTTCTGCTGTAAACAACCATTTATTATTGAATGTTATCGTAAGATTCGTTCAGTACAATCGATCCTGGAAATAACACACGTGCTAATTGGCATATTACTTTACTGCTTTGTTTCAACTAAGTGACTACTTGACCCCACTATGTGATCTAAAATTGAAGGTTAAAACATTTTGTTGCTGATTTAGTCAGTCATAATTTGATTCCTTCGAGGCTCAGATGTATTTTTTGTGTTGTGACCAGTTAATTTTTTTATTTGAAACAATTTATTGACCCTGGACGATAATTGTCTTGATCAAAGTTTTTGGGCAAAGACATTTAGTATAAATTATTCGGAATTCTAAAGCCGGAATATCAATGTTAGTAATTCAACAAAGGAACTGTTGACATGACAAGACAAACAGGATATAGAACACGTCATCGCCTTCAATCTTGGAACTTTATCGGAATTCTTACTTTTGGACGAGCCGACACGTAAGAACAAATTGAGCTGTGATCAATTTGTGACACTGAAATTACAAGCATGTTTCGCGCACATGGCAGTCTGTCTGTCTGTTTGTCTGTCTGTTTGTCTGTCTGTCTGTCTCTCTCTCTTTCTCTCTTGAAAGCTCCGAATTTATAATTTTGATACGACAAAATTAAAACTCCAAGAATTATTTTTCTGGATCTTTTCGACAATATTTAGAAACTGTACGATTCTATGATATGATGATTAGATCCCCGTTTTTTAATTTATTAAATAAGTGCAAAAGAAACCTGCAACAACAAACAATGCGAAAGGAAGCAAAGTAATGGGAAATGATAGTAAACATAGAGAATAATTCATATTCCAGGACGTAATATAGACATCACTTCGTTCAGACATCGTCATATGATCTGAGATTGGATTGAGGGCTGTCTTGGTGGAACTGACTGTCCTATGCGAAAAATGAACTCAGTATGCGTATGAAAGGAAGACAGAGAAGTATCAGGGACTATTAAAGAGTTATAGAACAAAACGAGAGAAAAGATGCTTATTCCATTGGATGTAGATTGCAGAGTATTTTCTGCATAGTCGATATGAACGATGATCAGTGCACCAGGAATAAGAGGAAGAGTATGGAAAACACCAGCGTATACACTGAATAAGGCAGCAATAAGCTGGATTTGGTTGAAACCAGAAATGAAATGGCTGTCAACACAACGCGCAGTATCAGATAATCACTGTCGTCGTCCACTATCTTGAAGATATACCGAGATAGGGGTCAAATCACTCGGTGAAGGTTGGGATATCAGCTGATGACGTCTATATAATTATTGTTTAAAACAATTTTTACTAAAGAACAATGGTGAACTATTAAGTCAGTGATGTAAGTATACAGTTTTGGAATGACAGAGCAGTTGTTTAGGTCAGCATCAAACTGTGTCGCTCGGATGACCAAAAGTTGTGTATGAAAGAGTTTGCCTTCAGGGATCATTTACAATAATGCTCCGAACGCAAATGTACATATATGTGAACGAATGCTGGGACAGTAATACAATTTGAAGTTCAATTGTAGGAACATATGTTTGTTGTTTTTGTTTTTTTTTGAAGAACATACTAAGATAGACAATTTCTACAAAGTTCTACGTTCATAGTATTGGGATATCTGAACAGGTGTTGAGAACTGTATTATACAATGTAGCGAGGTTGAGCTGAAATCAGGTTGAAGTGACTATGGTATGTTCAGAACGACTCAGAGGCCCATCATAATCATGTTTGGAACGTAGATGTGTTTGTGTGCTCCAAACTTTAAATCGTGATGCGGGGCAGATATTATTGGAATGGCTTCAAGAGCCATTTTCAGTTGGCATAATTGATGATTGATTACCAAAATACGTAACTGAACGCATGCAAAATAAACCTACTTAGAGTATCTGCGTAACGTGCCAAATGTTGTAATTTAACAAATGGTCTGAGCAGCCAAATTCGTTAGAGAACATACCAGTAATTTTGCATTCTAACAATTGCTATTTCTAACAAGCTGAAGAGTGTAGAAAGCGTACTACTAGAAGACATTCTTCAAACAAGTAACTTTCTCCAGTGTCAGTTGTTACTTGTACACGATTTGTGGCTGTCTACATTGACTATGGTTTCCATATGAAAAAGATAAGGGTATTTTGGTACATCTAGGAACTTAAATATAAATCATTTGACTTGAAAATAGGGGTTCATTCAGATAACCATCATGTGAAGGACAGTACAATAATCTGTTGAACAAAGTGCATTGCTAGTATATGACAGTTGATGTCCAGTCTATTTGAACTCATTTGACATTTAGATATTTACCTGACCTCTCTCCTTGGATACAGACCTGTACATCGAATATGGCTGATACAGATGCATGCCTTACTATTAAACAATGTGCAGGTTTCTGTGCGAGTTACATGTTCTGAATTCAAAGCACGATATTTAAGGAAATTAGTTTATCATATATAAAACATCGTTATTAAAAGCGATACAAATTACAAACCTTAATAATCTTGAATGAGATTTGCCGTATTCACTAAAAACTGTTTTCTCAATAATACTTGATGTGTATATAAAAAAGTAACTCGTATACGTATCCAAATAAAGTTTAACAATTCAAGAGTTATGACTCATACTAAATTTGACATAGTTTTCTTTTGTTTATGAAACATGTCTCCCTCTTCGCTTAATCGTTTCAGCTCCACCTAGCGGGATTTTTTTGTTTTAGTCACTTAGATTAAGGGTGGACAGATTTACTTATGTCAGCTGTAATGTCAGTGTCCAGTAAGTAATATACGGTTTTATTATATATTTCATAACGAGATACTGAGATATATATCAGTGGGAGAGAAATTATATCGCCACAGTAGCGATACAACTTAAACGAAATAGTGGTGATATCACTTTTGGAACTAATTTATCTCCCCATTAAGGAAATATATCAGTCCTTAAGTATTTTACTCAAGTATTTTACTCAGTCCTTAAGTATTTTACTCTCTCTCTCTCTCTCTCGGGATGAAAAGCTCTTAAAATGTGTCAAGAATGTAGAATCTCTGAAGATAAATTTCTTTCATGAATAGATAGACGCCAATAAAAGGTGCTTAACATGATCTTCAAATAACAAAACTAGGCTTGAAGTTATAGCTGTTTTAATTAGTTTTCCACATGCATTTTTTTTTCAAAGGTTAATGACGAAAAATTGCGTGAACTGTAGCTGTTGGATATTCTGTCACCCATACAGCGTGCCATTTACCCTTTACAAAACTCAACACATTGTTTGGGGAAAATATAGAAATATACTTAAGTAGCGATTCTAACACAATCTGAAGCACATTGGATCACAATGGAAGAATCAGGAATTGAGTGTCGATTGCTGTGGATGTCAAGACAAAAATTGTAATTTTGAAGCTAGCAAATGAACAAAACAACCCCTACAGAATCCAAGGTTGTAAACTGACAATTATTGGAAGCATTTTGTTTCTTTAAATATATTTTACTCAGAAATTTCGGTGTGAACTCTAAGTGTGACATTTCTAGAGTATCCACTTTAAGAATGTTTACTGTATTAATCCTCGCAACAAATATGTTAATAAAAGTTTGCTTTTTTCTTTAAAAAATCCGGGCAAGTTCGTTTTAAACAGTAATTAATTCGACAATAGACACAGTTTGTAGCATTATTCGTGCATGACATATTTGCAAAACGTTGTTGTCATAAAATTATTGTAAATTATGGAACGTCTCTTTATAGTAAAATGGATAACATTTTACTAGTTCACACTTAAAATATTATTTTGTATCCACTCCAAAAATAAATCAAAACAAAACAACGAAGATATATTCTATTTAGTGCTCGGGTTGTGGTAGTCTATTTAAAGTTCTGACGCACAGGAAGCACCCCACCATGACCTTGATGAAAATGTTAAAACCGTTTCGCACATATCAACTACCGTCAAAGGTTTCGCAGACGGTTTAGGAGTTGCACAATATTCGCACGTGCATGCACATTCTTTTCATCGCAAAGTGCGGGATGAAAAAGAGTAAGGAAAAAGGAAAGACCAAAAAGTATAATGAAAGGAAGCTAGTGAATTTTATGGAGTTAAACCTTTCCTTTGCAAATGAGTTCAAGTCATAAAAGCTTTTACCGTATGAAGACGGAATGATAAACAGCATCGAAACCAGTCTGAAGGAGGATTAGACCAAGAGAAAAAGAATAATAACAACAATAATAATAATACAATGCAACTAAAGATGCCTATCATTTAAAGGAGGTCCGGTCTGCTGCACGAACAGAACACAGAGAAGAGATAAGTAATGAGGCCTATGACAACGGGCATGCTGCCGTTGAGAAGATTGCAATAGAAACGGATACCGGCTTTAGTCACATC
The DNA here is from genome assembly GCA_016746295.1 of Potamilus streckersoni. Lineage (NCBI taxonomy): Eukaryota > Metazoa > Mollusca > Bivalvia > Unionida > Unionidae > Potamilus > Potamilus streckersoni. Next base: position 128,733 of record JAEAOA010002188.1, on the reverse strand, counting down.
TACAAAACGCTGCCTTTATGTTATAATCGTACCGATGATTGTCTTGCTGACAAACTATAAAAATTATTTGGAGTTTATTTAACTGATTATAAATCATCTCTTAAAATATTTGAACTAACGATTTCAAAACTAGTCCCAGCTCTCCATAATGCAGGACTAGTTATTTCATTTTTTTATAATTTAAATTGGAAATCATGGAGGTGTTGGCTTCTGACTCGTCAGGCATGAACTTGTTAACATAATTTAGCACATAATCTACATAGCAAGGACAGGGTTAGCAACATATTTTCCGATACATCGTTTGAAATCAAATTACACGTAGAGTTCTTAAGCGTATACTCAATAACCACAAGTACATGCCCTATTATTAATTGTAGATTTCATAATTACATATGAATTTTCACTATCACTATGAATTTTCCATGCTGTTTGGAGTTAAAACAACGAGTTTTATAATAACAAGCCATTTCATTTAATAAAATATGTATAATATAAAATTTACAACGGCCAAGATCAGCCGAATTCGCCCGAGCACTATCATTATCTCCGTCTCCACCAATCATACTTTGTCAGATTTTGTGAACAAATATTATCTCTTCAAGATTAAGTCCTTGGATGGCCAATTAATCGTGAATAAAACCAACGTTTCGAAGTATCAAGTGCTCATTAATATACCAGACGGTGTGGCATCTGGACGGCTCTTTTCTTATCTATTTTGCCCGACATCTTACAAATAGCTTGCATACCAGTCATCTGGAGAGAAATCGTTTCAGAGGCGATCGTGAATTTCGGAGAAATGAATGAAACATTTGAAGACGATTGGAATGAGTGCGTGTATTTTGCAAAAAATCTAGCATTCGAGTAATTTTTGGAAGGAAAATGTTTAGTTATCTTTTCTTGCAACCCGGAATTTGAAAAAAAAATAGTGCTATATCATTCAAACTCTCAAACCACCGTAATATGTAAACTCTTCGTCATTTACCTAGGTTATTTTCTTTTTTTGTCGATGTATGTAGATATTCTGTAAAGATTTATTAAAATATTTCTAGTTTTAAGTAGTAATTCTTCACACAGGGATTTAACATGTCTATACATTTCAATATCTAGTCTTCACATATATAAATAAAATTATTATATATTTCAATAGCTATTCATTACGTAACATCATTATATATTTCAATAGCTATTCATTACGTAACATCATTATATATTTCAATAGCTAGTCTGCATATAGATAAATAAAATTATTATATATATTTCAATAGCTAGTCTTTACATTGACATATAACAGTTATACATTTAGATTTATAGTCTTTACATATATATATAACACAGTTATATATTTAAATAGTTTTTCTTTACGTACCATCATTATATATTTCATTAGTTTTCACATAGACACTTAATATATTTATATATTTCACATTACTACTCTTCTCACAGACGTAACGGATATATATTTCAATAGTTCCTCTCCACAGAAACAGCTTAAAAAAGAATTTAAAGTTGTCAGAGAAACAGAATAAATTTATATTATTAAATTATTTAATTAGTGTCATAAGTGGTAAATGGCTTTGTGATGATCGTATTTTGCAAGTAGAATAAGCAGTACTGATGTGGTGCCCCTGCAAGTAGGAAAACAATATTTTGTTTATGATTTAACAAAATACGGAATGAAACGACATAAAATATTAAAGAGATGCTTCATACACAGTACTTTCCTTTTCAGACATATCCGCTTCATGTTTAAAATCCCGATGCAAATTATCGACAAATTCATTATTATTTTTACAAAACATTACCAAGTAAACAATACGTTCGGTTTCTGTTTCTTTGATACGAACACAATGGAAATATGTCCACTTAAATATGTGACAATTAAAAGAAATGAACCATTGTTATGTATATTTAATTTAGCTGTTTATTTGTTATTATGTTTATATTTATTTTATTACATGTTGTTATAAAGTAACCTTGTATACTGGATTTTATATTGTCCAATTTGATGTGATGTGATGTGATCATGTTTTTTTAACTTAGCTTTAACAATTTTTCAGTCATATCGCTATGATGTTTGCAGAGTATCAGTTTATAGTGATGTCTAGCACTGGGGCATCAAGCCATAGACATGTAGTATGATCTCCCACCCAGTCACATTTTCCTGACACCAGGCCGACCAGTACTAACCTCTTAATGCTGAGCGCCAAGCGAGGCAGCTGTTAGTACCATTTTTGTAAGTCTTTGGTATGACTCTACTGGGGATTAACCCACGACCTCCCGCTTTCAAGGCGGTCTATCTAACAACTAATTTTGTTCTGTTTGGTATGACTGATTTTTTTTTATTGATAAGCAACACATAATAGAAACATTGAATCTATTTTCTTACCTTGTCCGTGTCAGTGATAGTTTTGCTAAACAACTTTTTAAAAAATATATTTCGTATTCCTTCTCAGAGTAAGAACCATTAAGTTAAAGTCAATGCCATATATGGAGTACGTGATACGAAACATGTGTTTATTGTTACAAACTTCTAGTTTTTTTTTAGAAGGTTGACCCTCATTTGTATAACTCTTGTCTTGGTTGACACGTTATATTGTGGCAAGGTTGAGTTGAAATTTTATTTTTTAGAATTCAAGTGATTCTTTTGCCTGGAAATATTTGTTATGACTCAACAATAAACTGTTGACACAACAGTACTTCACAGACTACAAAAGACGTCATCGCACTCCAGTTTGTATTTCATCAAGACTCGAACTCAAATTCATTCAGGACTTTTTTAAAACTAAAACTTCTATTTTTAATTCTTGGATTAGTTTTGGATTCGATTCGTAAAACCGTAAGTTCTTTTTTTCCTCATTTTTATTTGATATTCTAGGAAAATAAATTATTTGTTAACCTTTACTAAGCTTGTCTTCACTCTTTTCTGTTAGTTTTTGTAAGAGCATAAACTAGTAACACCTTGTAATGGCCTCGTACATCAAAGTATCCATAAAACGCAGAACTTCCATCTGGTTTTGGACCTTAAAGACTGCTACAGCGTTAAATTGATTGATTAGCATACCATCCTTGCTGATAGTGCTTGTCAGATATAGCATAACTTTTCCATTTAAGTTTTGTGCGGTTGACTATTGTTGATTAGAACAAATTTGTTTTGCAGGTAGATATTGTCGGTAAGCTTGCTCGGAACTGTTAAGAGCAACCTCAGAATATAAATATAGCAACATTCGGTCATTAATAGCTAATTTTGAAAAATGCCACTAATGACGACACTGAAGAATATTTCTTCCATTAAATACTTACAGAAAATCAAACTGAAAATAAAAGCTCGTCAGTTATTTGTGTGTAACCTGTTGTAGACAAATCATACTCTGGCCTGCGCAGCTTGATGAAACGATCAACTTAGATGTGTAACAGACCTATTTACAATCTAGAATGCAGCATGTTTCATTTCAAACTTAAGATCAAGGGGCATTGCCTCTGTGATCCATTTTGCTTGTAGTCGGATGTTGGTTTAGGGCACAATATTTGATTCGGTGCTTACAGTCAGACGTTGGTTTAGGGTACAATCTTTGAGTCTGGGCTTACAGTCAGACTTAGGTTTAGGGTGGAGTCGGTGATTACAGTCAGTTGATAAGAATACAGGAGTTACGTTCTCCGGCTAGCCAGTTTGTGCCTTGAGAATTGGGTCAAAACATCAAGGTAAAAAGTATAACCCCATTAAGATTCTGAACAATTTAACGAGTCAATCAGACCAGTATTATGTATTCTATAATTTTCTCCTATTTTCATCGCCCATTCACGGTCATTATTACATAACAATGGTATAAATAATACAATACACACCAAAAAGTTGCAAAGTCATGGATTCTCTGCCCTCTTCGTTCTTTTTTAGCCTTTGCTGGGAAATAAATATATGCGGAGAATAATTCAATATTTTCGTTGGCAACTGACAGTGTGTTAAATTAGTTTTGATATTATCAATAAATAACCTGTAAATGACTCGTGTTACTTGGGCGGCTTTTTTTTTAAAAGAGTAAGACAGGTATTATTTGTTCTCTTCCGTCTTATTTTAGGGTGTTTAATAATATTTAATCGTAATGAACCCTAATTGTACAGTGTCGAGCGACTGCACTTATTGTAATTAACCTTATCAGGTGAAGCTATTTTTTCCCCCGTTTGCTTTTTCGAGACTAGCTCTTTCTATGCAGTTAAACATCTCCATGGGATAGGGTCTATCAAATTTTTCTATTCTTGCTTTCTTCAAAGTTGTAAAGAAATGAGTGCTGAAATGATAATTATATATATATATATATATATATATATATATATATATATATATATATATATATATATATATATATATATATATATATATAATTGATTTACATGCATACTTTAGGAATGTCTACATACTTTTGTCTTTCAATTGCTGACCATCTAATAGCTGTCTGACAGTTTAGAAATGGGAACGTACACACGGCCACTTATCTATGACCTAACCTGTTTGGTGTACTTTGACCCGATATACAATTCAAAAAGTTGTACTTTGACACGACATACAATTCAGAAAGCTGTATTTTGACACAACATACAAGTAAATAACTGTACTTTGCATGACATACAATTCAGAAGGCTGTACTTTGACACGATATACAATTAAAAAAATCTACTTCGACAGGACATGCAATTTAAAAAGCATACAACTGCAGAAGACATCTAAGACCCTACCTATGATTATGCAAGTTGTACTGTAAAAGATGAGTACCGAGATTCCAACGGGTATAATTATACCATACGTTGCTATTATTATTTAGCATGCGTTATTAAAGATTACCTATTACAAAAATGTGTATAATCGCTGTTTTCAGAACCAGTTTTTGCATTTTGTAACAGTCATAACATGCAGCACTGGTTCCTTCTGTTTTTTTTTTGTGTTTTGGTATGGCCCAGTAGTTAACAGTAAAACAAGACAATTTTCCCTCATTCAATCTGGATTAAAAATCATTGCCCAGGAACATTCTACAGTAGACGATCTAGGCTCATGAAAATGGCAGGATTCAAACCCGCACCTGTTTGCGCTTGAGCCAGCAAGCTAATCATTGAGCCACATCTGTTCTTGTGTTAATACTAATCCCGCAATGAGCCGATTCGACGGACTGAAAGATTAATTTTCTTTCACATTATGAATTTACGTACGTACCAACTCTTTGGCGGTTAGCCAAAATAATGTTACGTTTGTTGATATTTCAATGCATTTGCAGTGTTAGGTGAATGTGAAATTTGCCCTGGGAATACGGAAGGATTTGTGTGTGTGTTTGTGTGTGTGTGTTTGTGTGTGTGTGTGTGTGTGTGTGTGTGTGTGTGTGTGGATTTTGATATAGCTTTACCAATTGTTCAGTCATATTGCTACAATGTCCGCAGTGTGACAGTTTATAGTGATTTCTAGCACTGGGGCATCATGCCGCAAACATGTAGCATTATGTCCCACCCAGTCACATTATCATGACACCAGGCCAACTAGTCCTAACACTAACCTCTTAATGCTGTTCTCCTAGTAAGATAGGAGGTGTGGGAGTGGGGCTGAAGAAACAACATTAACATACAATTACAAGATTACCTACATGCTGAGTCAGTTAAACTTGTACACAAATTAAAATGATAAAGTGACATCTATACTCGATTATTAGTCAGATCCAATTGCAAACTTTACGGATCACGTCCTTTCCGCAGATCTAGCTAGATGCAGTTTGTTGGAAGTAAGTAGTCAAATGAACAAACAATACAGACCCCGATTTGATGGCAGACTTGTGAGTATAAACGGTAATTGAATGTATGAATCAATTAAAGATCAGCAAACAGATAAGACATATAATGTACCAGCACTTTTCTAAGACGGGTAAAATTTCCCAATCTATTTTCCTAATTATCTACAATGGAATAACTGGGGAATTCTTGTCATAAACTATGGTAAATTAGCAGTGAGCAATGAACAGATGTACTGGTGCGCTAGAAAAAAAGGGTCAGAACTGAGTCTCTCATTAATGAACATGTACTAGGTAATTTATCGCCTAAATTATGATAGCAGATGAAATAAAACTCTAAACCCATGTCGGACAAACCCTCTGTTCTGTTCATTATAACTCGAAAGTTGTAGGTCGGACTTATCCTTTTCATAAGTCATTTTACACTTTACATAAACCCTGTTTTGCTTATCTGGCGTTTCACAGAACAAAAAACTACTGTGACTTCTAGAAATTAGAAGTATGCTTTACAAAGTTGGCTAAGATAGCTAATTGCATAATGAAGCTTGGTATAAGAACTCAAGGTGTCAAGCTATGGCTTTTAGTAGGCGTGGCGTTAGCAATGAATCTTCCCCAATCCTATTTTCAAAATGATTAGATCTCTGGCTTTGATTAGGCACATTGTGTGCCATGAATATTTTCATTGTTAACTTGCCTTCTTCCCAAATTTATGAAAGCAGGATACCAAACTAAAATACACCAAGCATTCGATACAAAAAGGCGGATGGGCCGTAATTGTTCCTTGAAAGCATGATAGCGATAGCGTAATTGTTCCTTTATTATTATCATAATCACCACTAAACAGAGACAGTCTAATTGTTCCTTGTATTATCATAGTCACGACTAAACAGAAGCAGTCGAATTGTTCCTTGTATTATTATCATAGTCACGACTAAACAGAGACAGTCTAATTGTCCCTTTATTATTATCATAGTCACGACTAAACAGAGACAGTCTAATGGTTCCTTGTATTATTATCATAGTCACGACTAAACAGAGACAGTCGAATTGTCCTTTATTATTATCATAGTCACGACCAAACAGAGACAATCGAATTGTCAATTGTTCTATTATCATAGTCACGACTAAACATAAACAGTCTAATTGTTCCTTGTATTATTATCATAGTCATGACTAAACAGAGACAGTCTAATTGTCAATTGTTCCATTATCATAGTCACGACTAAACAGAAACAGTCGAATTGTTCCTTGTATTATCATAGTCACGAATAAACAGAGATAACCTTTTGTATGGCGCTATATGGCCTCTTTGTGCTGGTGTGCAGTAAAAATTCAACAAACCAACCGACCAACCAACTAAACATAGACAGTCTATTTGTTCCTTTATTATTATCTTAGTCACGACTAAACAGAGACAGTTGAATTGTTTCTTGTCATATTGTCATAGTCACGACTAAATAGGGGTAGTCCGATTGTTCTTTATCCTATTATTTGTTACATGCCATTTGTCTTTTTTTGACCGAGCGGTGTCAAAATCCTGCACGATTCCCGCTAGAAGTCATAGGTTTACCTCAAATTTCCAAAGACTTCCATACAAATTCAGTTGTAAGTTAGAAAGCCCAACGTGTCCATTCTATACACAACTTGCCAAAGATCTATCAACCGCACATCTGCTGAGTTTCTCTTCATCATCTTTCCGTACCATGAGCAGTTCACACAGCAGGAAATCTACAACTGTCTCCTAACACAGGAATTTTTTTGACTACGCCACCTTAGGCCAGTCAATCTATGGTTTCAATGCACACCACGCCAGTACACCTGCACCATATTTGCCACCATGGCGACATAAACGGTATCTGCCGAGTCTCTTCTTGATTATTCCATTGTGTAATATATCGGTTTCCTACCGTAAATACTGCCACTGCAGGCACAACGCCAATGTACATCATTAGATTTTAATATGGACTACATTATTCCGGGGACAGTCATATGGTTTGGGTCTGAATACACTACTTATTGACCATGGCATCAAGGAAACTCACTAATATTGTCTATCGGTGACGTTTGCTCCTAGTAACTCGCTAATTATTTCGGGATAAGGAATATTTCCATTGCACCGAATTCTAATAATCAAATAAGCTATTACACAAATCTAAGAATTGCTTAAACGGGGCGCTATAACCAAATGCGCATCTCCTAAATGTTATTAAAACATTATCACAGTCAAGACTAAAGAGGAACGTTTTTTCCTTATTCAAAGAACTAGCATGTAAAATCTTTTATTTCTACTTTATAATTTTCTTTTTCTAAACTGAAAATAAAATAATGGCTGCCATTTATTTCCTGAATTGTTTATTTATTTTTACAATTCAATGTTTAATCTTTTAGAACACCGACGGTTTAATGTTTATTACTTTGGAACACTCTCAGTTTAGATTAATGTCGGTAATACAATGTTATTTACTTTCGAACACATTGAATTTATATTAATACCGACAATTCAATGTTTACACTTTTGGAATACTCTGAATTTGGATTAATGCCGACAATTCAATGTTTATTCTTTTGTAACACTCTGAATTTAGATTAATACTGACGAGTGTATTTCCTCCGTTGTTCCTATAAAATATTCCTTTCGAAACTTAACATACTTTCTTTGAACATAGAGTATAACTTGCATAACAAACTGAGTTTATAAAGTTACTTTCCAATTAATATTTCAATATTTCAGTAATTGAAATGAGTTAAGGGAAATGAACTGCCACATGAACGCATAGTACCCTTTTAATGTATTAGCTAACCAATATATATTGACCATTCATTTGTCCAGAATATGAAATAAATGAAGCATGATATGAGCTAATATCTACATGAGATGCAGTATAAGTGAGCTAATATCTACACAAAATGCAGTATAAGTGAGCTAATAACTACACGAGATGCAGTATAAGTGAGCTAATATCTACACGAAATGCAGTATAAGTGAGCTAATATCTACACAAAATGCAGTATAAGTGAGCTAATATCTACACGAAATGCAGTATAAGTGAGCTAATATCTACATGAGATGCAGTATAAGTGAGCTAATATCTACACAAAATGCAGTATAAGTGAGCTAATATCTACATGAGATGCAGTATAAGTGAGCTAATATCTACACAAAATGCAGTATAAGTGAGCTAATATCTACACGATATGCAGTATAAGTGAGCTAATATCTACACGAGATGCAGTATAAGTGAGCTAATATCTACACCAAATGCAGTATAAGTGAGCTAATATCTACACGAGATGCAGTATAAGTGAGCTAATATCTACACGAGATGCAGTATAAGTGAGCTAATATCTACATGAGATGCAGTATAAGTGAGCTAATATCTACACAAAATGCAGTATAAGTGAGCTAATATCTACACGAGATGCAGTATAAGTGAGCTAATATCTACACGAGATGCAGTATAAGTGAGCTAATATCTACACGAAATGCAGTATAAGTGAGCTAATATCTACACAAAATGCAGTATAAGTGAGCTAATATCTACACGAGATGCAGTATAAGTGAGCTAATATCTACACGAGATGCAGTATAAGTGAGCTAATATCTACACAAAATGCAGTATAAGTGAGCTAATATCTACACAAAATGCAGTATAAGTGAGCTAATATCTACACGAGATGCAGTGTAAGTGAGCTAATATCTACACGAGATGCAGTATAAGTGAGCTAATATCTACACAAAATGCAGTATAAGTGAGCTAATATTTACACGAGATGCAGTATAAGTGAGCTAATATCTACACGAAATGCAGTATAAGTGAGCTAATATCTACACAAAATGCAGTATAAGTGAGCTAATATCTACACAAAATGCAGTATAAGTGAGCTAATATCTACACGAGATGCAGTGTAAGTGAGCTAATATCTACACCAAATGCAGTATAAGTGAGCTAATATCTACACGAGATGCAGTATAAGTGAGCTAATATCTACACGAAATGCAGTATAAGTGAGCTAATATCTACACGAGATGCAGTATAAGTGAGCTAATATCTACACAAAATGCAGTATAAGTGAGCTAATATCTACACGAGATGCTGTATAAATGAGCTAATATCTACACGAGATGCAGTGTAAGTGAGCTAATATCTACACGAGATGCAACATAAATGAGCTAATATCTACACGAGATGCAGTATAAGTGAGCTAATATCTACACGAGATGCAGTATAAGTGAGCTAATATCTACACAAGATGCAGTATAAGTGAGCTAATATCTACACGAGATGCAATATAAGTGGGCTAATATTTACACGAGATGCAGTATAAGTGAGCTCAAATCTAGACGAAAGTTGAAATATGAGTGTGCTAAAATCTACACATGAGATGAAGAGTGAGTTCAAATCTATAGGAAATTAAATATGAGTAAGCTAAAATCTACACATGAGATGAGGTGTGAGTAAGCTAAAATCTACACATGTGATGAGGTGTGAGTGAGCTAAAATCTACAGAAGAGATGAGGTTTGAGTGAGCTAAAATCTACACATGAGATGAAGTGTGAGTTAAAATCTTCACATGAGATATATTATAAACTAACTAAAATATACACATGAGATGAAGATTGAGTTAAAATATATACCAAATTAAATATGAGTAAGCCATAATATACAATCAGATGACGTAAAAGTGAGCTAAATCTACACATGATATAAAGTGTGAGTCAAAATCTACACACTAGATAGGGTAAAAGTGAGGTAAATCAGTACATGAGATGAAGTAGGAGTACGCTAACATCTGCACACTAGAAGACGTAAACGTGAGCTTACATCTATACATGAAATTAGATAAGAATTGATATATGTGGACTTCGATTTTCCTTCACAAAGGGACTAGTTAATATTTTTCAAGTTTATTCCATTAAAATGTTATTTATTGCTGTATGGTCATTATTGAATAAACTATTGCAGAAACTTCTACAAGGTAAAATTTAACTAGTAAATTGCGTTAAAACTAGGACAAATGAACAGTATCGTTACCGTGTTCATGTTATTGAAAAAATAATCTCGTAAATTTGTGTTCGTTCGTAATGTTCATTAAATTCCCTGAAGCGGCAAAAGAGATGAGAACATAGATTAACAATTTAGACACACATCTTCGGAGCCAAGAGGTAGTGAACGCAGATTACAAGGGAAGATTCGAAACACTGAGAAATCAGAATATACAATCGAGAAAAAGATATTGCGATCGATTTTTCTTCCTTGGGACTTGGTCGTTAGACACACATGATCATAAATATCAAGCGAATTTCTTTTTTTTTTCGGAAATAGCAAATAATGAATATAAAACGAAAATGTCATATAACTGCCAAAACCAAAGCAGCTACCACAATTTGCTCACTGATTAAATGATAATATATCAACAATCACCTTATCATGGGATTGGTTATTTTTATATATCTTAGTATTTTCTGCAGATGTGTATAATAGCGTAATTTTCTGAAATGTTTATAACAATGCTTTTATATCCAACAAACGTTCATAAAAATATTTATAGCCGACCAAACATTTCTCAGAACATTGAAAATGGGAACGAGCTGTTGCCAGCAGCATGTGTTACGGTGTTGCGGATCCTTAACAGTCTGAAACTTCAAAGCAACTTGTTACTCTCTTACTTAGGGTCTTATAGCATTCTAAAATGCATTTTAAAGAATAATCATAGGATTCAGCATTTTAAAGACCTGTGAATTTCAAGAACAATATTAATTCCACGTAAAAGCCTTAGATTCATTACTTGACATTATCCAGGACTACTACTACTACTACTACTACTACTACTACTACTACTTATACTACTACTACTACTACTACTACTACTACTAATAATAATAATAATAATAATAATAATAATAATAATAATAATAATAATAATAATAATAATAACAATGGCAACAATGTGACGACTGTTCTAATGTTTGGCTGACTGCCGGATAAACCCTGTGGACGCCCATTGGCAGCCGACATCTCGCCCCATTCTCCCCTCGCAAATTATCTCCTAATACGTTTTCAATTTTATCAACCAACAATTTTCATATGCCAAGACGTGGGGCTCATAGGGCGTTATACCAAGGAATGGTGCCCATAGGCCGGTATACCAAGGCGTGAGGCCCATAGGCCGGTGCTTACTATACCTATTTGGTTACCCGGCACTGCTGGCTGATACTGCCCTATCTACAGTCATGCACATCTTACGACAGCTTGAGATCAAATACCAGAGATGAGAAACCAATATGTCATGAAAACCAGTGAAATAATCTTCTGAACACTTGCAGTAGTAACAAGTATCTTACAACATCACGTAAAAGTTTACATGTATTGGGACACATACGTTCTGAATCGACTTCTAATGTGAAAAAAAATTAACTTGTCACTTAGGTCAGTGAGCATGCTATAGACGAGGCCCTCGTTTAAGAATGGTCTCCTATTCTAGTTTTTTTTTTCTTTCTTGGATTCATCGGGAAATTCGAGGTCACATACTATAATCACTGTCGATAAGGCTGACATGCAAATTTTAGCCATGATTTATTGATGTAATAGAATATCGCTGTCAGATTCGTGTCTGCTTGATAAAGACAGGACATCGTGGACAAAAAGGTTTATTCATTTCCTAGCTTAAGTCAGATATACATATGGTAAACAGCACTGTCAGACAGAAGCTGGGCATGAGTCACATTCCTAGCAATCAGGATAGCAAGCTTTTATGACCAAACATACCATGACCTATGAACAAGAGAAGAATGAAATTGGATCCAAATAATTTTCACCTAATGGTCCAGATAAATCTAGTCCAGAAAAACGAAAATTGGAAACGCATTTTAACAGAGACTTTTATAACATTTATCAAGATTGGATATGTATGGAGAAGTGGAAATAAAATGAAAAAGAAAAACATCCAAAGCCGAAATTCAAAATTTCTAAGACTGACAAATATAAAAACGATGTGTATTAGTTCGATACGTTGCAACCTTCATTTTACTTGACACAAAAACATATTATAACAGTTGCGATTATAGTATCACATCGAGTACTATATAGAGTATTACAGGTATACAATACTATATAGAGCATTACAAGTATATAATACTAAATAGAGTAGTACACAGAGTATTAAAGGTAAGCAATAAATGACGCAGCAATAGGTCATATAAGTTCAGTCATTGAAAGCTTCCACGAAACAAGGTAGAAAACTAATTATAAACATGTGAATACCTTTTGTTTTCTCTTTGTTGTTTGGAGTTTTTAAGCATTTACTTGATGACACTTCGTTGCTTGCATAAATTAGATTGGAGTAGAGGGTCTACAGCTGGCATAGAGCTCAGTATTCTCCGAGAGAGAGAGAGAGAGAGAGAGAGAGAGAGAGAGAGAGAGAGAGAGAGAGAGAGAGAGAGAGAGAGAGAGATCAATTTGATATACAAATACTATTGGTATATATATATATATATATATATATATATATATATATATATATATATATATATATATATATATATATATATATGTATGTATATATATATGTATCGATTAAATACCAAAAGGTCCAAGAGCCTCCCTCCTCCCCCTCTCTCTCTTGTTACTTATATGTAATTACTTTGTGTTAGTTTCAATATTTTTTTTTATATTTCTATTCATGTTATTATAATGAAAACTCTATTCACTGTACTTAACAGTTTCCTGAAAATTCATTTAAGTTCATTTTCGACACGGTAATGAACCAGTATTAATACTTTGTATTTTTAGCTGACTTAGTTCCTGACCTTGATTCAAAACTGGTAAACAATATTTTTTAAATTTTCTTTTCTACAGTGAAAATAATTGGTCGGAATCAAGGTCATACATAGTCAGTTTAAGTTGAATTTTGTATTAAAATAATTTAAATTCCCTGGAAATATCACCTGATCATCAGAATTTCTGGACAGAGAAATTTAGTGAAAATTATTCGGAATTCTAAAGCCGGAATAATAATTTTAGTGACTCAACAATTAACTGCTGACACGACAATACAATACAGTTTATAGAAGTCCTATTTCGTATTTTTACCTTGTTTTCTAGAGAAATAAATTATCTTGTTAAATTTTCCAAAGCTTGTTGGCTTCACTATTCTCTCTCTCTCTCTCTCTCTCTCTCTCTCTCTCTCTCTCTCTCTCTCTCTCTCTCTCTCTCTCTCTCTCTCTCTCTCTCTCTCTCTCTCTCTCTCGTCGTAGCAAGATCAGGGCTACAATGTATGAAATGATTTTCGTTGGTGTCATCCCATGATTTTTCTGGACGTATAATGATGGCAAAAGTGAAGACAAACCTACCAAAGGATAAGAGAGAGAGAGAGAGAGAGAGAGAGAGAGAGAGAGAGAGAGAGAGAGAGAGAGAGAGAGAGAGAGAGAGAGAGAGAGAGAGAGAGAGAGAGAGAGAGAGAGAGAGAGAGAGAGAGAGAGAGAGAGAGAGAGAGAGAAAGGCGGGGGGGGGGCCGGGGGTAGAGGAAGAAAAAATTAAATGGGCTCAAATATGGAAGCACCTGATTTGAGTTTATGGTTGGTGGTACTGTTACTAAAGCAGAATCATGACTTAGATCAACTGTAAATATATTAAAATACTTTAATTACATCTTGCTGGTTTGTCATTTCGCTTAGTGTATATTCCACAGTAATTGTTATGATCAGGTAGGCATATATCATGACGGCACAGCGATAATTGGTCCATATCATGATAGCACAGAAACCGTCTCAATGTTAGAACTGATGAGAACTGTGTGTAATTACAACATTTAATACACTTTTGAACACATATATAATTCAGGTGATTTATAGCAAATAACCATAGTATGTGACATTGTATTATTTTATGTTCTGAGGCACACTCAAACTAAAACAATGAAGTTCTTGACTTTTGTTTATTATCAGAACTGGGTAAATTTTATTTCGCATATTTGCACCAGGAAGGTCTCATATGTAATATATGTATTTCTTATATTTTGGTTAGATGACCATCTCATGTACCTTGTAATTACAACTAATTTGTACTTGATCATTTATGACACCTGCTAGTTCGAACAATTCTGTCTGCAACAGTCATTAATAGGATGAAAAAAGGTATTGCATTATAGTAGAGTCAATCTCTAACAAGTAAGCAATTTGCAGCCTTCATAAACTATTTAATTATTTGTCAAATTTGCGATGCTTTTAAGCCAAACTTTTGGCATACAAATAAAATCGTTTAGTCCATTTTTTTCTCCTTATATATGATGCATGTTAAATTATGTATCTCGTACCTTTTCAAGTGACCACCATCTTTGAAATTCTTTCCTAATAATTTTCAACTGTATTTAGAGAACAAGTTTTGACATTTGTACAGATACCGTTAGAATATTTCAAATTAATATATATATATATATATATATATATATATATATATATATATATATATATATATATATATATATATATATATATATATATATATATATGTGTGTGTGTGTGTGTGTGTGTGTGTGTGAAAAACAGTAACTTCAACAAAAACTGGTACTTTTTTTCCAAGTACACACCTGTTTTATTAATTTATCGTATACAGTTTTAATATTTATTAGAATAAAGTATGGATTCACACTGGTGACACTTATTTAGGTTCATTTCCTTATCTACAGACGAAACATAGTAGGGATAAACTTTGGTATCTTTTGTTGATGATAATATTTGTCATTATTATTTCATATTAAATATCAGTCTTATTCGCGTGATTTAAAGTTATGTATTTAATTATTTAATTATTCAAACCTTAATAACTTCGCATTTGATATTAAATAGTTAATTTTTAGGAAATAGATGTAACTCGAACTTTACGTTTTGTATGCATTAGAAAATCAAATGAATGCATTTTGTAAACTCATCAATTTAAAGCCCATTACAAATGTTGAATTAAAAAATAAGTTCCAAAGTAAATCACAGTAGAATATTATATGATATCAATAAAAGATTGACATGTCTGCTTTCTATCTTTTATGACAAAATTACGCCAATTTTCTCATTATGGATAATGATGTTTACCCCATTTAAAACAGATTAAATCTGAAACGACATACTGCATCCAGGACCAGTGCTCTTTTTCTTATGCAGATAAGCTCTACCTAAAATTTGCATAAAATATACATTACATAATCAGAAGAAACAAAAACTGTGAGATTGATACATGTTTTTGGCATCAGTTTTGTTCCACATCCTGCTAAAAATAAAGTAAATGATTTGATGATAAATTCATATTAACAAAGAATGAACTTAAATTGAGTTGCATATATAAATATGGCATACACAAGTATGGTATATATTAAAAATGGTATACATAAATTTAGAAAAGAAAACGAATTATGAGGACTTTAGAAGATGGAACTGGTTTGCAACCCTATAACCGTGAATTATTTTGTCTCTACCTTGAGAGCCCGTAAAAATTAAATAAAACAGAACTAACGACATGTTTAATATTCAAAGGTCTAATCTCTGCATCATAATGTTTATAATTGAAAAACATTTAAGGTATGTTTTTCTGCGTTTTGATCAATTTATCTAGTGTAATAGGGATTATCCATCGTTAATAATCGCAATGATGATGCTGCTCTTCAGAATGCTTTATACTTGCAAAAAGAGGATTACATGAAAAGGCATAGTAAAGCAGCACCCTACATCAATTAGTACATGTTCAGCCTCCTCGACCGACCTGTTCCACCAAAAATCGGACATGAATAAACCAGAAACCGAAATCAAGAATGAAAACTCAGCCATTCTCTAGGACGTTCCAAAAATCCACGCAGACAGCGAAATCAAGACATACATACATGACCTAAGAGACAAAACTGAAAGCATTGATACATTGTTGACATATAAGCACATAAAAGTGTCCCAAAAATCCCTACTAATAAAAAGTCAATTTATGAATTGGCTTTAAATGTTAAGCTCTCATATAGATGAACGATCTTTCAATACACTTTATTGATCGTCTTTCATGAAACAATCAGCTAATCAGAAATCATAATTGTCAGTGATCGTATTGAGATGCAAATATGACATTACACTGCAATTTTGTAACATACAGTCAAATCCGCAGCTACATATGCAGGTAGTAATGAAAAGGGCATTCACTTCTCAACTAAAGACAGATGCCTTTCAAGAAACTTGTAGTGCATGTACATGGTAAGGCAGTGTTGCTGGCAAAGTTTTGAAGTGTGTAAGGAAGAAGAACGTACTAGAAGTATTAAATATAAGCTAGGTCACAAAAAGTGCTTTTGTGCATATTAAATAACAACTGTTCTACTCTGTGCGAAACATTCTTTTTTGCTTTCCATATTTGCATTCGTTGTTAGTTTGAAACGATATGGAAAATGCTTCCGGAATGATGATAGTCAGAGATTATGTATATATACGCAAAGAGATAAAATTGAATGCCAAGATATCTACAATTGCGTGAAAATAATGTTTGCATATTGTTTGAATAATATATACGTTTCTCCGCATGTACGTTTTAGTTAGAAATAGTTATAGCTGTACGAAGAATAACAAAGCAGAAGGAGGAGGTGAAGGAAAAAGAGGGACAGGAGACTAGTTAGAACATATTGGAAGAAACCATGAAGCCGTTTTATCTTCCCTATTCCCGTTATTGCTAGCATATAAGATGAGACAAGCTGCAAACAACAAAGACCCTGATCTGCAGTAGCTCAATGTGTCTGCAGGTCAGATACTATTTTGTTTATTTTATTCAATACTTCTAAGAAATTGACCAAACCCAGATCTACAGGGGCATTATCAGCCGGCAGATATGGGTCTGTGCACTTTGCAGTTGAACTCGTCATAATTATAACCTATTATAAACGACTATCTCTTCCACCGCAACAAACATTAACGATTGAACTAAATTTGCCATTTTTGATGATGGTTTCCACCCTTGTTCTGAGACATAACGATTTGTATAACAATGTAAATGATCATCGTACAAAACATAATCTACTACTATAGGGTAAAGCGAACATGCTGGAGTTGTGTATTTTAGTATTATAGGGTTTTCCGACTGCAAATATTCCTCTGCAGGATAAATAGTTAAATGCAATAACTATTTTTATGGGACTGTGGATTGTTCTAAATTTTTTATTTCCTGCTGATCTTATGCCGAAATGCCAAAGAAAAATTACCATTGATTTATTGCTTTTTGAATGGAATTAAAAGTGATCAGTTTTGTATAAGTTTAAATATCTATGCTATTATTTTTCTACAAAAAAAAACAACCAAAATTGATGAGATCAAAATAAAATAGATTACAGCCATAATTATTGAATTATTTATGCGAAGATACCCTTCTTAATAAAATCAATAACAAATAATTAAGCGCGATGTCACATAAATCTTTGATTTTTAGCTCGAAGCTGTGTCAGTCTTGTCTCTTCTTTTCATGAGCCCTTATGCTATAAAGGATGTCTCAAGATACCTTCTCAAGATACCATTCAACATAAACTGTACAACATAATCCATCTTAGACTACAGTGTAACAGTAACATCAACTTTTTAAAAGATGACTTTCATATTTCATACGTTTAGTTTTTGTCTCAAGGTCCATCAACCTTTGTCAGTCGGTAGCTTTTAATTCGGGAAGCAAGCACGTATTTAACAGAGCCGATCATGTATGATGAATGATTAAAATACATCTTTATATAGGCGACTGTTTAATTTAAAACGACGCTGCTTTTGCTAAAGAATTATTTGTAATTTTTCTGAATACATGTAAGAAATTAAGTCTCTTTCTATGTTATGGACTGGAACAATAAGATTATAATCAGATTACTGCAGTTCTAAATGAAGATCTGACAACGATCGCTCAATGTTCCTATTTTGGTCAGCTATGAATTATAAGTGGAGATATAGCTTTCAGAAATTTATAATTGTTCGGCACACCATAATGCTCTTCAGCCACACTACACAGTCTCCCAAACGAGAATATATAAGACATCATCTAATTGGCTGATATTTTGGTAATTACATTGGTTACCAGATCATGACCACTGAACGATTGTTTTCAGTTCGTAGCATAGGAGAGTTGAAATCTGACTTTAATCAGATTGGGATTGAATACAAGTTTTTGCGATTAGACTGTGTTCCAAATCAGCTGAAAAAACCCACAATAATTATTACAAACATTCTATTGTAGTACATCGACTATATATCAGTAACAAACGCAAAATAATCCCATAAACGCACGCCTACAGGAAATTAAATCCCCCAATAATGGGAACCTTATGTTGAGGATATCTAAAATTTCATAATACTATTGAAAATGCAATTTTTTCTGTCGATCTCTGTATAACACCTTTAGTAAGACACGTGTACGATTAATTAGATTTATGGGTGACCTGTTCGTGTTAAATCGCCATTAAACACGGATGGATACTATTTCTGTCATACGTTTAATGATTATTAATTAAGGGCTTCGTTTGTTTAAGCTAGACAGTGGAGGGATAAATTTTAATCTGTAGCGGAGTTGTAGCTTTAAAATATTACAGAGAACAGTACTGGTAATCTACGTTGTCAGACGAACTGCATTGTTTAAGCCTAGTTCAGGCGGAAAATATATTTATGTGTATTGGTCATTATGTAAAGGGTCGTGTTTTCACATGAAAACTCTCGGATTAGATGTGCTAATAGCATATTTCAAATCAGTCCACGCTTTTTTCTGTAAGAAATACAAATGTAAGAACATTCCGAGTGAATTTATGGAAATGTGTGGAAATCGGTAGACACGATTTTGGAAGTAAGAGCTTGTAAACACAAGGTATTTGTAACAATCTTATGCAATTCGTTTATACTACTATTATAATTTATTATTTTATTTGCTTGTATTTGCATGGATTTATTTGCTTAAATTCGTAGATCAATTTTCTTTAGATGAGTATAATTGTTGAGTTCATTTATCTGAGTTCGTACAATGATACTTTTTTATAAACATTGGTGACTCGTTTGAATATAGTCTCGATTATTATATGAAATTATGTATCTAGAATATATGTGTAGAGTTCATTTATCTGAATTCGTACAATGACATTTGTTTATTTATATATATTGACGAATTGTTAGAATGTATAGTCTCGATTATTTTAGGAAATTATTTATCTAGAATTTCATGCCTTAATTTAGTTGAGATTGATTACGAGAATCCGTGTGAAGTATCCGACCTTATATGAGGTCAGGTATGATAGCGACTTTGTTGTATGTATTTGTTATAAATACCGTAAAGTAAGGAATTTAATTCATTCATTTGTGTAAATGAAACTAGGTTGGTATGGTCTAACATAGTCAGTTCGACTAGACAGCCGATGGTATCTGTTTGAATTCTGATAGAACTATATCTGATATAAAGAGAAAGGTATTGACCTATTTCCACAGTATAATGTGACGGAAAATTTAAATTGCTTAGTTTGGTTATTTTGGAAGATGAAAAAGTTCCACGTGACTTGAAGTAACAAGTATTCACAAAACCAAAGTGACTACACAAAGTTGGAAGGGCGAAAGAGACAAGAAATCTGAAAACTTCGAAAGGAAAGGGAAAGGTGGAGAAGATCCAGATGTACAGGTACAAGGAAGGCAAAAGAGACAGTCGCTTCCGGAATTTGGACTGAGTCAAGACCATCAGGTTATGAAACTGTATAAGACAGTGTTTTCGATCTTTCATTCGATTTGAGGATGATTTAGTTATATCGATTAACAGATCGACTATTTGTTTAAGCATATTTCTATTTGAAATTCGCTTGAATAAGTTAATTCAAAAAGAAAGAAGTGTATCTTTCAATTGCAATGTATTACCACAATTGTTTTTGAATTTTATTCTGTTCTATATACCTGTTCCGATCTGTATATATTCCACCCATACATTTCACACTTTTTATTGATACTTACTCGTTCATGGGGAAATTGCACCGTAGGCGATTACCTCTAGATAACGACGACCAAAACCAAACAACCCACCCCAACACAGTTAAGGAGGTGTATTTGACAACTGCACACATCTAATCAGGTCATCAGTTTGTTGGCTACCGCATGCACACTATGCACGTTTTCTTTCTACAGAAACGGGTCCATGCTTTTATTTTGATCTGATTTCAAAACTGGAAATTTTTCTTCACTGAGATTAGTCACTAAGAGAGAGAGAGAGAGAGAGAGAGAGAGAGAGAGAGAGAGAGAGAGAGAGAGAGAGAGAGAGAGAGAGAGAGAGAGAGAGAGAGAGAGAGAGAGAGAGAGAGAGAGAGAGAGAGCATGTGCACATCAGAAACTATCACATCAAGATATTTAGTAAGTATGTATCTATTTAATGATAATAGTCAGGGTTGTAGTCTTGTGTCGAAATATATTTTACATATACACAAATTATAAATGCAAGCTCAATAGGTAATTAGTTAACTTACACGGTATTTCAGTCTTCAAGAAAAGCACTTTCTTACAAGAATGAATAGACCTGTTGAACAATCCTATGAGAGGTTATCTCACACGTATATCTTGATGATGGAGGTGATTTTAGTGTTAATGATAATGGGATTACAGTTCAGTTTTAGAACAAAGCAGATTCCGTACCTCAGACCTCCACAGCTGTAAATCTATCCTTCCCTTGCGGAATATATCAGATCTGTTCCTCGAAAACGAAAGGTTCGACCCTTTTAAATAACAGATATTGCTATATGATTCGGAATCCTTTCTGACTAAGAACTAAATCTGTTTTCAACCATAACAAAGCATATTGTTAATTTTTACATTGAAAATGCTCAGCTGCATATAAATAGATTTGAAAGACCTAAATGATATAAACAGAAGGGGCAAAAAATCCTATGAAAATGGTGATAACAAAAATTTGCCTGAAAAATACGTACAATGTGCGATCCATAAAGTCACGTTTCTTTTTGTGTCCATATAATTTATTTCTGGCTTGAAAAAGAAGTTCAATTGTAAGAAATTGTTTAATAGAGAGATTGGCAATATACGGTAAAATACACACGAACAAAATACATATACTTTATTGTATAAGTAGTCGGATAGTAATTATGCAACATGGATGTAATATGATAATATGATACAAACATTGCAGCAAAACCTTTTTTAAATCCTTCCTGTGCGTGTTATATATAACGCAATACGAGCGAGCACTGTGTCTATGATATTTACTCTGTTTAAGGAGACTACAAACCACATCATTTTATTTGGTCTGGAGACCTGATATTGAGCGAGGTTTGTGTCTCTTCAACACTCTAGATTCATTTACAAGTTCAATTCGTACTAGCAGGTGAAACTAAAGCCACTACCATGGCTATTTATGGCAAATACCCTGGTCCGTAAGCCAAACTAAACCATGACCCAAGAGTCATAAGTATAAATCCGTTATATAAAGCATTGTTCCTTTCCCTCCTAAGAAAGCATCAACACATGTTTTGCCAAAAATACCCAAAATGTAATTGTAATATTTGGATAGTACCTCTTACATGTCGATCCTCCCATGTGCTACGGGACAGGGACACGTCCTAAAATAACAACTTTATAGCAGTGATCACATGGACAACCGGTATGCAGTGTTTTATTTCATTTAGTGGTTTTGTTTTGTTTTATTTTGCTTTGAGCTAGGCGTTTTAGAACTAAATATGGCTATAGAAAAGATCAATCAAATACTGTTTATTTCAAAATCGACGTTGTTAAACTCTTTATGCCTTCATGTAGGCTGAAGAATTTAGAATAGAATGGATGCGTCATTCCGTAAATCGAAAGAGACGACTAATGGATAGATGAACAGCATTTGTGCAGCGATTAGCATGCCGAACACTGTACTGAATGTGCTTTCGAATCCTATCACCAGATCATCACAAGTCTGCTGCGTAGTGTGTCCTTGGACAAAATACTTGATTTCAAC
Source organism: Potamilus streckersoni (assembly GCA_016746295.1). Lineage (NCBI taxonomy): Eukaryota > Metazoa > Mollusca > Bivalvia > Unionida > Unionidae > Potamilus > Potamilus streckersoni. The sequence goes on along the minus strand of JAEAOA010002188.1, from coordinate 106,013 downwards.
TGCCTTGATACACCAAACGAGCCATCTTGATAATGTCGCGGAAACTAAGGGTTATGCTCCACGCAATAGGTATGTACATGTGCTGTAGGTATGTTGCATAATATTCAACGATGGACGTCTAATTAAAACATATGGCTTCTGCAATTACCTTACTTCATCACATCTGATTGTATACAAGATATTCTGAAAATCGGGCACATCTACTCTAATTGATTAATTGCATACACAATCATTATTCGAACTTTTCCGTTAATCAGTAGAATGTCAGCACACGGTGCATGATGTAAGGTATCCGATTCTGGGGCTGTTATAATTTGCACATGGTACATGACCAATGGTAAACTTAGTCAATTATTTTGAGTATTACATATTGTGTCAAACTTGTTATTCTTTTATTTACAAAGTGACCAGACGAACAAATACATTTTGTTTCTCATTCACCATTCTTCCTAACAAGTCATGGTTGAATATGTCAAAAAATTTCCTTGGTCTGATGCCGTGAGTTATAGTTCTTTGAGATAGTTTGCTAATAGTTTGCTACTTTGCGAACACCAAACTTGCATAATAATATCCTATATGTTGTAATTTTGTGATGATAAATGTTTCATTTTGGCGAATATTCTGTTCTAATACCATTTGCCAGTCTTGGTGTAAAATGTATGTATCAACACTGGCTGATGTATAACAAGATGATTTTCAGTCAACTGTGTACATAGCAATAATGCAGCTCATTTGCAGTAAAATTATCAGCACAGGGCAAGAAGGAACAAGTTCTCTGCAGTTAATGCAAAAGTTATGCCCTTCCAGATGGCGACCATGTTGTTTATTTCCATGTTTTAATTTTATTCTTTGATCAAGTAAATTATTCTTCGTACCATAGGAATTTTCAATAATTATCTATCTTTAGACTTGATCTCATCTATATCAAATCACACCGAATATATTCTCTGAATGTAGAGCAAAAACTAGACACTTCTCGATGGTGACCATCTTGTCCATTATCAGATATTGATTATTGTTTCGGCAAGTAGATCATTCCTTGTACGATATTTTTATTACTACATTCAGCATTTAATTATTTTATTCCCTAAACAAAACTTTTACACTCTGCTCAGAATAAAATCAATCAATCTGATATTGATCTTCCTTTGAACAGTTATCGGAAATGTTTGGTTTTGTTGGCTACTTTAACGATATTACGAACTGTGTCCATTAAATTTTGAATTTTCTTGGGAGGTTGGTGATTACTGTGCTAGCGATAATAATCCTGTTTAGCTAAGAATTCATACTACTTTACCTCAAGTGCGAAGACAAAGATGAACTGAACAAGACACCGGAGGAAAATGATCAATACCTCTGAGAATCAAATTCTGAATCTGTCCATTCAAAAAAGAATTGGATCCAATACTCATGTAGGAAATATAGCCCTGAATGCTGCTTGGAGAACAATATCCAAACCTGTAGTGACTTCAAAATGTATCAACAAAATTTCGTTTCATAATGTATGCAATGACCCTTCCAGTGAATATTAAAGGTACCAGTCCAACAATTATTAACCTGAATAATAACCTTAATTGCAGAGTTAAATCTTGTCGTACCATGGGGTGGAATGGGTGATGTGGGTTGGGCTACTGAAATCTGATTTTATTCACGTCTGTCGATTACAAAAGATTTTTGATGACCACAAGTCCTGGCCTGGCGGTTCACATATCCTTCTTGTGGACAATGCAAAGTTTAGTACTTAGTTTTGTACCGTAAGCTATTGTTTTGTTTTTACGCACATTTGATACCTCAAGCAGTGCCGTCTTAAGGCATGGGCACACTGGGCAGTTGTACAGGGCCTCACGCTTCTAGGGGCATCATGCTATCCATAGTGTTGATAAAAAGTAGGGCCGGTAGGGGGCCCCAGTGCATTGCTTTGCCCAGAGCCTACAATATTGTTAAGACGGCACTGACCTCAGGGACAAATGTAAAAATCCATAGATTTAATACAGAACAAAATAGCTTTAGCAAAATTACATCTAATTAAGCAGAAGTACCACCATCACTACAACAACAGCAACAACAACAAAACACAATAATAATAATAATAATAATAATAATAATAATAATAATAATAATAATAATAATAATAATAATAATAATAATAATAATAATAATAATAATGATAATAATAATACGATATAAGATCGGGTGTGCAAAGCTGACATTTTCGTAGATTAACCACATATGCAGCTGGAACAAATTAAACGAGAAAGTCAGTGTTTGGTTCAGGTGTCGCTAAATTTATCTTTTTTTTAAAAAAAAAAAACAACTAAATACCTTTACCTCTTAACTACTAAGTTTGAATGTTCTAATATCGATCAAGTGCGATAATTAACGAGGGCAGTCAAATATTGCAAATCAAACTTTCTTTCCGCAATTCGAAATAATGTGGGTAGTTGGTAAACTCTTTACAATATAAAACTTTCTACACACTATATGAAATTTAATGCAGAAATCATTCAAACCAAGTCAGAATAAAATGAAAGAGAATGGTATGATATATTTATGACAGAATTGTATTCGCTCGTGAATAGCATCATAACGCAGTGGAATGGTATTGGGGTGGGTAACATTGTGAAATTGATCCAGCTGAATCTGACGTATTGAATAAAACCGGAAATGTAAATTGTGATAGCAATGCTCACAGTGTGATCTGCTTGAGTTTGTTTCATATGCCACACAATTATTCTCTGCCTATTGTATTCTCTGCAATAGTTTTCGATGGTATCATATGAAATAATTGTTTATAATAGAAGAGATATTATTTTCTGCTATCGTTCAAAATACTACTTGGAATTAACAATGTATAGATTATAGGGCAATCGACTCGAAACTACTTCAACGTAACATAACTAGAAATTTATTGGAAGGAGTCTGCACAATCAAATATATCATAGAAGCTGGAAACGCGTTATTTATAAGGTCAACGAATGTTTCCTTAATGATGAATAAATACTACATCAGTCTTCCTCAGTAACATAACATACAATTATCTCGTATAAAACAGGTTTGTTTGTTTATTTATAGAAATGTGGTTTTCATAGGTTAGTCTAACCGATTGTATCTTTGACTTGAATACCAAGCATTATAACACAGAGAAAGCATATACTCAGCGCATCTATTCCTGATGCTTTAGTTTACCAATATTTGGCTAGCATCTGCTATTAATTTCAGCCACATGTGTTAAGGCCATGATATCAAAATGCAACTAACAAACGAATAACGTAAACAAAGAATAAGGAATTTTCAAATCTAATGAAGAAATAATGACTACGTTATGGAGTCTATACAATCTATGCTATATTAACGATTTAACAAAGTTCTTTGTACAGATGATATGTATTTAATGCAACAGCTAAATTTTTTCTTCAAAGTTGAATAAAACTACAACTAAAGCTAATGTTAAAAATTGAATGAATATTATTCTATCCACAAAAGAAATGCTTATATTTTTTGGGCGAGAGGCTCCATGATTTATTAATCCAGTTACAGACAGAAAAAAGCGCCACTAAAAACTCAGAATTTCAAAAGCAGTTCTTTTAGAATTTAAATATAGATATTTGAAAAAATGTTGTAACCATTATTTTTTGGTTTTGAAGTACACTCTATGAACTTTCTGATTAGTTTAATTAAAAACCTGAAGGAAATGAGAAAATGAAATGATATTTAATGCCTTTAATGACTTTCCTGTTAAAAGCTATAGCCGTAAATATAAGTATAATGGTACTAGAAAAAATATTAATGTTTGAAACCTTCTGCGGCAATTGTACTTTGTAATACGAAGCTTTCAAAAATTCAAAGAAAGCCTCTTCATTGTCATTAATGCATATTTTATATAGGGACTGAAAATGACTATTTTGGCGGAGCTCTTTTGGCCTACAAATATTCTTCTGTCTTTGATGGCCTGTAATAATCATGACATACAGATGCAAACAGAGATATTGTATTTCAAACTTGCAAACAAACAAACAAACACACACAAACAAATTAACGAATAAATAAATAAATAAATAAATAAATAAATAAATAAATAAATAAATAAATAAATAAATAAATAAATAAATAGGAAGCGCTATCAGGCCTTGTATTCAATACACTTTCAGGTACAAAGTTTAAAATGAAAAATTTTGTAGCTTCAAGTAAGAACCAGTGACCGTGAAGGATATGTCTGACTCCATCAATTAGACTAAAATTAAAAAAAAACAGTTTCTTTAATGTTCATCTACTTAAATTATTAAAGATAAATACTTAAGTCAGAAGTTTGGGGAGTTAGGACCAAAAGTTAGCTTGGACTCGCATTCTGACCTTTCTTTTTCGCCTTATTACGGCTCTCATGGCATGCGCAATTAAACGACGGCAGTGTTGTCCAAAGCCACTGTCTTAATAATGTGCAGTTTGCAGAGAGCTATGGCTGATGTAAACATGAACATGCAAATACCGTCTGAACAATTCTTCCATCTTTCCTCATATATTGCAGGAATGGGTATATCCCGTGCATGCCACAGAGAATTACATCTGCAAGTTACAGACATTGTTGAGCTCATTACATTTGTATCACTACGTCCAAAACATCTTCTGTGGGGAACACATACGTTCTGATTACGTCAAACATAAACGTACATATTATCACTTATATTTGTCACGCGGATCAAAATATACAACATTTTCTCTATACCTACTAACATTATTTCGCTATATCATATACATGTTAATATCATTTATCAATGAATAGTGAAAATATTCCAGGGAAATTTCAATGTTTTTTTATATTCATTTTGTTAGCTCAAAGCAATACATTCTTGAACAACTTACTAGTAGAAAATCTCTGTGCTTTTCATTACAAATTTAAAGCCCATCCGTCTCCTCCCTCATCCGAGGCGGACGCTCATGCAATTAGACTACAAGAGAAGTCGGAGAGTGGTTCCATCAGTGACTTCTGAGAGTTGTGTCCCCCCAAAAAAAAAGTGTGAAGATCTATTTACTAATAAATAAATTTCAATGATATTTCTTCAATATCTTTTCTGACAAAACTTTATATATTAGTCGTACCAGGACGACGCATTAAAAATGGCAGATTTGTATTGTCTTCCATATACATTGGATTATTATCATAATATTAACAGCGCATCTTGATGTTTAACGGACAATTTGCAAATAGAGATATGTACTTATTTTTAGTGATTTGTTTTCTTTTAAATGTAGCACTTGTGGCATTGGTTTACGCACGGTAACATTGTCAAACTCTTCAAATTATTAAGGGTCATAGCTTGTGACATGTCAGAATGTCTGTTTGAACAACTTTAATTTTTACGCAGCTGAGAATCCCAGCCATTTAGAATACTTTAAATATGTAAAGGTTGTTGCGCAATGTCTGGCTTTTACTCTTGATTGTACATTGATATCCTTAGATCCAAAAATTTATGGACATAAAAATATAATTAATTGCCCATATATCAATAGCTAAATGAGTAGATTTGAAAATTCTTTAAAATTAAACGTCTGGAAGATTATATAGTATCAAAAACACAATCAATAGCATATCTTTGTCTGTGAAATAATAATAATCATGCCACTATTGAAGATCGAAAATTTCAAACTAGCCTAATGTGTGTGTGTGTGTGTGTTTATTTGTTTGTGTGTGTGTTTATTTATTTCTGACTCTTTTTTTAATAGAAATTTATAATATCCATATATTGTCTCAGATTGTGTATCTTGTATAATTACTGGTGTGGTGACACTGGTACAAAATGAGAGAATGCTACAACAGAATTAAGAGAGTAACATCATTACTCAACAGATTTGAAATGATTACCAGTGTACTTGTAAGCAATGTGTGTGTCTATGTATGTGTTTGTGTGTGTGTGTGTGTGTGTTTATTTATTTCTGCATTCAGACATGACTATTTGCATTTTGTCAGATTTTCAGCTGATTTTGGTAACAGACGATGTACCCTAATTTCAATTGTGACTTAATTTCGGTTTGCAGTCTATTGTAATAAACGCCTAATTTATCCGTCATGTTCCGATATGTTTATGATTGTGATGACAGTTAACAATTTTATCACTTCAAAGAATCACAAATTTCTTCAAAATTTGTAACGTTTGTCGTTGAGAGCAACTGCTGTACGATACTGCATGGATGACACAGAATAACAACAGATCAGGTAAAATTCAATCACTGACAGTGTAGAAGATTTATTGTTGGACATCTAATTAATGCTTGAAGCCTGCATTATGTTGTTTGGTGTCCCCGTTTATGCATTCTTGACGTCGTCTTTTCATTTTGAAATAACTGTATTCTACAGGGTCAACATTGTTCACACATTTTAAAATCTATTCGCATGATTTCAATTTCCTGATATGAGTTTTCAATTCTGGTACTTCAAGTAAGTCCAGTAAGAATTCTAATAGGAGACTTTCTTATCTGGGCCATCCTGGCAAATACAGTCCCAGACAAAATCGTAATACTCTAAAAAGGGTCGTACAAATGACAAGTACACTTTTTGGAAATACTTATTGGTTTGTTTGAATATATATGTTGTTTAAATCGCCCAATGCAAAAGTTTTCTGTTGATTCATTAAATAAACTAACCAACGAAAAAAGTAAACATAACGATGATATTTTCTGAGGCGACAGGATATAATACTCAACTTGGTATGATTTATATCTAATCGTTTTAGTCTATGATAAAGTTCTTTGATTGGTCAGATGTGTGTGAGACCTAATTTATACCAATTGAACTGAATTAAAGTCAAAGCTAATATTAAATATTTCTTAGTGAAACAAAGGGTTTAATAAAACGTTAGAATTTTGAGTACGTACTCTGGTTAAATATCAGGCAAGAAATAGTAATAGCAATGTTGCAGTAAACCCTGTATCATACTAATTTACACTTGTATTTACAGTAGAGTAAGAAGTTAACAATATCTGTCTTAGTTCAAATGTATAGCTGTGGAACTCTTCGGCTGATAAAACGGTCAAGCACAGAAACAATGTTGTGGACTTGATATAAGCCTGTGAAGTACTCCATATTTAGCAAATCTTACTCGGAATTTAAAAATACAGCATTCAAATTGGTCAGAAAGTTTCTAAGTGAGATTCGCAGTCAAGAACAGGTTCATGAAGGACTGGATAAAATATCTAACAAACTCGAACCAGTTTTCGACTTACAGATAAATCTAGCCTAATAGCATTAGATCGGATAAATTTAAAGTCACAATTCAAATTTAGCAAATTCAGGTAGCTGGTGTCCATGCTTAAGTCCATAAATAAAATTGTTGGGTGCAATCCAGGCCTGACTGGATCGAACTGAAATCTGATTTAAGCTTGACTAATTAAAAAACTTTAGAATATATTTAGAATTTAAGACATTTTTAATGACATTGAAGCCTAATCTGCAGTATCTTGTTGATTTACTTAACACTTTCAGGAGAGTAATTCGCTTATATTTGTTGATGGCATTGCCATTAGTATCCTTGATTATCTTCACTCGTCCGTGATGTTCATTGTTAGGCGTAATTGTTGGGTCTCAAACTCTATGTAGCATAATCAGTTAAATTTTACGCAGAGATTACATTTTACTGAGGGTGGTCATATTTGCCGTAAATGGTTACAATATATGTTAACGGTGACATTTACGTCTACAAGCTGACGATGTATAATGAGCTAGAAGTTATTAGTACAGAAGCTAAAGTCATACCGTATGTTAAATAATGTGCTCAACAATACCAATCCAAACAAAGCATACAACGTAAAAGTCAATGTAACAAATAAATCATACAACGTAAAAATAGTCCATGTCACAAATTAAACATACAACGTAAAAAATATATGGAACAAATAAACCATACAATGTAAAAGTCAGTTGAACAAACAAACTATATAACGTAAAAGTCAATGCAACAAACAAACCGTGTAACGTAAATGCCAATGGAATAAACAAACCGTGTAACGTAAATGCCAATGGAATAAACAAACCGTGTAACGTAAATGCCAATGGAATAAACAAACCGTGTAACGTAAATGTAAATGGAACAAGAAAACTGTGCATCGTAAAAGTCAATAGACCATTTCATGGAGACTTAGGCGAACTTCGTAATTTGCTCGGAGTTTTGATCACGTGGCGGGTGGTCAACTGACCGCAATATCCAATCGATAGCTGGTAGGCAAGTAGTCTGGTCCCCTTCTTAGTATGCTCCCTATTATAGTATAGCGGAGTGCATGGCAGGGAGCATACTATGCAGGGGACTAGAGTAGTGGTCAAAACAAGGCGGACAATTCAGCATTAGCATCAACTGTTCCAACTACTTCAGCTTCGTTTATAGAGTTGAAAAATGCCTATTCAACAGCGATGATGCCACAGATATTGACGAAATGCAACATTGGACCCATCCTGTCTTGTTTTCTGGATTTTATAGCCATACGAGAGAGTACCTATGAGCTGTTTTACATCTGGACATGTACATGCGAGTATGGAAACGGTGTCGATGTTACAAATGTAATCCCTTTTTTTTTTACCATAACACCGCATTTCATTAATCGAGTTTCGTTTACCAATAAAATGAATTTTTCGTATTAATCTGTAGTATAACAAACCTGGAATATTTTTCGACGGTAAAGCTGCAGAAGTCCCAGGCATTTAGAAGGCAGGTAACGGGCATTTCTTAATTTGTTTTAATCTGATACGTCTAAACAACAATGTATGCCATTTTGTTATGTACAGATGCCAACCAGCGTTTGATTGGCTGGAGTATAAAGTGACTCGGGAGGTTTTTCGGATAATTGCGGAGCAACTCGGTTAAAATCCGGTATGAAATGGGCTATGGAACAAGCAAACCATACAACATAAAAGTCACTGGAACAAACAAGCTATGCAACATAAAATTCAGGGGACAAACAAAATTCCTTCCTTTTCACACATTACATGTTTATAACATCAGTTACGTCATTGTCACATTTCATTACTCTTGTGTACTCTTTTAGTACTTTTCTGAAGTACCGATCTTTTCCGTCTTATTTACTGCTGGTTAAATATTGGATTGGTTAACTGTTGTGTAATCTGCTTGCAGCACTTCAACACGCCATAGAGTTTTGTAAGATGTGAGTTATCTGATAATGCCATGATGATTTCCTTGTTTCAAGCTCAGAGTATGTGCTTAGTGTTATTTATTCTTCGTTAAGTGATATGTTACGGAGAATTTACTAATGAAGTCTTGTAAAAAAACAACGCCCGAAGCTTAGCATAGATATATACTGATTCAAGCTTCTATGCTTTGTTGCATCAGGCACTTAACTAAATAGAAACAAAATTATACAAAGCAAAACCGTATTACCATGTTGTCCTTGTTTGATTATTCCAAATATAACGAAAAGAACTATCTTTAATTTATCTAGATCTTTATCGGGAGCAGCAAATAACGCTGGATAGTGCACATCGACTACCCGCTTTAGCTAGGTTTGTGTATTTTTGATCGAAACGTAATGCATTAAGTAGTCTCAAAATGCCTTGTGTTAGAAACGTGTAATTGCGGCTACACATCCTTCCAAATTGCACTGGATATTAAAGGTCATGTTCATCAGGAACAATCACACATGAAAAAAGCAAAAAAAACCCCAAAAAAACAAAAAACAACATGAGAAACATCGGATCGAAAACATACATATGAGCGCAAGAACTAACAAGCAAGAGAGCAAAAGTGTGAATCGAATCCTTTCTCAAAGGCATAAATGAATATTACATCAACAAGGTAAGAATAATAAAGACAATGAAAAAAACACAACAATTACTTTAGAGACTAAACATGCCCATGGCTGGTGATATTGACAGAACACACTAAAGTTAGCAAGTGTGTATTTGAGATGTATCTGCAAACATCTGCAGCCCCAAAAATATATTCCAAAAGCGGTTGGACTGGCTTCACACTAGTTTTGTATTGCCGTTTGTAAGATTTGTTTTCGTATCTTGTACTTGTAAGTGATCACTACATAGGAAGATACTATGATCTTTGAGTGAGATTCTGAGTTTTACGTGTAGATAAAATACACGAGTAGTTCCTGCAGTGACATGAAACTCAATCGTATTGAAGTTTAGTCAGTTTTCTAAAATGGCATAACATATGAGTGCACTGTCCATATTATGCAACTTACTGTTTTGCGTCGACACGCAAACATAATAGTTGTAGAGAGTGCAAAGAGATGCATGCAGAGACAGTAGCAGCAAGTATATTCATGCAGACAAAAATATTGTGATCAATGCGGATCGATAATATATACATATAAACATAAGGCTTGTAGTCAGTGAGAATTGATAGAATACACATGCAGACAAACAGGTTGTAGGCAATGGGAATAGATAGTAAATACATGCAGACACAGACAAAAATATTGTGATCAATGCGGATCGATAATATATACATATAAACATAAGGGTTGTAGTCAGTGAGAATTGATAGAATACACATGCAGACAAACAGGTTGTAGGCAATGGGAATAGATAGTAAATACATGCAGACACAGACAAAAATATTGTGATCAATGCGGATCGATAATATATACATATAAACATAAGGGTTGTAGTCAGTGAGAATTGATAGAATACACATGCAGACAAACAGGTTGTAGGCAATGGGAATAGATAGTAAATACATGCAGACACAGACAAAAATATTGTGATCAATGCGGATCGATAATATATACATATAAACATAAGGGTTGTAGTCAGTGAGAATTGATAGAATACACATGCAGACAAACAGGTTGTAGGCAATGGGAATAGATAGTAAATACATGCAGACACAGACAAAAATATTGTAGTCAATGCGGATCAATAGCATATAAATGCAAACATAAAGTTTGCAGTCATAGAATATGCAGGCGAGCAAAAAAATGTTAGCGTTAATGCTAGTCGATAAAATTTTAGACACAAATGTAGTCACTTGCGCATAAATAGTATATACACACCTTTTGTTAATATCTATTGCTTTTCTCTGTTTTTACACTTAACGGATAAACGTACTGCAGACGTTATTTGCAGCTGGTATGTACTATTCAGCAAGGTAAAATGTAGAAGATATCCGCATAATAAAGAATGTCAGCAAGTTGATAATAATGCAAATTAAAAGGAAATAAAGTAAACATCACGCAGTGGATAGTAAACGTTTTGTATGTTTTCAATATCTGTTTAATTATTCAGAAATTTGCTCGGGAAAGTCTACCGTTATGTTCAGCTATTACATAGCAATCCTCACCAGGAAAAACAATGCAACGATGAAAAGCTATATTTAGATGATTACATCATCCGGATTTTCAACCATAATATGCACTGTTTGTTACCTCCCTTTTATATCTTAGACCCGCTGAAATCATTGTGTAATTTAGTTGCCAAATGTCACCTGGAGAAAACAGTAGGCAATGATATATGAATCAGTCATCATTTTCTACATTTTTTTTCTCTTCAATGGCAACAATGCAGAATGTAAAGAAAATTGTTTGATTATCTCATAAAATTAAATAAAAAGTGAGGAAATCTTACTTTATTTAGACGAAGTAGTCTTGATAACATTACAAGGTAGCATGCGGGCAGACGTCAAAACATAAGGTCACAGTGCAGCAAATTTTGTATCGATTTAAATAGTTTAGTTGCTTATACGTAGTTTTTAAAAGGAAGGTAGGGTCCAACCATTACGTTCGTGTACTAATGTGCGGATACATGAACTGAGGTTCAGATGACACATGGATAGCAGCAAATATTCTGAAGAATCATGACCTGCGAGGAGCTATGACGATTGCTCTCTATATGACGTAAGAACTGAATGACGCATTTCCTTTCTGAAAATTCTTAGTCGCCAGTAGCTAGCCACGTTGATGACGAAGTAAATTGTTTCCTTTTCATTAGGGCTTAATTTGTCGAGGGTCCAGACCGTTTAGAAACCAATATTACTTAAAATGACAAGGAAAAGTTATCCAGGGACCAAAATGCTATGGTATGTTAGTCATTTATTTGTCCGAAACACAGAATTTGGAAGAAACTATAAAAATAAATCTCTGAACGTAACATGATAATTAACAATTCAGCCTTTGTCATGTGTGTATTTAACCTGGGTGCACATTCATTATTCCTACATTCCAAGCATATTATGTTCCTGCATACGTCTGACTGTATGTGCATATGTTACCGGTGCGAGCATGCATTATGTATATATTATCAGGCGGATTGCAAGCTCACATGTAATAATGATCGATGGTGTAATTCTTTTTTCCAACCGATCTGTTTTGTTTTGCAAAAGAAAATGTCACTAATGACGTTGACAAAGTTTGCAAAAGCCTTCGACATATAACTGGAAATAAATGACACTCAGTGAAATAATCAATTATTCCGCTTATAATTTAGACAAGGATCTCTAAGTTCTTGGTGCTCTTTAGCCTTAAATTAGATCCAAAACTTTTCAACCTTATAATAGTATTGAAAAATACTTTTTTTTTTATCTAACACTGCAATGTTATTAATAATTTCCATATATCAAAATAACACTTTCATTTATTCATAATGTGTATACATCTAGGATAATTTAATATAATTTTTAAGAATGACACTGTAATTTTCAGACATGATATTATGCAATCTATGCGATTTCAGCTTATAGAGCGTGCAATTTCATAATAGCATGATGTGAATGTTATCATCGTGTTTTTTAATTTATTTTAATAGTTGCTCTTAACGCCATCATTACACCTGCATTGATCAAAGGTAGTAATTAGGTTCTCAAAGTTAATGAAATGCACCATTATCAGATTATTAATGGACGTTTTCTCATCAGTGACATATTTCGAAGATAATGTGGATACGGCCAAATAGTGTAATTTATTACACACGATTGTGTACATGATTGTCTACAACTGGTAAAAATATTTTTAATCAAAATCAAATTACCGTAAGATTTACAATATGGAACAAAATACAATGGCAATTCATTGCTATCTTTTCTAATAATTCCAGACTTTTCATATATGTATAAAACATTTTCATACACATATCAAAATCATTTCTAAAACTTCGAGCATGTCACAATGCTGTTCTTACATTGTACCAAATTCGATGCCTACAATGTCGGTATTCAGGTCAGTCTACTGGCGTGTAATATACAACTAGACACGCTAAAGCGCGTATACACTGTTATGTGATCGCAATATATATCGTCAACTAACGCCTAACGTACTAGAAGCTAGAATCAAACATCAATCGTCTATCAAGGTGGAAAAAATATATTAATATATACATATAATATTTTTCTTGCTTGGCGCAAGGGTGGAATGAAGCGGTTGTTTCATGGCGTACAAATTGTTCGTCTTTGCTCCCCAATAAATGAGAAGAATGACATAATTCATTAGGCTAGGAATACATCTGTCTAGAATGTCGGGATCCTGCTCTGATGTCTGCTAAAGCAGTGTAAGGTGTGCAATAAGGACTAAACGTTAAAAATTTTACTTACATTTTAAGTATAAAAAAAAATAAAAATTGTACCATTCTGTCTTTTGCTATTTATAGTGCATTATTAACGATTACCTAGAATTAATAATAGCAGTATCAATGCATTTACTGCATGAGAGTCTGTCTTAATAAAAAAAGAAGAATGAAGAATTGGTGATGTAAATGGTGTACCCTCAGCTGTAAAAATTTGTGATGATTCATAAAAAACATAAAGATCTATTTCGCTTATATCTGCAGAAATATTTATTATTCTGAAAGTAAGAATCAATGATGTTACAAAGTTATCCATAGAATAATGAATAATACACAAATAATTCATACATTATATATGTTTTTGACATCAATATAAATATCGTGTTAACCTCATCGATGCAGTTTGATCTTGTGGACAATTTCATAATACTGCTGTCCGTTAGGGCCCATCATTTTGGCACGGGGTCCCATACGTTTGGTTAAAGGTCCTATTTCTTTAGGTTAGAGCTACATTTTTGGGATAGAAAGATATATTTTGGGTTTGGATCCTACATTTTGCGTTAAGGTCCTACATTTTGGGCCAGAGTGATATATTTGGGTTTTGAATTGTACGTTCTGGGTTTGAATCCTACAATTAGGGTTTGGTTCCAATATATGTCTTGCTCATCCCTCATACAGCTTTGTTTCTGTGCCAAAGTGAATATTTCTTGGCTAACAGAAAACATTAACCTTTGACTTAAGTAACTAATATCATGCACATCAATATTAAACTGGTCAGTATCAAATATTTCTTTTGCGACAACATTAAATGTACTCGCCTCAAGTATGTGGCAATCTGGCAGACTCAATTTGTCAGGTCACTAGCATATGATACAGTTTGTACAGTCATTAGGAGAGATGGAATAAACCTTTCAAAATGTGTATATTCTATATTTTATATAGTATACTAACATATTAAAGATTTTAAACTATTTAAGGAAAGTTTTTTTTAAATAATTATCCGTTTGCTTGATACGTGATAGGGATGCATCTTTCTAGCAATATTTAAACTAACTATTTGGTACGGTATTCATCATTACATCAGCACATCTTATTCCTTTTTCCATACGAAGTTCAATTTTGTATTATATATTTCATGATGTGATACTGACGTATAGCTATGGGAGCAAATGTATATCTCCACAGTGGTGATACTACTGTGATCACTACAGGTGCGATATAAGTTTTATTGCCAAAGCGGTTATACAACTTTTGGAACGAGTTTCCCATACAGCAAAAAAATCTAACGTTGCGTATTTTATACAGACAATGATTCTTATTTCACTCTTGCAATATTTCCTCACAAAAATTCAAAAACGTTGAATTCATCTATTTATTATAATACATGTAGTTTCCATTTTTTAAAAAAGATATCTAGAACAAATATTTTGTTCGCAATGGTTGTATAAATTTCAGACCATTTTTTGTATCTTCTGTTGATTCATACTGCTGACGACAAGCTAGAAAACTTTGATCTCTGATAATGAAGATAATAATTTTCCTCAATGTTAAATATGAAATATCATTGTTTATATTTGCTTTAAAATTTAGTATTTAAATCTCAAAACTTTAAGAACTTTAAAGTTTGTGCAAATTAATTAATTGTATCCATTAGTTACCCATATTTTTTTCTCCGAATTTACTCGGCTAAAGAAAGAATAAAAAAAGATAAAGAGAGATGAATAATGAATGAATCGAAATGTATGCATGAAGAAAAGATATTCAAGATAATGTAAGCAAAAACGTGGCTTGACTGGTTGATATCCCTAATAAATCTTTGGTATTTGCTGTTCATATTCAAGTATATAGCTTTGCTAGCTTTTACTGATTGCTTGTGAGATTATGGGAAATCAGTGCTGGGAATATATTATTTTAAACCGGGCAATTATCCAAATATCATGGTAAATGCATAATTTATATTGACTTGTAGTTGTGGGACATTATGGTAGCAGCTATTCGTTTCGCAACAATCCGAATTTTTCTATACTGGGAATTATCGGGATATTGTCGTGTGATCTGAGACAGGAATAATTCTTTTTATTATGGCATTTGGATCACGTTTCCTAGAACGGCTTGGAAAAGCCTTGTGACAAATATCATGCGAAGGTGATGCAAGAAAAACCATACCAGTATCAGATTATGTGAGTATAAGGTCGTTAGTTCCATTAGAATAAAGTTATTTGTGATATTAGCTTGTTAATAAACCCTTCAACTGACACGGGATGTTGTCTTAAGGTCATTGGAAGTAGGGGAAACATTGACTTCAAACAACCTCATAAAGGTTATTGACATCGTTTTGTTTGTTGTTCTTTGTTGGTTTTTGCTTGTTTAATGAGAAGCTGTTAGACCCAAGGTATGTTAATATCCATCATTAACGGTTATGTTCTTTGGAGCATACTTACCGTGATCATCCAATAAAACAGATTTACTGCTGAATGGAACAATAATTAATAAATTATCAAGGCAAATTCTCCAGTGCAGATAAATACCGTATCGAAACTTGGCATCAGAACATGTTTTATATTCAGAACAACAGAGATTCAATAAAGATTTTAGCTTAGCTCTGCTCTTTTACTGTAAATAACTTAATTAAGTAATTATTAATTTACTTACTAACCTAAGGCTTAAATCAAACGAGCGCTATATGGCATGAATACTATCGAAATCGATATGTAAACGTGAAAAAGACATCTATTGACTGGAGATTAATAGTATTTCGGGTAGATCATTCTCATTCTAGTTAATTAATATATAGCAAACAAAAATCTAGCACCTGTTGATGATTAGTCCAGGAAACAATTTCCATTAAATCGGTCCTAATGTTTTGGGGACCTGAACCATTAAATGTAAAAGAGAGAATATTAGAGAGGAGGCCAAAATCTAATACTTAAAACCATCGGAGTCTTCTGTCTGCCATATGCTTTCAGTATAAATAGAATTTGTAAACAAGCGTCATCACCAAACGCTTTAAAGTTTATCTATGTTTTTAAAATTAATTTAGGAAGAAACTTGCAAAATAAAATGTTCAATGCTTAAAATACGGATGAATATTTTATCACTTTTGTCACTTTAGAAAAGAGTGAGTTACAAAAAATAAATTCATGAGACGTTATTAAGTTTGCAATTGCTTTTGAATATGTACTGAGATGTATATGTTAGTGATAGGCTGTAAAATCATATAGCACAGAACTGAGGACAAATCTAATATCGTTAAATGTATGAGTATTTTCAATGTTATTTGTTTTTTAGAAACCCTATACAGTATATATTTTAGCTTCATTAATCACTTGATTTGGATTAAAAATGACTATTATGCAATAATAATAATAATAATAATAATAAAAAATAATAATAATAATAATAATAATAATAATAATAATAATAATAATAATAATAATAATAATAATAATAATAATATGCAGTTAATATATAATAGTGTTTGTGGAATAGTTAGTCGGAACTACAGTTTCATGCAAATCACTACAGATTGAGTTTCACCACCAACTGTGAAAATGACCAAACACGTCATGCAATGTACGTAGTTACACATCTGAACACTTTCAGTGTGAACAGTAATTTTATAATTATGTTAAAAAGCACAGAACAAATAACACAATATAAATCAAGATAAGTTTAAATGAATCGGAAGAGGAATTATATATTACCGCATTAACGAGATTTTTTTTCTTTTGAGTAATACTGTAAGACCTTGAGAGTTCAGTATTACTTAGGAAGAACATGTTCCTATTTTCCCCAAAAGCTAATGCAGTAACTCTTTCTATTATATGCTCATTTTTTCCGTTAATTTTACATTGTTAGAATCATTAAATGTTCCCCGATATTGAACACCTTCATATTGCACTCATCGCGCTTGATGCACGTAAGCGCGCGGTATGCTATGAAGTTAAAAGGTCGGTGGGCGGAGCTATATGCGAATGAATACTATTATTATGTATTGAAGGAATCTACAATTGTGAACTTTATTATTATAATAATAAAAATATAAATTTTATTTTAAACATATTTGGTTGTTAATTGTATTATTAAGATTTTGGTAATGAAATAAAAATGAGCATATAATAAAAAGGTTCCTGCATTTGAATGAAAAAATACGAAATCGTTTTTTTCGGATGGATATACTGGACTCCCAAGATCGTGCAGTATAGCCATCTGAAGAATTCGTTAATATTTTCCCATACAAATGCAGTAACATTAAATATCTTAGAAACACGTGCCGTTCAGTATGAAACCATGTCGTATGGAAAAATAATGAATTATTATGACAATGTAAATTTAAAAGAAAAACAAATCAGTATAAATTAAACTGCGGATCTCAAATGAACATTTATTTTAATATCGTATTTATGAAATAATGAATAATGTTTATCTTTCGCTAACCTTGGCGAAGAAAGCTGGACATTCTTCAACGAGTTGCATAAATTTGATATTAAATAATTACCAATTTTTATTATGATTATCATATGATTTTTACTTTAATGGAAATAGTATCGAGATAAAGAAGAAGAAATATTTTCGTTCAATTTGACCCAGACGCTGCAACTGTTATTTATTGTGTGTATTAAAGTAGTCTCAGATGCTAATTGAATATATAATTAGCAATTTAGATAATAGTAACATTTAAGTAGATTTTTAACAAAAATTATATAATTCAAAGAGGGGATATCCTTACGAATAAACTCATACAAGATCATTTGTCAGCACAGGATATCCTATGGAAATTTCGTGTGATGTCGCATAATTTGACTCGGGTTAGATAGACGAGCCATATGCATGGATATTGATGAAAGTATTTCCAATGTTTCTACCTAAATTATGTCAACTTCGCTACTAAAAATTGAGGTGCTGCATATTCACTTGATGAGATGTTTACTTGATGCAGAAATTAACAAGATATTTGCATTATTGGATTTGGAACAGTAGTAGACAAATACAAATTGCATTTGGAATCGGAATTGCATCCCATAATAAGAAACATTAGCTCGTTATTAATTCGTAAAAATGCTATGATTGGATACCTTTCTGTTTATTGCGAGACAGATTTATGTGAACAGAAGTTTATTTATTTACTCATGTAAATTAGCATAGGGTAGATTCAATGCTATTGGCATCCATTCCCTCAACTATATCCATTGGACAACACATTTAAATGAAAGCAAGCAAATTTTAATTTTGAGCTAGCACGCACAAAACGTTGTTCATGTATATTAAAAATGAGATGGATTACTCAGGTAATTTTTTAAATTAAATACCTTTCCATGTTAAACGGGTTTCAGACAAAACTACTGACGACGATTAATAGGCAGATTGTATCGACAAGCGTGAAATGAGTTAAAACTACCTGATGCGTAAACAATTACCGTTTACATCAAACAATATATTCATCGTTACTAATCTTGGCTTTCCTCATCCAATACAACTTTTTAGGTGTTCTGATTAAGAATACGTAGTGCTGAGCTAATATTAATAAGACAAAACTGAATACACTTTGGCAGAAACTATGACGCCATTTCATTTTGTTTACTGTATCTCCTGTACCGCAACATTATATTGTATTTTCGCACTAAATGTGTACTTATACTTGCCGGCTTTCCATTAATGTTGAAAGATAAGATATAAAAAACGATAAATGAGTGAACTGAATAACGATGTAAATTATTGTCATCCAAAACGCAATGAACTTGTTCAGAGTAAACTGGCTTGTATAAGGTAAGATGGATTGTATAGGGTAAACAAGCTTGTATAGGGTAAACTGGCTACTATAGGGTAAGACGGCTTCTATAGAGTAAACTGGCTCGTACAGGGTAAACTGCCTCTTATAGGGTAAGATGGCTAGCAAAGGGTAACATGTCTAGTACAGTGTAAAATGGCTATTATAGAGTAAAATGGCTTGTATAGGGTAAGATGTCTAGTATAGGGTAAAGTGGCTAGTATAGGGTAAAGTGGTTAGAATAGAGTAAATTGGCTAGCGTAAGGAAAAAATGGCTCCTGTAGGGTAAACTGGCCAGTATAGGGTACACTGGGTATTATAGAGTAAAATGGCTTGTATAGGGTAAGATGTCTAGTATAGGGTAAAGTAGCTAGTATAGGGTAAAGTGGTTAGAATAGATTAAAGTGGCTAGCTTAAGGAAAAAATGGCAAGTATAGGGTAAAATGGCTACAATATGCTAAAATGGCCCGTATAGGGTAAAGTGACTAGTTTTGGGTAAAGTGGCCAGTGTAGGGTAAAATGGCTAGTATAGGGTAAAATGGCTAGAATAGGGTAAAATGGCTAATATAGGGTAAAGTTGCTATAAGAGGGTAAGATGGTTAGTATATGTTAAAATAGCTTGTTTTGAGTAAAATGGCTAGTATAAAAAAGCATTACAATTACAAAGAAACCTAAGTAAAAAACCAAAGTTGAGATTATTCACATTACACTGCTTCAGTATATTTTTAAGTTTGTTACCTATTGCAAACAGATTCTTTCCTTGCTACTCGATCGATTTCAGTGATTAATAAAAAGGCTAGCGTTAGGAAAAAATGGCTAAGTAGGGTAAAGTGGCTATTATAGAGTAAGATGGCTAGCATTGGGTAAGATATCTTGTGTAGGGAAAAATGGTTAGCATAGGGTACACTGGCTATTAAAGGGTAAGATGGCTAGTATTGGGTAAGATGGCTTGTGTAGGGAAAAATGGTTAGTATAGGGTACACTGGCTATTATAGGGTAAGATGGCTAGTATTGGGTAAGATGGCTTGTGTAGGGAAAAATGGTTAGTATAGGGTACACTGGCTATTATAGGGTAAGATGGCTAGTATTGGGTAAGATGTTTTGTGTAGGGAAAAATGGTTAGTATAGGGTACACTGGCTATTATAGGGTAAGATGGCTAATATTGGGTAAGATGGCTTGTGTAGGGAAAAATGGTTATTATAGGGTAAAGTGGCTATAAGAGGGTCAGATGGCTAGTATATGTTAAAATGGCTAGTTTTGAGTAAAATGGCTAGTATAGGGAAAAGTGGTTAGTGTAGGGTAAAATGGCTAGAATAGGGTAAAGTGGCTAGTGTAAGGTAAAATGACCAGTGTAGGGTAAAATGACCAGTATATGGTAAAATGTCTAGTATAGGGTAAAGTGGCTAGCATAGTGTAAAGTGTCTTGTATAGAGTAAAGTGGCTAGTGTAGGGTAAAATGGCCATTAAAAGGTAAAGTAGCTAGAGTAGGGTCAAATGGCCAGTATAGGGTATATTTTCTAGTATAGGATTAAGTGGCCAGTATATGGTTAAATTGCTAGTATGGGTTACAATAGTTAGTATTTGGTAAGATGGATAGTATAGGGTAATATGGCTAGTACGGCGTACAATAGTTAGTGTAGGGCAAGATGGCTAGTATACGATAAATGGCTAGAAAAGGGTAAATTGGCTAGTTTAGGGTAAAATGGCCAGAAAAGGGTCAAATGGTTAGAATAGGTTAAAGTGGTTAGTATAGTGTAACGTGGCTAGTATAGGGTAAGATGTCTATAATAGGGTAAGATAGCTAGTATAGGGTAGGATGGGTAGTATTGGGTGAAATGGCCAGTATTGGGTAAAGTGGCTAGTATAGGGAAAAGTGGATAGTATAGGGTAACATGGATAGTATAGTGTAAAATGGCTAGAATAGGGTAAGGTGGCCAGTATAGGGTAAAATGGTCAGTATAGGATAAAATGGCTAGTGTATGGTAAAATGGCTAGAATAGTGTAAATTGGCTATTATACGATAAAATAGCCAGTATAGGATAAAATGGCTAGAATAGGATAAAGTGGCTGGTATAGGGTAAGATGGTTAGTATAGCGTACAATAGCTATTGTAGGGTATGATGGCTAGTGTATCGTAAAATGGCTAGAAAAGGGTTAATTGGCTATTGTATGGTACAATGGCCAGTATAGGGTAAAATGTCTAGTGTAGGGTAAAATGGCCAGTATACTGTAAAATGGCTGGCATAGGGCAAAGTGACTAGTATAGGGTAAAGTGGCTTGCATAGGGTAAAGTGGCTAGTGTAGTGTAAAATGACTTATGTAGGGTAAAATGGCTGGTATAGTTTAAAATGGCTAGTATTTGGCTACTTAGTAGTATAGGGTAAAATGGCAAATATAGGGTAAAGTGCCTTCTATAGGATAAGATGGCTAGCATAGCGTAAATTGGCCGGTATAGTGTAAAATGGCTAATATAGGGTAGAATGGCTAGTATTGGCTAAGATGTATAGTATATTGTAAAATGGCTAGTATTTGGCTACTTAGCAGTATAGGGTAAAATGGCAAATATAGGGTAAAATGGCTAGTATAGGGTAAAATGGCTAGTATAGGGTAAAATGGCTATAATAGGGTAAAGTGGCTATTATATCAAAAATGGTTAGAATAGGGTAAAGTGGCTATTATATCGTAAAATGGCTAGCATAGTGTAAAATGGCTAGTATAGGGTAAAATGGCTAGTATAGGGTAAAATGGCTAGTATAGGGAAAATGGCTAGTATACAGTAAAATGGCTAGTATAGAATAAAATGGCTAGTATAGGGTAAAATGGCTAGTATAGGATATAATGTCTAGTATAGGGTAAAATGGCTGGTATTTGGCTACTTAGCAGTATAGGGTAAAATGGCAAATATAGTGTAAAATGGCTAGAATAGGATAAAACGGCTAGAATAGGATAAAATGGCTAGTATAGTGTAAAATGGCTATTATACGATAAAATGGCTAGTACAGTGTAAAATGGCTAGTACAGTGTAAAATTGCTAGTATATTGTAAGATGTCTAGCGTATGGTACAATGGCTAGCATAGAGTAAAGTGGATGTGTTGGAGTTTTGTATTTGTTTAATATAAGGCTTTCCTGCTGCAAGAAATTCATGTGTAGGATAATTCATAAAATATGCAACAACCATTTCCATAATACCGAGTATTGCAAGATCGAAGTTTCTAAATTACCGTCCGGCTTATGCCAGATAAAAATGGCTATTGCTCTATTGCCTTTCTGGACGGTATCAAAGCTACAGTATGACTGAATGCAAAAGTGAGCTATTATTTATTCTATAAAAGCAAAGCTGTTGAGATAACATTAAAACCTTTTGTCTGCATACTTATTGTATTATGTTTGCGCAATGGAGTTTCTTAATAAAAGTATGTAAAATGTAACTAAGTGAGATGATTTGAAAGATATCGAGTTTTTGTTTGTATCCCAGTTCGTGTTGTCATGCATGATGTGAAAGGCGTCTCGAGGACGCCATCGGTTGTTTCTAGCACTCAACATAAATTTTCTAACTGAAGTGATTTTAGAATATGTTTTAACAGTAAGATACTTTCTATAGAATAATTTATTTAAAATTTATAACCTGTAATACAATCTCCAGACCTCTAATCCGTTGTTCTTTAGTGACTAGACATTTGGGAAGCAAGCTACCTTAAATATATGTTTTCATTGATTTGAGTGACTCTTGGTGTCAAAAGTTTCTGTCATTTTACTTACAAATTGGTGACAATTATAAGAATACGTATCAATGCTTTATTCCATAAATGTATCTGACACTGGCTGAGATTTCCTGAAATTTAGGTAATCTATTACATCATTTGTAAAAAAAACAAAGAGAAAAATAAACAACAACATGGGATACATGATAATGACAAGCACAACATTGGTCTATTACTCATGAATCTAACAAAATGTATAGTTAACCAATAAAAAGTTAAAGAATCTTTGTGCTAAAAACTTAATTAGTATAAATAAGTGGGTAAATAATACGTCATAAAAAAAATTAACAGATTTTTACAATGCGGCTTTAAAAAGGCATTACAATTACAAAGAAACCTAAGTAAAAATTAAAGTTGAAATTATTCACATTACACTGCTTCAGTATATTTTTAAGTTTGTTACCTATTGCATACACATTCTCTCCTTGCTACTCAATCGATTCAGTGATTAATTTATAATCGGATATTACAATGGTGTTCTCTTGAACTAGACCAGTTTAGTCACGTAATAATGTTATACGGTGTTGTTATAGGTACCGTTTGACTGCTAGCCCTTGCACACAGATTTATATCTAGGGACCAATCCACCAACCCATATTTATTTACCTTGAGTGAAAAGGAACAAATATCCAAAGTTGATATATGCACAACATCCAAGAAAGGTGGATGAATTAGTCTGCATTCGTTTTCTTATGTATTCTGTGTCAGGACTTGTGCGCCTGGATTATCTTGTTATTAATGATACTATGCAGGGAAAATAACTGGCAAAAAGTAGTGCCGAATTCATGGAAATAAGGTGATTAAGGAAGACAATTTTTGTACCAAAATGTTTACCAAATAAAGGCAAAGTCATCTGCACAGGTTACACATAAAAAGGAAAGGGATGTGGACAATGCGATACTGTGATGTACTTCTGATATAACTATTAACATTTCAAATGGATATAGGTTTTAAGAATGATATTAGATGGAGATAGCACTTTATTTCCTTCTTATATGCAAATAGGTTCTCATTGCAAGGTTTATAGTTTAACTTGCTAAAGTATATGAGTTTTCAAAATAAATTGTTTCATTGCAAATAAGTTTGTGGAATGATCTGACGAATGCTTATCTCCGACTTAACCTCTTGTTGGTAGTGCCGGTGGTGGGGTTATGGTTGTAATTTAAACAAAACCTGTCCTCAGTTTCCTCTATTGTAGTGTGTCTTTGCTGGTATACTTTTCCCATTGACTACTTACATTTTTGCATTATTCAGATAAAACGATGCATTGTGTCTTTGATAACAAAACTCGACTCCTCTCAACTGAAATGGTCGATTCCTAAATATACCGGTTATTTGTTGTATATGACAGCAAGTTTCAAGGCTGAAAACTAAATCTGTTTCCGGCCGTCTGAAAACGTGCCAACTTCAGTATATTAAGAGAATCAATTAAAGACTTAGTCTACAAAATATGTGTGCACAGACGTTAAAACCAGTATATATTAATTATTTGAAACATTACCACCTTGTAAGATCCAAACAAAAAAATTTCCGTTGGCTCCCTCTTGTTTAGGTTGTATCAGAATAAATGACATATTTGAAAACTTTCAGACTTGTTCACGAAACGTATTTTTGTGGTCATCTTGTAATATAAATATGACTTTGATATGATGATAGACTGACAATATACTTATGGAATCAGGACATGTCCCTTGTAATATAAATATGACTTTGATATAGATGATGATAGACTGACAATATAATTAAGGAATCAGGACATTTACCTTGTAATATAAATATGATATTGATGGTGATGATGATAGACTTACAATATAGTTATGGACTCAGGACATTTCCCATGTAATATAAATATGACTTTGATGAAGATGATGATAGACTCACAATATGATAATGGAATCAGGACATTTCCCTTGTAATATAAATATGACTTTGATAAAGATGATGATAGACTGACAATATAATTATTGAATCAGGACATTTCCCTTGTAATATAAATATGACTTTGATGAAGATGATGATAGACTGACAATATAATTATTGAATCAGGACATTTCCCTTGTAATATAAATATGACTTTGATAAAGATGATGATGATAGACTGATAATATAATTATGGAATCAGGACATTTCCCTTGTAATATAAATATGACTTTGATAAAGATGATGATGAACTGACATATAATTATTGAATCAGGACATTTCCCTTGTAATATAAATATGACTTTGATAAAGATGATGATAGACTGACAATATAATTATTGAATCAGGACATTTACCTTGTAATATAAATATGACTTTGATAAAGATGATGATAGACTGACAATATAATTATTGAATCAGGACATTTCCCTTGTAATATAAATATGACTTTGATAAAGATGATGACAGACTGACTATATAATTATGGAATCAGGACATTTCCCTTGTAATATAAATATGACTTTGATAAAGATGATGATAGACTGACAATATAATTATTGAATCAGGACATTTCCCTTGTAATATAAATATGACTTTGATAAAGATGATGATAGACTGACAATATAATTATTGAATCAGGACATTTCCCTTGTAATATAAATATGACTTTGATAAAGATGATGATAGACTGACAATATAATTATTGAATCAGGACATTTCCCTTGTAATATAAATATGACTTTGATAAAGATGATGATAGACTCACAATATAATAATGGAATCAGGACATTTCCCTTGTAATATAAATATGACTTTGATAAAGATGATGATAGACTGACAATATAATTATTGAATCAGGACATTTCCCTTGTAATATAAATATGACTTTGATAAAGATGATGATAGACTGACAATATAATTATTGAATCAGGACATTTCCCTTGTAATATAAATATGACTTTGATGAAGATGATGATAGACTGACAATATAATTATTGAATCAGGACATTTCCCTTGTAATATAAATATGACTTTGATAAAGATGATGATAAACTGACAATATAATAATGGAATCAGGACATTTACCTTGCACTTTTATCGCCAACGTACCATGTCCGATTGCTCAGAAAATAAGGAAGCAACTAGTAGCATAGTGCAAATGCAAACCTGAACTTCACATATTTTGTAAAAAATATTATTGCGAATTTGTGCCCCTGACAACAACAATATAACAGTTTTGTTTGTTGAGAACAATCAATTTTCAGCAGAAACATACACGATGGAAATTTGACTGGCGGAGGTTAGATGATACAGATATACTGCTTTGAAGGAACAGAAAACACATATCAGTGCGACTTGCTGCGGTATGATGTTAACAATGTATTGGCTGCGGTAAGACGCTAGGAATGCATGTTTCCTAGCTTCCTCCAAGTCAATGCAAAAAAAGAGTTATTTAAACATTACAAAAAATTATACACGGACGACAATACTAGTAGTTTAAATACCTACCTGAACATATTTAAGTTTTAGTCTTTAAGATGGAGGTGTACATATAAAATAGAACTGATACCCTTTCTGCAGTCAATTTTATTTTGTGTTTCAGGAAAGTTACTCTTTTCTGGTGATTGAAGCATGAATATTGACACTTGATAGATCTGTTTCTGTTAACTGACTTTAGACAAATAGACAAATTTAACTTAGCATGTTGTATGACTACAATGAGTGACTGACCAATATCTGGTTTTTTTTTTGCTGTTGTTGTTTTCAGGGTTTAGAGTCAGCTTTCAGCACATGATACATGGCTTGCAGTGCATATGGTGGATGAAGAATCCTTAAAATCCGGGATAAAGCACCTAACAACTGTAAACTACTGGCAAGCTTTCTCACGTATCTACCCTGGCCAAGATTAGGGATCGAATCCACATGGAAAGAGGCGAAAGGATACCGGTGATCTGTAAAAGCGAGTGCGTTAGACCTCTCGACCACCAGATGTTTTGTTACACATTCATATTGGTAGATCTTTAAACCTTCATTGCAGAAAATCAAAAATAATTGGGTTGCTTGGTACTTAAATATCTCTACGTTTAAACTCGTAATTACTTCAATACCATCGATAATTGAAACCAGCGATAAGATTCCAAGCTGGTATTTGTCGACATATGCAGCAGGTGCACAGCATATTTAATTACAGGAGTCCAAATCAAATTGTAGCTTCGGCAACCGCTTTTCCGCATCACATTTGCTTCTGTACGAGAAACTGCGAAATTCGGTCATATTTATTGCTAACAATTTCCCAATGCAACTGGTTCGATTGTGCACTTAATTGCAATACGAACTTTTCAGTTTGTCTAGACATTATGTGGTCATATTTCATTCCACGGCCATAATATTGGAGGCTGTTCAAGTAATTTGATTTTATTGGTCTTGTCAAACTTGTGATCAATTCATTTACAAGCTGCCTAAGTAGAAAAATGTTTGGTTATTTTCATTTATTGTTCTACATTGCAAGCCTTGATTGAATGGAAATTAAACGATTTTCTATGCCGTCAAGTCACAAGTGGATCTCTTGCCCGTTATTTGATGTAATGCGAATATAACTCTTTCAAAATATTGTCTGCTCTGGAATTTGCTTATGAGAATGTTTAATCTTGCCCAAAATTTAGCGTCTATTCCGTTTTCCAGCCTCGTTTAAATATATCGGCGTCAACACAGCCTCATGTATATCAATGTCGAGTGAGGTCAGTTTTAGTCGTATTTTTAAACACAAGTTTCGTGGTACGTGGTATAGTGAACAGTAATGGTAAGTTATCGCACTCTGAAAATCAAATCACCTACCCACCATAGTGTGCCATAACGTTCATCCGTGTATAGTGCATTGTTAATTGTTGACGTTAAAAACCATCTCTATAGAGGGCGATTTTTAGCAACAATTTTCGTCAATAGATTTTACTAAATCTATGTAGACTCAAATTGTTTATTTTGTATTCTTTCAAAGCAGTCATTCGCGTGAGTGGAGATAAATCCATCCTTCGTACTCTTCATGCTTTGCTCGATAATAAGCCAAATATTTCAAAGACAAAATGTAATTATCAGAAAAGGCCTCTACATACTAATTTCATGTGCTTTATATAGCCTTCTAATCCTCCTCTAAAAGATTGGACGGCATCAAATTAACGAAGGATAGCGTAGTGATGAGGCCATATTTTTTTTATCCTTACCACGCATGGAGTGAGCACGGCTGGAAGGTTTCTAAATGCCTACTCCAATCAACACAATACATTTCCCGGAAGGTGACTGACCTCTGAACATTACCTCCGACTCGCACAAATCTTGACTAGCAAATATATATATATATATATATATATATATATATATATATATATATATATATATATATATATATATACATATATATATATATACATATATATATATACATGCATACATATATATATATATATACATATATATATATATATATATATATATATATATATATATATATATATATATATATATATATATATATATATATATATATATATAAAAACATCGCGTAATCCATGCACCCTTGATAGCTAAAATACATTAAGTTCTAGTATAGATCTTGTACAATGTAATTAATGAGGAAATCACGATGCATCTATTTGAGTCAGAATGAAACCTGAACGTTGGGGGCTACAAGATGTACTGTGGCCTGCTAGACATTTCTGATGAAATGTGCGAGTTTTTAAAAAAATTCTTTCTTAAAGTTAATTTGAATGATTCATACCATATAATTTAGGTTGGCAGCACTTGTCCGCAGAAAAATTGCATACTCGTAGCCGGGGCAGATAGTTCGACTAATTTGACGCTAATTAATCGTACCAACCACCCTCTGAATGTGTGAAACGAGCGTGTGATAAAAGCCTAACTTTTTATCTACATCTAGTGCAACAGGCTTTAACAGTCTTAGAGGGATTGCTCATCGAGTATTAATGCTTAATTCAGTGCGTTAAGTAATATTTGACAGTAGTAGAGGAAAGGATCCCTTACATCTCAGTTTTGATTCTTTTCCACTGTCATAAAAAATACTGCTTCAAATAAATAATAAGTATACATCGGTCGTCAATTGACAAAAGGTATAGAACCTTTATATAGTGAACCTGATAAACTTTTTCTGGAGAGGCGATCACCACAGGAAAAAAAAAACCTGAGAAAAGGGAAACTACACATGCTCAATTACCCAGGAAATCCATGTGCGTCTTCCTCAACTGTATAACATGTTAGTCGGATTTTTCCCTTTTTCTCGACCAAGGTTATATTCACAAATCAGTCGGATGGATGGCATTGGTGACTGGGATTCTTTGATGATCTCATTTAAGGACAACTTATATGTCTGGTCTTACTGCAGACCAGGGTATTTTTTTTTTTGTCTACTCTACTTATGAATCCCAACAAACTGGGTGGGCACAGATCTACTGGCGCATCTTTTCGTATGTAGTTTTGCAGTTGGACCCAACTTATTCGCGACTATATACGGTACAACAGAAACCCATTTCATACTATGCAAGTTTTCCAGTGGCAAACTAATTAGATCCAAGTACGTCAGCATACTGCGATCAAAATACAACATGAACTGCTTATAACAAACTCAGATATAACTCACCATTTTAGCTAAGTCTTTTAACGACCTAATGTTCACAAAACGTTTTTTTTTTTTTTTTTTCACAAAGTTCTGTCTAAAATGAAACGTGTAGCTAGGCTTTGGAGCCTGCACCGTCTTCGATGAATCTTTTAAAATTACTTTCTCATTTTTGTGCAAACCCCGACAAAGCCAAAATAACAAATTCTAAAGAAAATTAGAATTGTTTGGTGTGTAAATAAGAACATGTATAAATAGTATGTATATATCAAAGCAGGGGGCTAGGTATGTTATTTATGTAGGGGAATCATATTGAAAACGACTTTGTCCTAATGTAATTGAGCAATATAGTTTACTTATTGCTATGCAAAGTGAAATGTTAGAAGAGTAGAACGTTTTACTCTTACGATAATATTCCAATGAGGAAGTACACAAATTATTTGGTGAGAGGCATTTCAATTCCGTACTTTATTTATCCAGTTACAGATAAAAAATAACGCAAATTAATTGAACTTCAGATGCAATATTTTTGAGATAAAATATCCATATTTTAAAAAGTACGAAAATCGTTATTTATTTGACTGAATCACACTCAACAAACTTTCTGCCTGGGTCAGATTGAAAACCTCAGACAAGAGAAACTGGCAGGACGTATGATGATTTGAAGGACTCTTCTGTTGAATGGTTTAGCCGTATACGACCGTATAATGGTACCCTCGTGTTTGCTGTTTCCTTTTGTCGGTTATTCTCTATAAAATTCTGTAGATATTAATGATAGAAAGGAACCCATGCAAACTGTACTGGTTAAATATGATTTTATATGTCTAGAACAGTGTTACAATATGCACAGTGTACTGGTGAAACATGTTTATACGTCCTGCATACAGAAGCGACTGTCGCCCTAGGTAAACCATATAATAGGCGTTTCCACCTCCAGATAATTTATCCTCATATTTGATGCCCCATGTACTTGATGCCGTGGACATCCACATATTTTGCCTATAGGGACAGCTTGCAGTGTCGCAATATGCAATCTATATATGTCAAGCACAGTGTTACAAAATGCAAGCGGTACTGGTTAATATGATTTTATGTCTAGCGCAGTGTTGCAACAACACGAAATAAATTCTTTCGTGATATGGTTTAAGTAAAAGGATGACTTGTGTAAAAAAATAAATAAATAAATAAATAAATAAATAAATAAATAAATATAAAACACCATAATGTCGATTGTTCGTTTGAAGAATTTGAAAAATAATTTTTATTCACAAAATTTAAAATTGTATTAGACCTTCTGCGTACCGCAGATTTATGTTCTTGACAGTTGCAGAGAGAGAGAGAGAGAGAGAGAGAGAGAGAGAGAGAGAGAGAGAGAGAGAGAGAGAGAGAGAGAGAGAGAGAGAGAGAGAGAGAGAGAGAGAGATCTGTCATAATTTGTGCAATATATCTTTATGCATATCTTTTGCTTTGCATAAACTACCTTAGAATAAAATAGTAGTACCTAATATAGTATGTCTTGTGCATAAATCTCGTCCATTCCAAACATTCTAATTTCCTGTTCTGCAAATTAATAATCAAGACGGAATGCAGTGACCATGAAGTAACCAATTTTATCTTAAGAGTAGCAGAAAACACATTATCGCTAATTACATTATCTTTTGGTGTGTGTACATTGACATGCATTTTTACCTGTCATACGCTGTTAATCATTATTATAATTAGATTGTCAGTCTATTATATAAAAATGTTCAATATTTAAGATCAATTTAGATATACAGTCTAATACACAAAACTGATTACCTGCCCCATGTTTAATGTTAATAATCGTAGTTTAATACACAAAAGGAAGCGATTATCTGTCCCATATCTAAGATCGTTACTCGTTTGGTAGATGTATATAGATAGTCTAATTCATAGAAATTAGTACCTGCCCTATAATTTGGCTCATTAAACTTTTGGCATCGGCACATAGTTGGATAGTCTTATATATTCATCCATATTTTGAGCTCAATAATCTTTTGCTGTACGTGATTAAATGAACATTATAATGGAATGAGGTAATCGAGGACAGAACAAAAACTCTCCCTAATTACACAGGTACGGGATGACATTGCTCAAAGATTATAATTGTACAGCAATTAATTACAAGGATATGTCTTGATAGATTGTACAGCAATTAATTACAAGAATATTTCAAGATAGGTTGTTCAGCAATTAATTACAACGATATTTCATGATAGGTTGTACAGCAATTAATTACAACGATATTTCATGATAGATTTTACAGTAATTAATTTCAATGATATTTCATGATAGGTTGTACAGCAATTAAAAAAACGATATTTCATGATATAATTTGTACAGCAATTAGTTACAATGATATCTCATGATAGGTTGCACAGCAATTAATTACAACGATATTTCATGATAGAATGTACAGCAATTAATTACAGGGATATTTCATGTTAGGTTGTACAGCAATTAATTACAACGATATTTCATGATAGGTTGTACAGCAATTAAGTGCACGGATATTTCATGATAGCTGAATGCATTTTAAGTTATTTCTATTTAGTCATGAAAATTAAAGTGCAACAAAAATTAAAACTTTTTAATATTTTTAAGTCAAACACCACATTCTTAAAATAGTTAAATATATTTTCATCTATTAATACTTAACAAATGTATGTATTTTATGTTGTTATGTATATTATTAAATTATGCGAGATATAAGCTTGGAAGTTTACATTTTATTCGAGGAAAAATAGACATATTAACCCACCTCATTTATTGCAACAGGTCTCGATCCTTTGACCTGTAAATCAAATTTAGATTTCTTAATCACATATGACGCACCGTAAATACCTTTTTATACCACGATCTAAGCATGGTCTAATGATGCTGACGGATAATATTATATTTTAATTGTAAAAAAAAAAATCAGGAAGAAATAAAGAAAAATAATGCCTCACATTTTCCAAGCGTGTAGAGTATAACCCTCTAGATCCAAAACATTTTAAGTCTGTAACATTTTATTGTATCTAAATAAATCTAGGGCATGTTTTGTTTTCATTTACGTCTCAGCCTGTATCTTTATTAGATTTGAGTGATTAAATATTGATTTTGGGGAATCGGTGTTGGCAAGATTTATCTTAACCCAAGTCATTAGCCAGTTTCGGGGACAAGACGTCATTACGTACAGTATCCATGAGATATTTTGACAGCATGGATTAGCTCTAGAATGGTTCCTCCTGAATTTCTTAATACAGAAAATTCTCTGAATGTTTTAGATATACGTGTATAGTAATTTGCGATTGGACTATATCTTTGTATAAGGTGTTTTGGTCGTGTTTTGTGTTGCATGACGTGAGGTCCTAATATTCAGCAATAATAGGCTATTTATAAGTCATATAAATGTGAAGCAAGAGTAAAAAAAACATGCAAGTGTGAAAGAAGAATTTCGTGATGTGTGATAATTAGGTGATCGGAGAAAAATAATATAGTATTTCCACCTTTACGACACTCTTAGTTAAAGAAAAAAAAACAACGTGTCTTGAGGACCTTAGAAACCGGGAAAACTGGGACAATAGAGTCACGATCACACGTGTTAGTTTCGTTCAGTTAAAGATTTCATACGTGTAAAAATAGAAACGTGCAACTTTCAGGATTTTGATGAGTATCTCTTTAAAATAAATTAATTGTCGATAACTTAAATGTACCCCAAATATAAAATCTTATTTTGCGCTTGGGTTAAACACCGATCTTAGAACACGCATAAAGGAACTACGTTTCGACTGATATATCTCATGCGGCATAAACATAACTGTGTATTGGGTGTCCTGCTGTATTGACATTAGGAAGTCAGCTTTGTTGATTGAATGTATTTGATACAGGTATTTGTGTTTGCTTTTAATTTCCTGAAGCAAGCGATTACTTCCTTTCTGGACTGGTTGTTTCTAATATGAGAACGGTGTACCTGTCACGCACGATGCATATTGAACATCGCGTACCAATACAACTGTAATGATTTCGTAAACCCAATTGAAGAGAAAGACTGTTTAAAAGAGAATGATGGTGTGCCCAGCACGCACGATCTAATGAGAGCATTGTGTAAAACAAGACTATTTTACCGAATATGTCGTGTCCATTCTTTTTTCATGCCAAGACGAGATGGGTGATCGAATAAATCGTGTAAAACAGCAGTTTTAAAACAAATGGTGTGATTCAACAAGAAAACAATAGTTTCCTTCCTAGATATCATCTAATCTGTTCCATGGATAACCTTCTCATTTTCAGTGTCTATGTACATACATTGGACACGCAGTAGGTACATATTGGACTGAACTGGGTCGTATGTGCGAAACTGAAGCGACCGCTGAGAAATCCTATCTAGTAATCTCTAAATGGTACGTTGCCCTTCAAGGGTACTTTTAACTCTCGACTAGAGTTTACCGTATATGCTTTTGTTTATACAGTCATAACAATATTGGTGTATCCACATGTTGAGGTCACAACATGGAGAATATCAGGTCATAATTTTCACATTCCATTAATATAATTGTTCCTGTACATGCATCATCCTGTTTAGATACTGTTACATGTATTGTCATTGAATTTGATGTTCGTATTCAATTTGTCGCTTGTGTTTATAGCACCAATAACATGTGAGGTATGGTGGCTGAGATACCCGACTTATTTTTACTACGAAGGTTATGTTGAGGTTTAGGATTATGTACTGGTGATGCAGGAAGGGCGCAGCATTCTACATACTATTATGTTGGTTCATTCTTAAATTTGAGAATATATATATATATATATATATATATATATATATATATATATATATATATATATATATATATATATATATATATATATATATATATATATATATAATCACACACACACATACATGAATACATACAAAGCAAAGCAACCTGTTGCAGGGTCTCGTTAACTGTTAACACGTACCTGCACGTATATTTAAATTAACAACGTTAAAAGGAAAAATCTTCTTATAAAGTGAAGACGGTTGTTTGTAAAGGTTTAAAAATTTCACCCGAAAAAGTAGAAATAAGAATTACTACACAAAGTATGTATTGTGTTAGAATGACTGAAAAGGGTGGTTATAGAAATGAAGAAATGCAAATTCCTTGATTCTTAGTAATTATAGTTATAAATAAACAATAAACATTTAGGTAATTTAGGTGAATCGTGGCCTTTCAATCCAAATATTTTTCTGACAGAATTATATAATAAACGAAGACGTTATCCATTAGTTTTATAACCATTATACGAATAATACCAGTCTTTGTATGACGTCCCCTCCAGTAACAATATCCGCAATCAGTAACTAAATCCACCGTTTTCCATTTACAAACCTAATGAATTGGTGCCCTTTGCCTCTCATGACTTTTGGTTGTGAAAATGAGTTATAGAATATCAATAGTTTTCTGTGTCGGGCATTTATCTCACGCTTTTCACTTGTACTGTTATCATCGATTACTGTAGTACTTCACCAAGCACTTTAATTAATTAAATTTGAAGGATAAAACTGACAATTGTCTTGATAAATTGAACATATGGAATGAAAAATGTATACACCAATTGAACGCTGACAGGTTATCTATACCATTGTTCAAACAACCGGAGTAAAATATAACACAAAAGGTATATGAAGGACAATAATTGTGCAGTTTGCATTTGTTTTTTGGCATATTATTACAGAATCAGAAGATGATGCAAGGAGATACGAATATTATAAGGCACGAGGGAACTGCATTTAGCGATAATAAACACATGAACTCACTATCATACCATTTTCGTGCTCATCGTTTTCCGCGTACTCCATGATGTATGAAAATGAATGAAATTGACACCTGATAATAGTGAAACTAAAACTACATTCTTTCGTTTACCTTTTCCATTTTATCCATGGAAACAAACGATACGTTTCTTGAACACAAAAACACGGTCTCAGTTTAGGTGTTTTCCTCCCATCTTCAGGTATTGTCCTCCCATCTTCAGGTATTGTCCTCCCATATTCAGGTGTTTTTCAGGTGAGAATAATTTTGTTGAATAGCCTAATCCTGTTTACAAAGACTTTCTAAATGCATAATTTGTTCGCACATCCATTGCACATTATATCCGCACATCCATTGCACATTATATCCGCACATAAATTGCATATTAACTCCACACATCCATTATATATCATCCACATACATCCATTGCATATTTTCTCTGCACATCCATTACACAATATATCCGCACATCCATTGCACATTATATCCGTACATCCATTGCATATTATAGCCGCACCTCCATTGCACATTATATCCGTACATCCATTGCATATTATCTCCACTCATCCATTATATATCATCCACATACATCCATTGCATATTTTCTCTGCACATCCATTGCACATTATCTCCACACATCCATTGCAAATTATTATTTTAATAATTCAGATACTGATATATATTTATCAATAATGTGTTTTGGTTTGTACCTTTTCTGAAATTTATGTAAGATATGTAGACCTCGTATTGTTACTTCACGGTGTGTAGACAGTGAAATACAAATCATCAGCTAGAGCTTGACACCCATACCAGTACTTCAAGGCAAACAAATAATAATGACACCCATATCAGTACTTCAAGGCAAACAAATAATGACACCCATATCAGTACTTCAAGGCAAACAAATAATAATGACACCCATATCAGAACTTCAAGGCAAACAAATAATAATGACACCCATATCAGTACTTCAAGGCAAACAAATAATAATGACACCCATATCAGTACTTCAGGCAAACAAATAATAATGACACTCATATCAGAACTTCAAGGCAAACAAATAATAATGACACCCATATCAGTACTTCAAGGCAAACAAATAATAATGACACCCATATCAGTACTTCAAGGTAAACAAATAATAATGACACCCATATCAGAACTTCAAGGCAAACAAATAATAATGGCACTCATATCAGTACTTCAAGGCAAACAAATAATAATGACACCCATATCAGTACTTCAAGGCAAACAAATAATAATGACACCCATATCAGTACTTCAAGGCAAACAAATAATAATGACACCCATATCAGTACTTCAAGGCAAACAAATGATAATGACACCCATATCACTACTTCAAGGCGAACAGATAATAATGACACCCATATCAGTACTTCAAGGCAAACAAATAATAATGACACCCATATCAGTACTTCAAGGCAAACAAATTATAATGACACCCATATTAGTACTTCAAGGCAAACAAATAATAATGACACCCATATTAGTACTTCAAGGGAAACAAATAATATCTTAATAACGCCCTGGATAGCTAATTTGAATTGATGCTTTTGTAAATTTGGGTCGGAGTATGTAAACTAAGCGCTTTTATAGAAAAGTCTGGTCAAGTGAACAATATTCTTACTGTTACTTTTATTAGATTTATTCAAACATAAGGTCCTTTCTAACCTTAGTTGTGTATATTTATTTTAAATGGACGTTATTTTTGGCAGGATGAAGCGGCATAAAATTTGTGCATAAAAGAATAACCGTGTACCCTGGATTGGTTAGTAATCATACCAAACACCACTTTGAGTAAGGAATCAGTAGACGAGACTCCGCTACGAGATATAGTAGTCCGGACCATGTAGAGTAAGGAATCAGTAGACGGGACTCCGCTGCGAGATATAGTTGTCCTGACCACGTAGAGTAATGAATCAGTAGACGGGACTCCGCTACGAGATATAGTAGTCCGGACCACGTCGAGTAATGAATCAGTAGACGGGACTCCGCTACGAGATATAGTAGTCCGGACCACGTCGAGTAATGAATCAGTAGACGGGACTCCGCTACGAGATATAGTAGTCCGGACCGTGTGGAGTAATGAATCAGTAGACGGGACTCCGCTACGAGATATAGTAGTCCGGCAACATGTCAAGTAATAGCAAAGTCTTGTTTATCCCGGTAGAATGAAGATACTGGTTTGCGGTACGACACTGGTCAGCATTAAATGGAGTTCTTTAAATGTAGATTTGAAATAAAGGTTTTTGATTTCATGTTAGTATTAGGCACGATATACCAAATGTCAGCATCCCTAGGAAATAAAGTCTGATATGAAATGCAGTGACCTGTTACGCAAGATCCGATGTAAACACGATATAGAATATGTTCATAGAAATTCTAAACATGTCTTGTGTAGCAGACTACATAAAAACAATTTATTATAAATTTTCACGCTGGATTGGGATAATAGCTGTCTTGGGGTGAAGATGACTGTTCAGGCTGACCATGTACATTACAGTGTGCTACCTGGATGGTAGACAAGATCATTCAAGCCCCCCCCCCCACAATTTGGCACGTTTCTCGTACTTCTCCACGTGATATTATGAGCATCACGCACTGTCATGGAAACGAACAGTGATTGATTGCCAAATAATACAAAGCTGTTTTCAAGAAAGAGGAAATTCAGGCTGTAGTAAAAACTATATTCAAATTTTGACACGACTTTAAAAGAGGATGCAATTAATTCTCACACAGTAATCCAAACGGGCAGTTTTTGCTTAAAACGTGATATGAATGTTGACTAAATAGTGCATTCGTTTTCATTAATGAACTGTTCAATCCTTGATTAATTATTTACGGTTTGCATGGAGCTTTATTTCATTGATTTACTCACAATTGCTTTCCAGTGACACATTAAGAATTAGTAATTTCTTTCTCAGAGGAGGTTTTAATTTGCATAATGCGAAATGTTTGGATATTGGCAAGGTGTTTTCTATTGTACAACTTCTAAGCTAAATCGATTTTAAAGCTAACTGAGACCTTTAGGTAACAGCGTGATATCGAGGTGGGATTCGTGATGTACCCTTGTGTTTATAATCTTTATCGAAAATTGATTTTTCAATTCTATTTGAAATCGAGTTGCTTTTAATGACTAATGTGAAAGAAATCTAGTATCACATGGAAACGAGTAAAGAGAGATAGTTGTATCTAGAAAGAAGCGAATTCGCACGTTCAAGCTGGTAGATAGACATGTAAGTATGAAGGGTGTTAGGATAGGTAGATAGATATGAAAATAGTATGAAAGGCACTAGTATAAGTTGGTAGACAGTAATATAAGTATGAAGGGCGTCAGAGTAGGTAGGTAGACAGCAGGTAAGTATGAAGGGCATAAGGATAGGTAAGCAAAAAGAATGGTAAG
Organism: Potamilus streckersoni; assembly: GCA_016746295.1. Lineage (NCBI taxonomy): Eukaryota > Metazoa > Mollusca > Bivalvia > Unionida > Unionidae > Potamilus > Potamilus streckersoni. The sequence goes on along the minus strand of JAEAOA010002188.1, from coordinate 67,207 downwards.
CATAAACGGCTTAAGGATAGGTAGGTAGATAGGCAGATAGTTATGAAGATTGTCAGGATAGTTAGGTAGACAGTAATGTAAGCATAATGGACATCAAAATAGGTACGTCGACAGGAAGGTGGTTAGGAATAGCCTCAGGATTGGTACATAAAAAGTTGGTAGCAAGGTTAAGTATGAAGGGCGTCAGGATGGATACGTTGACAGCAAGGTTAAGTATGAAGGGCGTCAGGATATATACGTAAATAGCAAGGTTAAGTATGATGGGCGTCATGATAAATACGTAAATAGCAAGGTTAAGAATGAAGGGCGTCAGGATGGATATGTTGACAGCAAGGTTAAGTATGAAGGGCGTCAGGATAGATACGTAAATAGCAAGGTGAAGTATGATGGGCGTCATGATAGATACGTAAATAGCAAGGTTAAGTATAAAGGGCGTCAGGATGGATACGTTGACAGCAAGGTTAAGTATGAAGGGCGTCAGGATAGATACGTAAATAGCAAGGTTAAGTATGATGGGCGTCATGATAGATACGTCAATAGCAAGGTTAAGTATGAAGGGCGTCAGGATGGATACGTTGACAGCAAGGTCAAGTATGAAGGGCGTCAGGATAGCAGGGTTAATTATGATGGGCGTCATGATAAATACGTAAATAGCAAGGTTAAGTATGAAGGGCGTCAGGATGGATACGTTGACAGCAAGGTTAGGTATGAAGGGCGTCAGGACAGATACGTAAATAACAAGGTTAAGTATGCTGGGCGTCATGATAGATACGTAAATAGCAAGGTTAAATATGAAGGGCGTCAGGATGGATACGTTGACAGCAAGGTTAAGTATGAAGGGCGTCAGGATAGATACGTAAGTAGTAAGCTTAAGTATGATGGGCGTCATGATAGATACGTAAATAACAAGGTTAAGTATGAAGGGTGTCAGGATGGATACGTTGACAGCAAGGTTAAGTATGAAGGGCGTCAGGATAGATACGTAAATAGCAAGGTTAAGTATGAAGGGCGTCAGGATGGATACGTTGATAGTAATGTTAAGTATCAAGGGCATCAGGACAGATACGTTGACTGCAAGATTAAGCATGAAGTGCGTCAGGATAGCACTTAAGAGAATAGAGATGATGTTGTCATGTAATAGTGTCATGTTGTAATGATGATGTTGTATGCTTAACGCCATTTTTCAGAATACGATAAATATTAAGAAGTTTGAAATCAACAAATAGTTATATATAGGGACGAGCCAGTTTAAATATTATCATGGGGTTACTGTAAACAGCAAGATTGGCAAGAAAAGCAGGTTACTGAATGCGCAAACACAAGCTTTCGTATTCATACCATGCGCGTGTTTGTCTTAGTAGAGAGAACAGTCTAATCGACTAAAATGCATAGCTTCTTTTGGAAGGGGTGATAATATTTCGTCCATCTTCAGTCGAGTCATTAAAGAAACGACAAGCCACAAAGAGTTTATGTGGCATTTTCGCTCTTGGGAATTAAAGTTTCATTGATATACATCGCCCACACGCAAAAGTGTTATAAATTCACCTCTTCGCAATTACCGTTCTTAAAACTCTTTTTGGTTTGCTTCTTCGAGGTAAATAGTTTGATATTTCACTGCCAGATCGGTGTCAATTGCAGCTTTTAATTCTGCCTAAAAATTCTTAAAAATGTTCATCTGGAGTAATGTATACGGAACAAAAGTGAAATAAATGACGCAAATTTAAGTTGTGAATCTGATCAGAAAGAATGATGTGTTTAGTAGATAGGCAAATCTGATAATGGGGAATGAGATAAGTATGTTAGTAGGTAGGCCGATGTGATAATGGCTCATTAGAAATATGTATTAGTAGGTAAGCAGATGTGATAATGGTGCATGAGATAGGTTTGTGAGTAGGTAGGCAGATATGATAATGGGGTGTGAGATAAGTATGTTTAGTAGTTAGGCAGATGAGATAATGGGGCATGTGATAGGTATGTTAGTTAGTAAGCAGATGTGATAATGGTGCAGGAGATTGGTATATTAGTAGGTAGGCAAATGTGACAATGGGGCGTGAGATAGGTATGTTGGTAGGTAGGCAGATATTATAATGGGACATGATATAGGTATGTTAGTAAGTAGGCATATGTGATTATTTGGCATGAGATACGTATTTTAGTAGGTAGGTAGATGTAATAATGTGGTACGAGACAGTTAAGAGTTAGGCAGATCTGATAATGTTGCGTGTGATAGGTATGTAAGTAGGTAGGCAGATGTGGTAATGGGGCGTGAGATTGGTATATTAGTAGATAGGCAGATGTGACAATGGGGTATGAGATAGGTATGTGAGTAGGTAGGCAGATGTGACAATTTGTCGTGGGATAGATATGTCAGTAGGAAGGCAGATATGATAATTGGGCATGAGATATGTATATGAGTAAGCAGGAATGTGTGATGAATTGGCATGAAATAGGTATAATAGAAGGTAGGCAGATGTGTTAATGTGGTATGATATAGGTATATTAGTAGGTAGGCAGATGTGATAATTGGGCATGATATTGGTGTGTTAGTAGGTATGCAGATGTGACATATGGGCATGAGACAGTTGTGTTAGTAGATAGGCAGTTGTGATAATGGGGCATGCGATAGGTAATAATGGTGCATGAGATAGGTATTTTAGTAGGTAGGCAGATGTGATAATGGGGAGTGAGATAGGTATGTTAGTAGGTAGGCAGATGTGATAGTGTGGTATGCGATAGGTATGTTAGTAGGTAGGCATAAGTGATAATTGGGCATGAGATAGGCATTTGAATAGGTAGGCATATGTGATAATTTGGCAAGAGATATGTATATTAGTAGGTAGGCTTACTTGATAATGAGGAATGACATAGGTACTAGATAGGTATATGTGATAATTTGGCATGAGATAGGTATATTGGTAGGCAGGTAGATGTGATAATTGGTATGAGATAGGTAAGTTAGTAGTTAGGCAGACATGATAATGTGGAAGATAATGGTATGTCAGTAGGTAGGCAGATATGAAAGTGGGGCATGATATAGGTATGTTAGTAGGTAGGCCCATGTGATAAATGGACATGAGATAGGTATGTTAGTAGGTAGATAGATGTGATAATGGGGCAAGAGTTAAGTGTGTTAATAGATAGGCAGATGTGATAAATGTGCACTAGACACGTATGTTAGTAGATAGGCAGATGAGATAATGGGGTATGCGATAGTTATGTTAGTAGGTATGCAGATGCGTTGATGGGGCATGAAATAGGTATATTTATAGGTAGACGTATGTGATAATGGGGCATGAGATAGGTATGTTAGCAGGTAGACATATGTGATAATGGGGTATGAGATAGGTATGTTGATAGGTAGGCTGATACCTATTGTATAACAGTATTGAACTTCATTTGGTAAAGGCGGTTCTGACAGTGTGTAATCGATTTTCATACCTATTGTATAACAGTATTGAACTTCATTTGGTTAAGGCGTTTCTTACAGTGTGTAATCGATTTTGATACATATTGTACAATAGTATTCAACTTCATTTGGTTAAGGCCGTTCTTACAGTGTGTAATCGATTTTCACCCCTATTGAATAATGTTATTGATCTTCATTTGTTTAAAGCCGATCTTACAGTGTGTAATCGATTTTCATACCTATTGTATAATATTATTAAACTTCATTTGGTTAAGGCGGTTCTTAGAGTGTGTAATCGATTTTCATACCTATTGTATATTATTAAACTTCATTTGGTTAAGGCCGTTCTTACAGTGTGTAATCGATTTTCGCACATAATGATCTCATAACTATTTTATAACAGGAAGCTAGGCTACTTAAGCCGTGTTCAGTCATATCTTTCTCACAGCAGTTACATTTGGTGACACTCTCAACTTTTCTATGCAACTATGGCAGCTAGCAATTATGTTGTTGTTGGGTTTAACGCCATTTTTCAGCACACGATAGTCTATTCATAACGGCCAGTATTAATGGTGGAGGAAGAAACTATAAAATCACTGGAAAGAACCACTGACCCACGAGAAGCTACTGGCAAGCTTTCTCACATATCCACATTCGCCAAATCCTAGACTCGAACCCACGCAGACGGAGGTGAGATGGCAGTGATCCGTAACGGACAGCATTAGACAACTCGGCCACTCGTGGCCCCTCTAGCAATTATGTCGGTCAGTAAATGTGTTTGAATGTATTGACTGTGTCCCAAATGCTAGTACATGAAATAACTACAGGAAAGTTATCAGTAGGGGCCCCTCTAGCAATTATGTCAGTCAGTAAATGTGTTTGAATGTATTGACTGTGTCCCAAATGCTAGTACATGAAATAACTATAGGAAAGTTATCAGTAGGGGCCCCTCTAGTAATTATGTCGGTCAGTAAATGTGTTTGAATGTATTGACTGTGTCCCAAATGCTAGTACATGAAATAACTATAGGAAAGTTATCAGTAGGGGCCCCTCTAGCAATTATGTCAGTCAGTAAATGTGTTTGAATGTACTGACTGTGTGCCAAATGCTAGTACATGAAATAACTATAGGAAAGTTATCAGTAGGGGCCCCTCTAGCAATTAAGTCAGTCAGTAAATGTGTTTGAATGTATTGACTGTGTGCCAAATGCTAGTATATGAAATAACTACAGGAAAGTTATCAGTAGGGGCCCCTCTAGCAATTATGTCAGTCAGTAAATGCGTTTGAATGTATTGACTGTGTCCCAAATGCTAGTACATGAAATAACTATAGGAAAGTTATCAGTAGGGGCCCCTCTAGCAATTATGTCAGTCAGTAAATATGTTTGAATGTATTGACTGTGTCCCAAATGCTAGTACATGAAATAACTATAGGAAAGTTATCAGTAGGGGCCCCTCTAGCAATTATGTCAGTCAGTAAATATGTTTGAATGTATTGACTGTGTCCCAAATGCTAGTACATTAAATAACTATAGGAAAGTTATCAGTACAAATGCAAATAAAATGATGAATTTTCGTTTCATTGTGGATTTACATTACATTGTCTGTCTGTATCAAATAAAACAATTCAGAGATAAAAATTTAGTAGACAGGGCTTAAACACGTACTTATATATTTAATTTTGTTATTTGTATATTGAATTGTTTACTTGTCTATTTAATTGTTTTACTTGTTCACATCTGTTCACGGTCTAATCATTCACATAATCACAACACTATTAAAAAGTTGGGGATCGTAAATTTCTGAGGTAATGCAAGGATGCAAATTTGTGAGTATCAAAACAAGACGATTATTTTATATGACTTTAGAAAACGTTAGAAATTGTGTATTAACTTTACATTATGACGTCAATGATATGAAACTAATTACACGTATTTACAGTCGAAATTATATAGTCAATCCAGTTCTATTTCTGCACATAACCACAAGTTTCGTAATTTAACTAACTCACCCCATGGGTATCTATTTTATATTAAAATTAATTCTAACATACTTATAGTTTGTATAAAACAAAATTCTAACATAGTTACAAGTATAATTTGTATGAAACGATCCTTAACCCAGAATATGAATATAGTATTTCTAATAAATATATAAAATACTAATTCCTTCACGTTCCATCAATTTCATTGCAGCATAATATCATCGGTTTGTTCTTTCAGTAAGACTGAATAATGTATTTTTTTAAAAACAGTTTAGTGTTCGTAATCTCATTATTAGCTTTCGAGAGGCATTGGCCTATAATTAAGACTGTCAGATCCATTCACATTTTCTAAGCAACATTTCATTGGAGGAAAGTCATTGTTCCAAGACGGAACGTAACATCCACCATGGATGGAGAATATATCTATTCTACATTTTAGAATATATCTATATCATTTTAGAATATATCTATTCTACATTCTACATTCTCTGCATGGAGAATATATCTATTCTACATTTTAATGTAAAATGTATCTTTCAGACTAGTTTACTGTTTTAAACGCCACATCCCATCCCACCCACCTGTACCTGGTACGGTGGTAGGATGCCCAAAATTATTTTCAAAAAGTGTCCTCTCCTTGCACCCCCCTCAGAAAAAAGAAACAAGAAAAAGACATTCGCTACGATGGGGGCACATTGCCGGATGGGAGCTCTAAAGCTACTACTCCATTTGCAGCGCCTTATGAAGTTTCATGATCACATTTGACCTTTACAGAGTACCTGTTTGAAAAAGTCAAAGCTAATTGTAGGCAAAACGCTGTGTCACAAAATACTCGCATGAAAATATATATGTAGACACAGACTGGTAACTTTATGGATGTAACCATTACTCGCATGAAAAGATATATGTAGACACGGTCAGACTGGTAGCTCTATGCATGTAACCATTCTATATGGACTTGAGGCATCTGCCATAAAATCACGCTAAAACGCAATAGATTCGTTTTTGCTATTTTGTTACTGGTAAACATGAACTTTATCTCCGTACCATTTTTGATCAATATCAACAAGTATTACATCGGAAGACAACACTGTCATTATCTTTCTGGATACGTTACTGGGAAAGGTTAAAACATGCAGAGGTATGGAGATGGCATGATCGTGGCTTTCTTTTAATGTCGACAGGCATTAATCAAATGCTTCTTAGAACAATGCTACATCTATTTACGGCAGCTCCATTTCCACATCCGGAAACCGCATACATGCGAGGAAGATGGTGGACTTCGGTTCTCAGATTAATTTACAAAAAAAAAAAGAAAAAAAGTCATCAATGCATTATTATGCCCAACTACTTGGGTTGGCTGTATGATGTTGGTTATGGAAGGGTCTCTTTATTGTCCACCCTTCCTTCCGTATAAATTTGCTAGCAAGACAGCTGAATGTCCACTCAACATAAACAATAGGAAATTCACACGCTATATTTGCATCCAAATGTAGATGACCTGGGTAGATTTTCAGACTGGTCTTTTAGGTACATTTTTACCTCTTGCGGACTTAAATGATTCTGACAAAATCCTTTCAGCACAATAATAAATTTAGGCAGACAAATGAAACTTATTTTAAACGTTTTGGACTTAATGAAACACATCAGTACACCTTCATGTATGCTAATGTAGATTACATATTTAATTTTTTATGAAACGACATCAATACTATAAATATTTTCAAAAGTTTTCTTTTTAGGATGAGTCTCAGTCTGTATGTGTACAGTGGGAGTATGGTTTTTCTTAAAACAGACATCTTGGGTAAATGACACATCCAGACCCTTTCAAACAAGCTCCAACTACCGGATTTTTTTAAACTGGGAAACTTGTCTTCAACTAAGCCTTTACCCCCAAAAAAATTTCGACTAGAGAATAATATAACATCGCATACGTGTAACATTTTATCAATGATATGTACGTTAGTAGATAGATTGGTGAAGCAGGCAACTAAGAAGTTAATACATATAGCCATGTATATTTGCTTGTCTGTAAACTTTGTAGTAATATAAGTTGTATATTATTAAAGTTTAGATCGCAAAGCTCAAAAATTAAACAATAAAATTAATAGAACTTTAATTACATGCCCTTTTATAAATCGTTAACACCAGCTTTAATGGCATGTGTTTTGAATCAAGGACTCCGAGTCAGCATAACAAAAGCGTCAATATACTTACAGTTCGTGGGAAATAAAAATGTTACAACTAAATTTGCTTCAATAGAACGACTGCTCAGTGTAATATGGGTAAAACTTAGATTTTCGACACAACGGAACTGTAACGCTCCATATACGAGGTCTTTTTACCAATCTCATCAGAGATTTCACGTTGATGAAAGTGAAAACCTAGAAACATAACTTTTCTAACGACAGACATTCCTAACACGAACTAGAACAGTTTATCTAAAAATAACTAAAAATAAGTGAATGGGGAATTCCAAAGATCACCATAAAACAGGTGCATGTCAGATCTACTAATTAGATCTATATTCTGATCATATAGCTTCTCCCTGGCAATTTATTCATTCGAAGGTGTTTTCCTCTTTCATGCTTTTGATAGCAAATAATGTTACATAGATAAGCGTCGCAATCGATACATTTAGATACGCATGTATTACCAACTAAACTTGTGCAACCTTAAAATGTGCATTTATATTCAAACAAACAACATATCCCAAAAAAACAACCAAACAACAGCAGCAGCAACAGCAAAAACTATAAAATAAAATTCAAAATAATAATAATAATAATAATAATAATAATAATAATAATAATAATAATAATAATAATAATAATAATAATAATTCGCCATTACAAATTTTGAGTGAGCGAAAAATAAAGAAATATTTCGATAAAAGATTTTACATATTGTTATAGTTTTAATACATAACTAACATTTTTTATAGAACGACGTTATTTGAACACTGACCCTTAGTAAGTAAATGTCAAGAAAAAAAATGATTGATCTTGGATGGAAATTTAGTATTAAACGACATTAATTTGGATATCAATGTCTTGTTTTCAATTAAGTTCAGGCACGAGGCCAGCGTATGGAAGAGTTTATTGTTGCATACTTAAAGTCGGCCAGAGTTCTCAGGCTTCCCACACCTTTAGACCCATCTAACTTCAAAGTTATATCTTCAGCTGTTAAAATCACTTGATACGTATTGTCAAAAGTATTTGTTCCATCTAACGAAAACCACCTGGATAAAGTGGAAAGCCGAAGGGTCTCGTGTGATACATTGTGGACGTGGAAATAATTGATACAAAGATAAATGCTAATATCCCCATTGTGATAATATTAATTTTCATTGTTATACGTTAAAGGGATGACAATAAATGAATACACTAATTTGGTTAACAACTGAGTAAAAACGGCAGCAACACCATTTCGCACACGCTGCGGTGATAGGTACATGAAGCTGCGTGGGGGGGGGGATGAAAACGCCGTTTTGGACTCCTTCCTCTACTGGTACGAGTTCAGCACACATGATACCAACTGTATGAAAAAATTGAAACAAGTCTGGAAATGGGTGAACATAAAATGTATGGGTTTTATGGCCGGGATTGGGTAATAATGAAAGTTTATTGTTTAATAATCTTCTGAAAGCTTATCCAAATAGTAACTGAAGAAAACAAAACAACAGAGACATTGTTTTATTATGGAATTTCAATCCTTAACAGCTGAGTTTGAAACGTTCATTACTGAAATTAGCACATGACTCTGCTACGGAATTTAAAGCACATCTTTCAAACACATGTAGGTCCAGAAAATCCTTGTCTCTACACAGAAGCTGTAATCCAGGTTTCATCTACACTGATAATTATAGGTTTAATAATGAAAAACCAGAAATTTAAAGGTATTGAGTTTTGGTGTTTGCATTGGTTTACTATTAGAACTGAATTAGTGCCGTGTCCATCAGAACATTATCTTCAAATAAATGTGTATTTAGCTAATTGTAAATCGTTTTATAATTTTTTTTTCATGTAGGTCAAAGCATTTACGTAAAATAAATTCAGTTTTACAAGCTCCATTAATTTTCAATATGAATTGTTCCGAGGTTGATTTGTGTAGTTAATTTTTTGCTTACGAATTTTTGTAGTTAGTCGTTAAAAGCAGTAACGAAAAGGTAAATGTTATGTAATAATAGAAAAGCTACAATAATTATATTTATCGCTCCTGCTGGATAATCTAAGATCATATGATAATTAATAAATTATTACCTTATATTTTAATAATTTCAAAGTTTTCAAACTAGTTGCATTGTCTTCAGTTAATCACATTTGAAATTGCATGTTCCATACGTAAAAGTACACGCACTTAAATAGTCCACACATACATGAATAGATAAATAGATACATACGTACATACGACAAGAGTTTTTATGGAAACTTTTATTTAGGACCTACTAAAACTTGCTGAAGCTATATGAGATGTGGCCTGTCAACCGCAGCGGGAAAGCTCTCACTTTGCATTTCTGCTGTTCTGGATTCATCATCGTTTTTGATACATGCAATGGTATTTCGGCCATTACCAATTGGGGCATTCCGGCAGGTTTTCTGCTTTCGTTTTCCTTCAAAACCATATTACTCCAATAGTAATCCATGCCAATCGTATCAGGTAAGTCATTTAAACTTCCAGTGCATTTGACCGAATAGAAGCAATATAGTTTGCAGGAGTTCAATTTTTGTTGTGAAAGCTGAGACTTGCTTTCTACATTATAGGCGTCAGTCGATTGTATCCATTATAATTCAAATACTCCTTTGTTGCTTTGGGCAAAATTAAAAGGAAGTTAGTGAGGAAACTACTTATATGAAACGCTGCCAGTTTCTGATGCTGGCCGACACAGATAGATTGCAGGTTAAGATGCACATTGCTGTCCCCATTCATCTTCATCGCTTACTTACCCCAAGACCAATAAACAAAAATATATTTATACTGTTAACCTTCCTCTGACCAGCTGCTACATGGCAAATATTCTAGAAGAAACACTCATAAAGACGGGAATTGATTAATTAGTTAGACACCATTGAAATTAAAGATCACGTTGATTACTCATAATTTAATTATACTCTTGATATATATATATATATATATATATATATATATATATATATATATATATATATATATATATATATATATATATATATATATATAATGTAAAAGCATTGTAATATTGACAAAAAATTCTTAGGAAAGAAGTTTCCGGTAAGCAATATAACATTTTGCAAATGAGCAAAGGAACATTTTGCAAATGAGAAAATGAATGACAAATGTGTTTATTGCTTCTAAAGATCTTTTAGGGATAAATTAATTGTTACCAAGTATCAAGTTTAAAATACAAACAAAGAATGCAACACTACGTTTAAAGTACAGTCAGAATGCGCAAGTAAAATGAAAAGACGAATCTTTCGCAGAGATGAAAAGAATTTATAATTGCAGAAAGCAGACGACAGAACTCTTGATAGCCATTCTTGGCCACTGAGCATAACTTTAAAAACTATTGTAAGTAAATAAAACTACGAGCGTTGGAGAGAATCGAGTTTAGATTATAGAAATAAAAAGTTAGGAAAAAAGAAACGGAGATACAAAACAATAAAGGAAAGAAAATAAAAACCAATGAAGAAATGTTCTTATCCAGACCAAGCGTAATAAAGATTGATTTGTTGGGGCTCCGGGTGGCAAAGTGGTTTAAGTTGCTAGATTTTACAGACCACTGACATATCTCCTTTGTCTGCATGGATTCGAGTCAAAGGCTCAGCCAGCGTGGATAATTACTAATAGCTTCCCGTGAATTGGTGGTCCTTCCTTCCATCAGATATACTGCCGCCATGTGCTTCCTTCAGCATATGTAATTGCCGGTCATGTGCTGAAAAAATAGTTTTTAAACCGAAAACTGATTTGGATTGGTTCTGTTTTTAAAGAAAAAATGGTTTTTAACCGAAAACTGATTTGGACTGGCTCTGTCTTCAAAGAAAAAATGGTTTTTAACCGAAAACTGATTTGGACTGGCTCTGTCTTCAACGCAAAAGCAAGGCATGGAAGATCATATTGTTCCGAGGTAGTCAGCTCACGCAGAAAGTACGGAGATTTTTTTTCATTTTTTAAAATTATAATGACAATAGCAGTAAAAGTCGTCATCGAATGAGGTCAGTGTTGACCTGCTTGTTGTGTTATTATGCTCTTTATCTCTTACGCTTGTGTGCGTGCGCGTTTATGTATAACACAGGTGTTTGCCTTTAAGCATGATTGACCTTAATGAGACTTTGAGCGCTGTACATATATAACGGATATTTTGCAAAAGAAATTGCTAAAACATTTTTTTTTTTAAATCCACAATAACCATCTATAAAATTATGGAAAAAATTAATAATGAACAATATTAAGTCAAACATAAATAAAAAGCTACCAAAATAACTATTTTTTTCGAGACCACCAATATTGCAATTATCACCATCTGAAATCATTCATGAGAAACACACATCAAGTTCATCACAATTAGATAAAAATGTTCTAGCAACTACTGACGCTCGACTAAGATGGAGTTCGCGATGCGATTAAGCCGATTTGCTGATATAAATAGTGGACAATGTTATTATACGCATGGATTATACGTACGGTATTGCAGACCACAGTAGAGATCTAAGGCAAACGGAACTAATTTACTAATTTTGATGAGAACTTATTTAGAAACTTTCAATTTAAACTTTGGTTTACCTTTGTTTATTTATGTTAGTACCTTTTATTAATGTTTAGTGAAAGATTCTGACTGATTGTGTGCTTGTTAGATACAGTGACTTACACTAGTATTTGACATGCAGAAAGTAAATAATTTCTGTAAATTTCTATACGTTACACTAAGAAATATTTGCCTTATTTATAAGTTACAAAAGTAAAAGGAACCTGTAATGATGAATCAAACTGTTGGGATGTACAACGTACATTTTATTAAAATTAGGTATATGATTTGTAAGAGATTTGCTCAACGAAAAGTCGATTTTAAGCATATTGTAATAAGAAAACTACGATGATAATGCCGATATATGCTGGCATGTATTGATATTAATGACCATACAAGTTCTGGTGTTGTTTTGTCCATTGTACGTGTCTTATACTGTCTCTACATCTGTCTGACACGCGCGCTCGCGCGTGTGTAATAAATGGCATACAAAACATGTTGACCCTCATTCATAAAATAATACTAAAACAAATATCAATCTGTGTGCTTCTAATTAAAATTTGCCCTGATTGGATTCTTATCTCCATACATTTATTATGACTTTAAAATTTTAAAAGAATAAGTGTTTTTTTTCTTCTAAAATACTTCTAAGCCACCATAAGCATATATTATTATTGAAAACAATTCATTATGAAAAATAGTACGTCAAACAAAACTATAGCAACAAAATCCTTATTTGTCTAGACCATTATCATTGCAAATTTATCCATTATAAATAAGTCCTGACAATCATATAGAAAAACTATTCAGAATTAGTAAACGTAAACACTTTATAAAAATCTTACAAATGTATTGATATTATCAGCTAACAAAGATATATATTGGAACCCCTGTCAGCGGCATGGTATGATATATCTCTTTATTCATTTCAGCATATAAGTACTCACTGCTAAATTAATATATGTATGTCAAGTGAATTTAAATGAAATCTCAAGTGTTGGTTCATTCACGAGCGATGATAGCACGATGACATTATAGTGACAAAAGTTTTATATTTGTCATTTGATTGGTTAGTTTTTAGTTACTTGAATTTTTACCTCACTGTATTACAAGAATGTAGATTATCGTTTCCGGCTAAATTGTTGTTAACGTCCTAGACAGACATTGATTTTCCAATTATATAATTCCTGATATTAGGGTATATAACTTGAAACATCGTTTGCAGCAATGCAAACGTCATGAAGATGGTACGAAAACGATTTGATACGAAATTAATGTAAAGGGTACGAAAAGAAAACGGTATGGCTTGATACGAAATGAATTGTTTTAAAGGTTTGGAATTTATTACTGTTTCAGTACAATTTACCAGGAATCGATTAAAATTGAATTAAAGCAGAGAACTGAACACACTTGGAAACTGTTCTGAATTTGTAAGGTATGGTTTGAAACGGTATGGAGACGAAGAGAATGCGGATGGACAGTTAGACACGGAAACGACGCGACAAGTGATTGAAACAATTAGAAAATGTACGTAAACATCGCTGAAAAGAAACTAATGTACTTTAATCAAGAAAAAAAGAAAAAATCTTGTATGTATAATTGATCTTATGTTTTCATGTGGATACCTTATAGTTTGAATTGATATTTTATTGTAGTTTTCTCTCTCAATCGACAAACAAAAATCAATATATTTCAATGATAGCGTTTCGAATCGAACGTCGAATGTGTTATCGAATGCTTACAAAACAAATGATAATACGTACCTAAAGTGGAAGAAACAACTGTGACATATCTTCAGGTAGCGATAACAAGTTTGCGTGCTAAGCACATTAGTACGTAGACTACTTAGATTTTTGCCAATGCAAACAAACGAATAGACTGTTTTCTGTTTTGGCAGCCTTCAGTTGCTAACATTACAAAACCACGCTTAACAATATAAAATCTTTTATGCGTTCATTCTGCCGTGAAACAAAATAAATATATCCATCGTAGCACAGGGCACTGATAAACACCCTCCTGCAGGTAATGTAATGAACACAATGTTTTATTAGACTGACATCAGCATTGATATTCAAATACTTAGTTTTGCTTCGTGGATATAGCTAGATTTTATTGGTAATTGTTACATGAGAGAAACCAATCCACAAGACAGTCAGACATTTTTGGTCAGGATAAAGCTTTACCCTTCTCAAAATCTTTCAATCAGATTATTGCCTTTTACAAAAGCATTAATAAAACTAGCATTAAAATGAAAATATATTTTTACGATTGAGCGTTATAAGCATCTATTTTAATTTATATACACAATTAGTTATACTTACCTACCTATGTTGTCGTTGTTGTTGTTGTTGTTGTTGTTGTTGTTGTAGGGTTTAACGCCATTTTCAGCACAAAATAGGCTGTACATTGCGGCCAGTATAAATGGTGGAGGAAGAACCAGGGAAAACCCCGTAAAAATCCAATGACCCACGAGAAGCTACTGGCAAGCTATCTCTCACACACACACTGGCCAAGCAGGAGACTCGAACGCACACAGAAATACATGAGACGGCAGTGATCCCCAATAGTGAGCGCTTAGACCACTCAGCCACTCTGGACTCAACCTATCTAGGTACTAGATACATGCAAACACGCAATATGCTGTACCGAAACAGTCAAAATGATCTGTTTAGCTGCTGGTATCCATACATTAATTAAGCCAATGAGTTGCTATTGCATCGTGCTATATATTGTCTCTACGACAGTCATTATTATCTGATCGTACTAAAGTCTCTATGTGAATTTTATTGCGTCGGACGATAGGCTCTAATGAAATCATTGTTATATATTTTTTTCTCTAACTTTTCCTGGAGATTTATTATCTAGTGAGACTGTTACTTGTATTCATCAAAAATTAGAAATTAAAGCCTAAATAAGCGTGATTCTACCGGTTCCAGAAAGTCCATTTGCATAACTGGAGTGAAGTTAGACTGTCTTTACAAGAATTACGAACTCATACAATTTTTGACCATTTTATAAAGATAATTGCTTGATTTGTCCATTCAAGATGCCACAACGAGTCATTGTTCTTTTAAAAAGATGTCTCAAAATTCACTTTATGTACACATTTTTAATTAACAATCCACATAAATTGTTATTTGGATATTATTGTCAAGGAATTGCATATAGTAAAATCTTCACGAAGAATATGTAAAAATTAATCGGGTTTCGTTCATGTGTACAGCGTTGCCCGATGGTGATTTATTTTCGACTTTGCTATTTCAAAATACTGCTTTCTATTCACCCAACGCTGCACGAGCAAAGATCTCTTGCCTTTGACGTTCAGCCAATTGGATTATCTTTGTCTTCTCATAATACAACGAGCATGGTCAGGAGACTGTCCACATTTAATATCGGTTTGCAAGTGAAAGTAAATAATGCACACATCCTACTTTTGTAGGTATGTTTTTTTTTTCGAGTTCTAGTTTTTGTTGTGGCTGGAGTTTTATCTTTTTAAATCTTTAATTTTTTAAAACAAAAAATTATACAAATTCTAGAATTTTATTACGCTTGGTGAATGAATCATGTTTCATTAAATTTGAATATGCGTCCAATAATCTGATCCCATTGGGGATATATCCATTATCATTTATGTTTTGTTTACAAGTTCCATACACTGATTCTCCTTTAATCATTCCTTTAAATTGCATGTTCTGTTTAGTGCCACTTTTACCAGCTGTTGCATAGACGCTCAGCATTCTGTTGAATCTATTGTTGGACTTCCAGCGCACAGGTATGGTCTCAGATTCGTTATTATAAGTAAACATCTCGTTCAAGCGCTAACTACATTCTTATCCCAGTTATAAAGTACTAGTTAGGTGTAAACATATTATACACTTTTCCCAGAAACATTGATTTGAAAACTTACGCACTAATAAGATACACTTTCTCCAGAAGCATTAATTTGAAAACTTGCACACTAATAAGATACACTTTCCCCAGCAGAATTAATTTGAAAGCTTGCACACTAGTAAGATACACTTTCCCCAGAAGAATTAATTTGAAAGCTTGAACACTAATAAGATACACTTTCCCCAAAAGAATTATTTTGACAGCTTGCACACTAATAAGATCCACTTTCCCCAGAAGAATTAATTTGAAAACTTGCACACTAGTAAGATACACTTTCCCCAGAAGAATTAACTTGAAAGCTTGCACACTAATCAGATACACTTTCCCCAGAAGAAATAATTTGAAAGATTGCACACTAATAAGATACACTTTCCCCAGAAGAATTAATTTGAAAGCTTGCACACTAATAAGATACACTTTCCCCAGAAGAATTAATTTGAAAGCTTGCATACTAATAAGATACACATTCCCCAGAAGCATTGATTTGAAAACTTGCACATTAATAAGATACACTTTGTCCAGAAGAATTAATTTTAATACTTACGCTCTGATAAGATACACTTTCCCCAGAAGCATTAATTTGAAAACTTGCACACTAATAAGATACACTTACACCAGAAGCATTGATTTGAAAACTATCGCACTAATAAGATACACTTTCCCAGAAGCATTAATTTGAAAATTTGCACACTAATTAGATAGACTTTCCCCAGAAGTATTGATTTGAAAATTATCACACTAATAATATAAACTTTTCCCAGAAGAAATAATTTGAAACCTTACGCACTAATAAGATACACTTTCCCCAGAAGCATTAATTTGAAAACTTGAACACTAATAAGATACACTTTTCCCAGAAGAATTAATTTGAAAACTTACGCACTAATAAAATACACTTTCCCCAGAAGAATTAATTTGAAAACTTGCACACTAATAAGATACACTTTCCCGAGAATTATTGATTTGAATACTTAAGCCCCAATAAGATACACTTTCCCCAGAAACATTAATTTGGAAGCTTGCACACTAATAAGATATACTTTCAACAGAAGAATTAGTTTGAAAGCTTGCACAGCAATAAGACACACTTTCACCAGAAGAATAATTTTCAGAACTTACGCTCTGATAAGATACACTTTCCCCAGAAGCATTGATTTGAAAACTTACACACTAACATGATACAATTTTCCCAGAAGAATTCATTTTAAAACTTACGCTCTCATAAGATAAACTTTCTCCAGAAGCATTGATTTGAAAACATAAACACTAATAAGATACACTTTCACCAGAAGAATTAATTTCAAAACTTACGCTCTGATAAGATACACTTTCCCCAGAAACATTAATTTGAAAATTTGCACACTAATAAGATACACTTTCCCCAGCAGAATTAATTTGAAAGCTTGCACACTAATAAGATACACTTTCCCCAGAAGAATTAATTTGAAACCTTACGCACTAATAAGATACACATTCCCCAGAAGCATTGATTTGAAAACTTGCACACTAATAAGATACACTTTTCCCAGAAGAATTAATTTCAAAACGTACGCTATGATAAGATAAACTTTCTCCAGAAGCATTCATTTGAAAACATGAACACTAATAAGATACACTTTCACCAGAAGAATTCATTTGAAAACTTGCACATTAAAAAGATACACTTTCCCCAGAAGAATTAATTTCAAAACTTACGTTCTGATAAGATACACTTTCCGCAGACGCATTAATTTGAAAAATTGCACACTAGTAAGATACACTTTCACCAGAAGAAGTAATTTGAAACCTTACCCACTAATATGATACACATTCCCTAGAAGCACTGATTTGAAAACTTACACACTAATAAGATACGCTTTTCCCAGAAGAATTAATTTCAAAACTTACGCTCTGAAAAGATAAAATTTCTCCAGAAGCAATAATTTGAAAACTTGCACACTAATAAGATTCACTTTCACCAGAAGCATTGAATTGAAAACTTGCACACTAATATGATACATTTTCCCCGGAAGCATTGATTTAAAAACTATCCCACTAATAAGATACACTTTCCCCAGAAGCAATAATTTGAAAACTTGCACACTATTAAGATATACGATCACCAGGAGAACTAATTTGAAAGCCATCACACTAATAATATACACTTTCCCCAGAAGCATTGATTTAAAGCTATCCCACTAATAAGATACACTTTCCCCAGAAGCATTAATTTGAAAACTTGCACACTAAGAAGATACACTTTCCCCAGAAGAATTAATTTGAAAGCTTGCATATTAATAAGATACACATTCCCCAGAAGCATTGATTTGAAAACTTGCACATTAATAAGATACACTTTCTCCAGAAGAATTAATTTTAATACTTACGCTCTGATAAGATACACTTTCCCCAGAAGCATTAATTTGAAAACTTGCACACTAATAAGATACACTTTCACCAGAAGCATTGATTTGAAAACTATCGCACTAATAAGATACACTTTCCCCGACGCATTAATTTGAAAATTTGCACACTAATTAGATAGACTTTTCCCAGAAGTATTGATTTGAAAATTATCGCACTAATAATATAAACTTTTCCCAGTAGAAATAATTTGAAACCTTACGCACTAATAAAATACACTTTCCCCAGAAGCATTAATTTGAAAACTTGAACACTAATAAGATACACTTTTCCCAGAAGAATTAATATGAAAACTTAGGCACTAATAAAATACACTTTCCCCAGAAGAATTAATTTGAAAACTTGAACACTAATAAGATACACTTTCCCGATAATCATTGATTTGAATACTTAAGCACTAATAAGATACACTTTCTCCAGAAGCATTAATTTGAAAATTTGCACACCAATAAGATACACTTTCCCCAGAAACAATAATTTGGAAGCTTGCACACTAATAAGATACACATTTCCCAGAAGAATTAATTTCAAAACTCACGCTCTAATAAGATACACTTTCCCCAGAAGCATACATTCGGTTATCAGAATTATCATTTTAACTTGGGATTTGCTTACAATGTAACCAACTGGTTAGAAATAAACACATAGCAAAACAATTCATGATTAGGTAGGTTCCAGAAAGTCACTTGCACTAAGCTTTAGTTATTTCATTTCGAATAAAACTATTTCAATGCAATATAACTTATCCTATCTCAACTTATAATTATTCTACGACATTTTATATAAAAAATCTTGCAGCACTTTTCCAAATAGCAATGCAATGGTATCCAGTTATTGTCACAGTACTAAATCTTCATGACGTTAGACAGATTTTTGCGGTTATAACGATAGAATTAAGTGTTCCGTGGTATTCTTTTTGCACACGTACCGTTGCAATAATGCTCGAGAAGTTTTCGACTATAATCCAATACTGACAAAACAGCTTCGCTTTTGCAATGGTTTATTTAATCGCTACAACAATAATTTTACTGTAAGATCACCGTTATAAGATAAACGCAGTATTCAAATAGTCGACATAATCATTAATTCCTAAAATGAAGCCACACAAAATCTTTGCCGACTTAGTTGGCATCCTCCTTGTAAAGTCGCATTTTATGGCTTGATAACTGTCAAAAGGAACTCGGGTCGTACAATTTCAATTAAATCTGAAGCCAGAATTTTACAACGTCTTCTCCACGTCTTTACAGTTGATGTCAGTAAATAATAATAATAATAATAATAATAATAATAATAATAATAATAATAATAATAATAATAATAATAATGCAAACGTTTAGTTATCGTAATAGATTCGCCATTGATGCTATTTTACATATGATATTCGTACCTGCAAGGGAGACAATAACTATGTGTACAAGATATATCTATCCTTTATGAGTGTAATTTGATGTTTAACATTACAGTTTTTAGTAAAGTATATATTTGAGTGTGTGATCATTTTGTAATCTTTAGACATGCACCTTAGTTCGGCTGATTCAAACGCTTGATAAAGATCCCATTTCATGATTTAGTTCAGATGAGTTCGTAACGGTGGTATTCATAATTTTTGTTTAACTAAATAATAATAATAATAATAATAATAATAATAATAATAATAATAATAATAATAATAATAATAATAATAATAATAATAATTATTATTATTATTATTATTATTATTATTATTATTATTATTATTATTATCGTGTGCAGTGCGTGCTCAGCCATTTAACAGCGTTATTATCAGCAACATGCAGAGCCGGGGAACTTTGTCAGTAGACAGTTGTTCAGTGCGTAGAAGGTTGAAGCCAGCAGGGCAGACAGATGGCTCAGCTATTAGAAGACCACTCAACGCTCCATGCCGAAATAGCGGTCGTATCCTCCAGTAACGGACCTAGCCCGATTGGGCGTCTCAAAGTCAAGCGGACTGCTGGATGTGAGGTGATAATCATGTACTGTGGAACTTAGCAAACACTTTCGTGGCTGCTTCCTGGCAACGCAGATGTGGAGGGGGAATACTGCTGAACATGGATCAGCATTCCTGTCAGCACTCATCCAGGGCTCTGTCTAAGGCTGTGGAAACAAAAGGATCGAACTTTCAAACTCAATTCAGCAATGAATCCCGGTTACGTACCACTAAGAGCAGTCCCCGACGTGCCAATGTCCGCTGACGTTCAAGTTATAGAATTTTACAACTTAAAGTCGATGTACTCTGAGCAGTCATACGAGTCATCATCAGTACCATAGCCCACCGTCATAATGTTGACCTAATCTGTCTGCCTGAGGCTTAGCTAAACACTGCTTAGGCTAAAATCTGCCATCGCATTATGCAACGACATATCTGGGTCTATACAATTTGCAGTTAAATTCGATTTATAAGATGTAACCGCTAATTGAAACAAGTTTAACTTGGGTGGATGTCTGCAATAAAATCACTTCTTGTTATGATACATACAGTATAATAGATATTTTCTGATCTTCTCCAACATGAGTATTTATATCCTTTGATGATTTTTTAAAAAAATATTAATAACGACAAGCAACATTGGTTGTTAAATGCGATTTGTTATTTCAGTTTATTTTAATTTGCATCAAAGTAATCTCGTGATGTTGCGCAGATTCCTTTGAAACCTTGTCACGTGCATATCCATTACCGTGAAAATTGGGCACTATCGATAACATTGTTTTGATCATTTTGTAGTAACTATAATTTAAGGAAATCTAGACTTTTGGGGTTGGTTCTTTGCAAATAATTGTTTACGGGAGTCAGAGTAAATAGAAGATAATTTGC
Source organism: Potamilus streckersoni (assembly GCA_016746295.1). NCBI lineage: Eukaryota > Metazoa > Mollusca > Bivalvia > Unionida > Unionidae > Potamilus > Potamilus streckersoni. Next base: position 45,973 of record JAEAOA010002188.1, on the reverse strand, counting down.
AAATTGAAATATTCAGACATTTGATGAAACGAAAGTTGAATTGGACATTGTCAGGTTTTACTTTCAACATGTAACGCATACGGAACCTCTTATATATATATATCTTGAAGGAAACATGAAGGAAAAACATCATCTGAATTCTTTTGAAAAAGTTTATACATTAACTTGCTATTATTACACATATTGCTTATTACCGCACGTTTCATATATATTCATCTGCTTACAAAAAGTAACTTGCTGCATTTGACAAAAGTCTCCGATCATAATGACGATTGTCATTTAAACCTTGTATTGAATCTATTGCAGTATTAATTCCTCAATTACATTGTTATTCAGCAGAGACTAAACTGATTTTGTTTTTAAAAATATAATCATGCAACAGCTATGACATTGCGTACAGATCACCTCATAATTTACAGAACTCTTCCCATCTTTCAAGAACACTGGGAGTAATGTTAATATGAATTCGTCAATTGTATCATTTACAATCAATTGTCGCGCATGTCACAAGTGAAAACTGGAAAATTCGATCAATTCGAAAGGAATTACTATGAGATAGAATTAATTTAAATAAATGTATCAATCATGGCATTTAGTCTGCGAGTTACCAGACTCATATTAACATATTCCTTGATTGCTGATATAATTACATACACTTCGTACAAATCAAAACGCTCCTTGACCTCGTGACGAAAAGAGGTTAATTTCATTCAATGATAGGATCGGAACGAAATCTACTTTTCGCTTAAATATATGATTTCATTGTACTTTATATTTCTAGTGTTGTGATCTTTCTCCATCCAACTGTCCTCTGTGACTGATGGTCAGTACATAGCTACAATAGTTCTCTCTCTCTCTCTCTCTCTCTCTCTCTCTCTCTCTCTCTCTCTCTCTCTCTCTCTCTCTCTCTCTCTCTCTCTCTCTCTCTTCTAATGATAAGAATGTTCTCAAAACATTTTCCTTTCTGCGAAAGACCAGATGAATTGGATTTTCTGGAATACAGATATGCAGATTAAATATATATATATATATATATATATATATATATATATATATATATATATATATATATATATATATATATATATATATATATATATATATATATATATATATATATATATATATATATATATATATATAATTTTTTCAGAAGGAACAGAGGTCAGTTATAACTGCCAGTCACGATTACCAGTAGGATATCGATCCATGTTGCCTATCAGAGAATGGCTGGGAAATATTGCTGATAATAACCAGCCAATAAGACCTTTTTAAGCGCTTAATTATACTTATCACGGCGCCCTAGCGGCGCTTCCTGGTGAAAAGACTTCTTTTAGAAATAGGTGGGGGAACCTTAGTTTATCGACCAAATAATGGAAGTAGCTGTTTGCTTGAGCGAACAGCAAGTTCGTATACACGCAACTTCAAAGGTGAACTATAACGTTGTATTAAATTTTTCTTTGTGCTACAGGATAAAAGTTGGTCAATTGTTAATTAACTTGTACGCACGATATTCCATCATATATTACTCGATAGTATTGAAGCGGAATATTAGAGTCGCCGCAAGTAATAATTTTATAATGAAATCTGACTAGAGTAAATTGAAATGGATCTGAATGTTTCTTTATGTTTTGCTTATTATCTTGAAAGATTTGTTTTTAAAGTTGTCCTATCAATCGGTAAGACTGAACTAATTTTACCGTTTAATTTTAATGGAGGGGATTAGTAATTCATTTTGACCAGTAATACAGTAGTGTGCTATTTCAGAAACATGTCTTGGAGACGTATATTATCTGACCAGAAATGCAGCGGTGCTAATTGCATAGATATCGTGGAATGTAATACATCTGTACAGTAATATTACGCTAAGAAAAATTAATTTCAAGGATTTCCCACATTTAAAATTTTCTCTTATCAACTGGATTTATTTTATATATCAGTATTCATCTTGCTCAAGAAGAGTCACCTAAACCAATATAATAGGCGCAATGTACGATTTTAAATTGCCAGTCATCTCTCGAGACAAATGTTTCAAAAAACGAGTAATGATTTTTTCACATACGAACGTGATAATTTTTACCGTTTGAGTATGGGCGAATATGTAATGAATCGTTCGATGTAATCAATCATACCTCTATCTTCATTACAGCATATTTTAATATCGTCAATTTTCCACAGTGAAAACATACACATTTAATAGCTTTCAAGTTTTATTTTTCATTCAGCATAGGACCTTATATGATGGGTAAACACGATATATTTGTTAAAATGGATTAATCAATATTTCATGGCGTCAGCGTTATCTTTAGAAGACAAAGCACAAATTTACATATTTGCAATGGATCTTCAATGTAATTTTACCGCCAATTATAAAGGTGCTGCTGATGATCACGTGAAAGAATATTTTAAGTGTCACAAAAGCGAAGATCACAAAATAATATTGATGTGAAAAAGATTACTGAGGAAATAATTCCAGCAAAATGCAGTATCCTCCAACAATGAAACCAAAGATCACGCCATCCCACTCCAACGAAATCCCCCAAGCAAAATAAAACAAACATGAATTAAACAACGCCCTACCCAACAAACAAAATAAACAAACAGAAAAGCAAAGATTATTAATCAAGGAGATCTACTAAGTGAAATATTTTCAATGCCGGCAAGAATAATGTAACAAAATCACTTTTGATAAAAAGTTCACAAATTTAGTAATACATTGGGGAATGATACAGAAGACAGTTTTCCATTTCTGTATGATTTATTTCCGCTACAAAGGAGTGTTCGCCATCCGTTGGTGTTAGCCTACCAAAGCATTGTTTTGGACTAGTATGCGGTCTTCATCTGTCCACTGAAAATGGCATGTTTTAAACTCCTGACTTTGGTTAAACGTTGATAACGTAAAAAAAGATAAATAAAAAGTATAAAAAGCTACCACCACTATCAATAACAGCACAAATTTTCAAGGAACGAAGATATGACTTATATTTGTAAGACCGCATAGTCTTACTGTTTGCAAGGATCGTGAAAATGAGGACTATTAATTGATGTCATATAATCAACCTGTTTAGTGTGAGACAAATTTGAAGAACATTAATTAACGTCATATAAATCAATCTACAGAGAGTGAGACAAAATTGAAGACTGTTACTAAACGTCATACAAATTAACCTACTGAGCGTGAGACAAAAATGAAAACCATTAATTGATGTCATAAAAATTGACCTACTGATTGAGATACAAAGATGAAGACCATTCACTGATGTCATATAAATCAACCTATTGTGTGTGAAACAAATGTAAAGACCATTATATGACGTGACATAAATCAAACTATTAAGTATGACATAAAAGGAATGAAAACTGGTGAAATGTTTTGGAAAGGCATTTATATCTATTTTTTTAATCATCACGGTTAAATGTTGTATTCCCTAAGTTGCATTCCATTAATTCTCTTCTAGTGTTTTTAATTATCACGTAGTTGGTGTAATTTACATAGCGTTTGCGGTTATTCATTTTTGACCTTTCACTTTCTTAGAATATGATTGGTGTAGATATGGCCATGAAATCATTCCATAGTATTCTCAATACTGATTGGCTGCAGTCTTGGAAATTGACACTTATTTCGCTTTTTATGGCCAGTTTTTTTTACTATTGCTAATATGGCGGCCGTCTTTCCAATTGATAACCGAATGAACATTGTTACAAAAGATTGTAATAAAACAATGTAATAAAACATTGTAACAAAACAGGAGATTTTTGCAAATAATGCACATTGATAGTTGAGTAGGTTCGAATATGGACCATTTATCCTACATATAATTCTCTGGATGCTCATCAAATGCGAGAAATGTGCAAAAATGCCCAAAATCTCTCCTTGAAGAGAATGTTGACAAAAGCTGGCTTCTCACTTGAGAACGTATTCTATTCAACGGTTTCTCCAAGTTAAATGATTTAAATAATTCATCATAAAACATTGAATCTGGCAATTTGAATTCTACTAGAGCCATATGAATTCAAATCTGCACCAACATATATTCTCTGCATCAATGCATCAAGTTTTAGTATAGGTTTCTCCATCCTGTAATAATTCATCGTGACAAATATGCAACAATTGGAATGCTGTCTCTTTTGTCATATTTAGTATTATATCTGAGACGATTATCCATAGTGGAATCGACACACTCTTCGTTGGAAACACTGCAAACAGTCTCAATGAAATCCATATGTATGGCGCCAAAACAAATCCAGCTATTCTGATTTAGCTAACTTCCTGACATCTTGCAAGAAGTTTCACCAGCGATCATGTTTTGAGAAATGTCCATGAGCTCGGAACACGATAGTAATGCGGACTATATCAATTATATAGATGTTAAGATTTCCTCTGTTGGATATTCTGATAACCACAAGGATCAATACTGTAACTGACAGACTATTTTGTTTGTCTTGAAGTATCGAGGGCAAGTAGGTCTGATACAGGAAATACAAATGGCTGAAAACTAATTCACTCAATACATTATATAATGAAAAGCGTCAAAATAGTATACTACTAAAAGGTTTAAATTTGATACTGGCAATGCCTAAAAACCTCTTTTTATAAATTTACTTTCTTTCTGCTATTTTTTAAAATAAATATGCTTCTCAAATATTGTCTGCTTATACAACTTTCCGCAATTTTAATCAAACTATAAATGCTTCCTTCGACTTTTGACCCCCCCAGTAATCCTTATCAAAAGCAGATTTTGTTTTGGTTTAAAAATCAGTTTAATCACAGCTTACTAAATTGATTATGTTCATTCATTACCGGTCCTATTGAAACTATTATTTTGCGTTGTGTAATTATCAAATATGTAATTTAATTATGGACATATTTCATTATTAAATACCGATCTAATAATGAATCTTTGATACGGCGTTCAATATGGATATCCAATCCGTAATTCCGTGTCGTACAATCAATCTGAAGCCATTTAGTAGCTTTCAGGATATGTTCTAAAATAAACGGATTTTATCCTTAAAATTATATTTATAGGGCGATATGCATAGATAGTATGAATTTCCTAGAGAATGACACATGTAAGGTGAAGTTGTATGCATTTTAAAACATGCTCATTGTAGAGGTTGCAAGCATATCACTATGTTACTTTCATGTACTTTGGCTGAAATTTCTTTAAATATTCTACATTATCTAAGCATACATCAACATCATCATCTACATCATCGTACCAAAATAACTGCTCCGATTGCTCGAAAAATCAGCCGTAATTGCTTAAAGTACACTATCTGCAGCAGTTGCTAAAGTGGGGAATCGAAATTTGTCACATTTGACAATACCAACTTCTGTAAATCAAATGAACGAATTACAAAAACATATGAACAGCAAAAGCAAAGGGATTATCTCTTTGTTTTTGGTACTTTGTCTTCAAGTAATTTATATATCTAATTTAAAAAAATTCTAGATTGTTTTTGTTAAGTAAATTTTCTTTCTAGATTGTTGATGTGTTATGTGTATCTAATTTTCAAACTTCCTAAATTGTTGTTATGTGTATGCAATTTTCAAACTTTCTAAAATGTTGTGTTATGTGTATCTCATTTTCAAACTTTCTAGATAGTTGTTTAATATTTATATAATTTCGAAACAATCTAGATTGTTGTGTTATTTATATTTAATTTCCAAAACCTTTCCGATTGTTTTTCTAATTCTATTTAATTTGCAAACTATCTAGATTGGTGTTTAAGTTTATCTAATGTTCGATGTTTAATATGCATGATAATCAAATTCTAATTATGACATATTAAAGGCAGAATAAAATGACATCTGTTGCAAACGTATCAGGAAATCATAGGAATTGGAGGGTTAGTATGAGTAAGTAAAAATGTTTCCTGTCTTTATTCGACGCTTGCAAAACTGCGTATGATGGCAACGATTACAAGCATGCGCAACAAGTCGGATTTGATGGCAACGATTACTATCATATAACAAGTCAGATTTGATGACAATGACTACAAACATACGTATTAATTCGGATTTAAAAGCAACGATTTAAAACATACGTAACAAGTTTAATTTAATGGCAACGATTACAACATAAACAAGTAGGTTCTGATGGCAACTATTACAAACATATGTAGCAAGTTAATAGCAAAACTTCTGGAATCCAAATATGTGTTCAGTATCCCAACAAAAGTGAATATCCTCTTTGAACAAAATGTTTTTGTCCAAACCTTAAATTCTCAGAAATAATATGGTGGTAAGAAATGCTTAAAATAACGAAAACGCTGTAGCACAACTTCGGGGGGAGGGGTAAGTGGCTAATTAACTTTATGTTGAAATCTTATGTCATTCAGTTTATTTATTCTTGTTTATCATCCTGATTTTATATTCCTGATTACTCCTCTGCACAGCATTCTTGCCTTCTATATAACAAATGTTGCTATCGTATTTGGGAAGATTGTCACTGATCTTAAATAACATGCAGAAGGGAATTCATAACTTTTTCTCGCTGTGGTTTGATGGGTTTTTAAACTGGATAAGAGATTTTCTATAATGACAGAACTAAAACATTTATATATCTGTATCATGGCAGACGGGCGATTATTGTAAGTTTACAAAATTATCCCACTTACATGTATAAATGCGGTAATTTCGTAAACTTTTATATATATATTGTGGGGAATTGGCGGCGTGCAAACCACACCAACCTCTTTCACTACGGTTCGTTGCTAGGGAATGACCTCCGCGGTGTAGTTTACCCAGTGTGGATAGATAGAAAGAAGAATGCAGATCACTGAGCAAGTATATTGAAGAAATAACAAAACGAGCCTTCATTCAATGAACAAATATAAAATTTAATTAGTTTATCAACAGAATTTAAAATGAAAAGAAATCAATGACTTTGTTACAAAAGAAGGAAAATGGTACTAACATGTACTCAAATAAAAAGACAATACAAATTTCTTTAAATGTAAAATTGCTTTCCACGTTAATATACTATCTTCATTGCCAATGAGCTGTGACCTTTGAGTGCAACGATGAGAGACTTCATCTCCTATTTTATGCGGACATCAAGACTGCCGATCTTTGTCTAACTGTTTCGTCTTGGACTCTTGTCCGTCGAACTCTGACTTAACAATCGTTTCTGGACTTAGATTTCTGTGTAGAACTTGTTCTGGTCCTGTGATTGTTCAGGGATTTCTCATGTGAGTCCAGGAAAGCTGTTTCCTCTTGCCCTTTCTTTTATTCGTTTCCACGAACCTCACGTATAGTCCGTCTCATAACTGAGACAACTATCTGGCCCCTTACTCTATATAACGAAAACGTACTTGCTACGAATTCGGAGTCCACCTAACTTTCCTCGCGAAAGATTGAAGACTGCTGAATTTTCCTAAAGTAAAAGCTTTAATTTCTTACAGAGTTATGCCCATAAATCCATATTAACCAATCGGAATAGACTGTTTCCTAAACCTGTTCCGTAGAATTTTTGGATTGACAAGACAACTAAACAACTAATCATGCCGTAATTAACATTACTTTGAACAATCATCTATAGCCATCTCCTGCCTTTAACCGGTCGATTTTGGGGAAGGGTCTTATGTCATTCTCTTGTACCATAGCATCTGACTTGGTCATGTTACGTCGGCTAGAACGAATTCCCTTTTGACGTTCAGAGATGAAATGAAAATAATCATCTAACTATCTCTATCCCTTTCTACTTTAATTAAGTTGACTTTGATACAATTCCTTTAACCAAAGCTTCTAAGAGTTTTCAAAATTCGACACCACACACACACACACACACACACATATATATATATATATATATATATATATGTGTGTGTTTGTGTGTGTATCAGATACTTAATATTATTTGGATTTTAATACATTTCTAAAGGGAACACTACTATACATACATGACAAAGGCAACAATAATGACATTCTAAATATGACCAGAGGGCTTTCACAAGTGCTAATATCAGTTTATGATCTCATGATGTGTTATTATGCCAGTTGCATATATAACACTTTTAAATATAAATAATATATGCTATATCATAAATACGCGAAACTGCATACCTGTTTATTCTGAGCCAACGGAAATAACGAGTTTGATGCGACGCAGGATGCGTCGACGTCATTAGGCACAGACGGATTTATAGGTCATATGAAACATATACTTTACCCCAACGAAGAACGAAACGTAAGAAGTTATTTATTTATTACTAACCCCCAGCTGTTACAGTTTCCAAATATTTTCCGTTTTTGCTGTGTGAATGAATTCAACAAATTCAGATTAATTGGTGTTCGATGTTCCGTATTGAAGTATATTGATACGAAGCACTTCGACGTCAACGAAGAATCTTCAAATAGTTCCATTATTGGTATACAATAGCTAAAAAGTTACCGAGCATATGTTTCTAAACATCAGATCTACGATGTGAAATGATATTGGTATGTAAAAATAGAATAACATGTTATCACTTCTATTAGGATCTCTGGGTAATACTTCATTGGGGAATCTTCAGCCAGATGGCAACTTTGTGACATAAAAATCTATTTCGACTAAATATCCAATGAGGTTATGTTTACATGGGTGTTGCATTCTACTAGCAAATATAGAAAGATTCGTCTGTTGGTGAAGAGCAAGCTTTTTGTTCGGGTGCTTTTCCAAGATATTTATCTATATTAAATTTAGCTATAGTTCAACATCTGTTAGGTTAAACTAGAGTGAGGTGATTTTATTAACCGAATAAGTTTTCAGTTCACATGTACGGGATTGATGACACTGTCAAACGTTTCATTAGTTCAAAAATATCTCTGCTTTTGAAAATATATCTTGCAAACTCTCTCGAGTAAGATGCCCTATTTACCTTCAATTAGTTCTTGGGGTACCCTAATCATGAAGCCACACTATGACAGGGTACAACCATGCAGAGTCAATCAGCATCTTCAATGTACGAGTGAGTGTTAAATAACTTAGTATAAAAGGAACAAATAAAGAACATACACGCTACGCGGAAAATCATCCACCTTATAAAACCAACCTTCACGAAGAAACTTTTCCGATAAGAATGAGCATTAATGTTGAAGTAATTTTGAATGACACATAATTAATAATTGCTCATAATAGAATTATTGACAAAAATGTGCATTTGTAACAATGTAATATTCATAAATCCTAAAGATGTTGATAAAAACGTACATTGTAGCAGTGTAATATACACAAATAATAGTTACAGGGCTTATAAACTTGATGAGAAAAATAAACAAAAAGGAAAAATAAAACACAACAAAAGTATACATAACAAACACGATGATTATATATGATGTATCACAGCGTGTAATATCCGTAAATCCTAGAATTATTGACAAAAATGGACATTTGTAACAATGTAATATTCATAAATCCTAAAGATGTTGATAAAAACGTACATTGTAGCAGTGTAATATACACAAATAATAGAAGTATTGACAAAAATTTGCATTTGTAACAATGTAATATTCATAAATCCTAAAGATGTTGATAAAAACGTACATTGTAGCAGTGTAATATCCACAAATAATAGAAGTATTGACAAAAATGGACATTTGTAACAATGTAATATACATAAATCCTACCAATGTTGACAAAGACATACATTGTAGCAGTGTAATATCCATAAATCCTAAAAGTATAGACAAAAGCGTACACCGTAGCAGTGTAGCCCTAATTTCTATAAATCGTCAAAGTATTGACACAAATATTCATTGTAGTAGTCTAATATCTATACATCTAAGAAATATTGACAGAAACGTACATTATAGCAGTAAAATATTGAACAGAAGTCAACAGTGTTCCTTCTTTAATTTACACGACTATATTTGGAATGTGGAAAACATCGCGTTTTAATTGTCTTGTCCTAAGTTCACTGTTTCCTTTTTCCTAGAAATATAAAAACATCCACATTTTCTTTTTAGATGCAGTGGAGTTTGACCCCGAGATGACCTCAACCTATTCGGTATAATGAAAGAATGCAATGATAAATGTCTAGCATCTTCAAGGTCCTTATCGGATTCTACTACACATAAAGGAAGATTATTTACAAAAAATCGTTTAAATAGTGATTAAAAATGTGATAAATTCTTTTGCTGAACTGAGATTAAGCATTGATTATCTCTATAGCCTGATATATTGCCACTTAATATGGCTACGGTGTTTGACATCCTCTTAGAGAGAATAACTGAAATTCTATGTCGAGAAATATGAATCTCTTTTACATTTGATGAAATCGAGGGAATACACATCATTGGAATTCTGAATTTCGAAATATGCATCTCTTCCATGTTTGATAGACTTATGTCAATCAAACAGGAATTTACAGAAAACATCTTTATAAACCGGAGGTACTTGACCTGATTCTGTTTATTTACTATAAATGCTATATAAATATATCCCTTATACAGTAAATGAACTGGCGACAGAAAAAATATATAAATTATTAATCTTGAAATAAAGTAATTACAATATTTTGATGTTTATGACTTTTAACGTAGCTTTTAACAATTTTTCAGTTATATTGCTACGATGTAATTCTTTGGTATGATTCGACCGGGGATAGAACCCACGAACTCCCGCATCCGAGGCGGACGCTCTAACTACTAGGCCACCGGAGTGGAAAATATTGGTTAGATATACTTATGCTAACAATAATAAAACTCACTATTAATTGGAATATTTTCGATAACCATATTCTGTCCTATCTGCATTTAGCAAGCATCATTGCATGAAATTTAACTATTATACTCATTGCGCAAATTTATTAAAGTGATCCCTTGTCATAACGTTCCTCGTTATGCCACTATTTCTATTATAAGTCGGATATGGGGGGACGGGTTCCATTAAATTGTTTCACGTTTGTTTTATTATTACTACTAGAATTATTTCCATTATTTTAATTCGTGGTTAATAAGAACTACTTATAACATGAACTCACATGTGTGATCGCCTATTGTTATGACTGTTATGAAGCAACTTTGTTGGAGCATTTTGAAGCTTGTGGCGAGTTTACTTATAATTCAAATCACTTTGAAAGGCTCCAGCGAATGGCATTATAAAGAGGGAACGTTGGCTTTCCATTTTAGTTCTGACACGGCATGTTTTGAAAAAGTTAACACAGTCACCGTCAAGAAATGTTTACTTATAAAGGACAATGATGCAAACTTTGTGTACCAGTCTAAAAGATGAGTAGACAGAGTTATTAGGCAGGAAGACAGCATAATTAGATTGGTAGACAGTGTGAAATCTGAGGATATAATTAGTGACGCCTAAGTTATGTACATAACAAACCGGAAATAAAATAGAATAAAATAAATGAGTGAAACTTAGCTTGAAGTAGAATCTTGATAATAATGTCCCCACCTGGGTTCGAAACTCGGTAGAATAAGAATTTAATTTCTCTAACCCGTATGATAGTATTGTTTGTATTAAACTATTATTTCTGCCCACTATTATCAAGATTCTACAACAGAATCCAGGGATAGCACAGTCTGTTCTGTCTGGTATATATTAATAATTCTTTGTAATACAAAAATCCTATATACCATGATTTCTTTAATGGGAATGTGGAACGACTGTGTGTGTGTATATACATATATATATATATATATATATATATATATATATATATATATATATATATATATATATATATATATATATATATATATATATATATATATATATATATAAGAGAATTATTTACTAGGTCGTCATGCGAGTGTGTCTACTACGCACAAGCTTATATAACACCTACTCAGTGTCTTCACTTTTTGGTGATGCGTGCTTAGTCGTGACGAAATATAGGCTGGTGCATGCAGGCAAGGCGATGGGTGCCGATTACTCGCGGACCTGGGTTCGAAACATTCTAGATTCTATTACAGACACCAGGGATTGTTCTGTCTAGTATATATATATATATATATATATATATATAAACTTCACATGTGCTAAAACTATAAATACAACCAGCTTGTATAGACTAGTTGCGGAAACTGAAAACGTTGTATAATTCCCTAAAAGTCTACAAGCCAAAGCGACATCTATTTTTACTTTGTGTACATATGTAACGCAGATTATATCCCGGATATTTGGTTCTATACCGGTTATTCTTATAGTAAAAATTGAAGGATAAGAAGATTTAGAAAATGTTAAATTCTACTAGTGCATAGTTTTCATTTTCTAGTCTTCTTGGTTTAGACCGCTTGGTTTCAATGTTCTAAGGCGGCGTATCCAGTATGATTCCTTTTCCTTCCTGGTTTCGGAACTCCAGCTGTGGTTGTTGGCAATAGCGATAAGTATTATATCACTGAAAGTGTGGCCAGGGGAGGAGAAGTGTTCTGCGACCGGGCTTCTGTACAGCTTTTTTGTCATCCAATCAGATCTATGAAGGTTTATCCTTATGTGTAGCTTTTCAGTTTCTCCCACGTACTGAAGGCCACAGATCTTACATGTGATGAGATAAATCACATTCTCTGTTTTGCACGTTTTGTTTGGACCATGTATGTTTAGTTTTTCTTTAGTCACTGTGCTAGTGAATGTCTTGGTCTCTATCATATGTTGACAGGTTTTGCATCTTTTATCGCCACAGGGTCCAAAATTGACTAGGTTGGTTTTGACTAGCGATTGTTGTTAGCTTGGCCCTGACTAGGATGTCCTTTAGGTTTTTTGGTCTCCGGTAAGCTACTACAGGTTTGTTCGGAAGTATTAGGTTTATCTAAGATTATCTCAAGCAAGCGTGTCAGATTATCTCATAAAAAGCAAAGCTAGTGAACCATTACTGCCAGATACATTACTTGCTTCCTTAGACGTCACATCTTTGTACACCAACATACCGCACAACGAAGGGTTACAGGCATGCAGCGAAGCATGGGAAACAAGAACTGTAAACAATCCACCCACACACTTCTTAATCCAACTCCTGGAGCTTGTCCTAAAACTCAACAACTTTGAATTTAATGAAGAAAACTACCTACAAATCAATGGAACTGCAATGGGTACTAAAATGGCCCCTTCGTATGCTAACATTTTCATGGGAAAACTTGAGGGAAAGCTCTTAGCATCGGTTGAGCGTACACCATACCAGTGGGTACGCTTTATCGATGATATAGAAATGAAGTGGCAGTATGGAAGAGAAAGTCTGGATGACTTCATTTCAAAGGCAAACAACTTCCATCCTTCAATAAAATTCACGGCAGAAATTTCCAACTCAAACCATGTTTTCCTGAACACAACAACCAGACTGGTGGAAAACAAATTACACACAGACATCTACTCGAAACCAACCGACAAACACCAGTATCTTCTCCCAACCAGCTGTCATCCAAAACACTGCATTAAGAACATTCCATATAGCCAGGCACTGAGGATACGCAGAATTTGCTCCGACGATGAAAGATTCCTAGAAAGGTCTGAAGAGCTGGCTAAACATTTAATTTACCGAGGCTACGACAAAGACCTGATTGCTGAGGCAATCCAAAGGGCCAAACAAACAAACCGTGATGACCTACTCAGATATGGACAGAAAGAAAAGGTTGATAGGATACCATTTATTCTGACCTATCACCCAGACAATCCCAAAGTAGGTAAAATCATCGCAAACCACTGGCCAACCGTGCAATCGTCAGACATACTAAACCTAATACTTCCGAACAAACCTGTAGTAGCTTACCGGAGACCAAAACACCTAAAGGACATCCTAGTCAGGGCCAAGCTAACAACAATCGCTAGTCAAAACCAACCTAGTCAATCTGGACCCTGTGGCGATGAAAGATGCAAAACCTGTCAACATATGATAGAGACCAAGACATTCACTAGCACAGTGACTAAAGAAAAACTAAACATACATGGTCCAAACAAAACGTGCAAAACAGAGAATGTGATTTATCTCATCACATGTAAGATCTGTGGCCTTCAGTACGTGGGAGAAACTGAAAAGCTACACATAAGGATAAACCTTCATAGATCTGATTGGATGACAAAAAAGCTGTACAGAAGCCCGGTCGCAGAACACTTCTCCTCCCCTGGCCACACTTTCAGTGATATAATACTTATCGCTATTGCCAACAACCACAGCTGGAGTTCCGAAACCAGGAAGGAAAAGGAATCATACTGGATACGCCGCCTTAGAACATTGAAACCAAGCGGTCTAAACCAAGAAGACTAGAAAATGAAAACTATGCACTAGTAGAATTTAACATTTTCTAAATCTTCTTATCCTTCAATTTTTACTATAAGAATAACCGGTATAGAACCAAATATCCGGGATATAATCTGCGTTACATATGTACACAAAGTAAAAATAGATGTCGCTTTGGCTTGTAGACTTTTAGGGAATTATACAACGTTTTCAGTTTCCGCAACTAGTCTATACAAGCTGGTTGTATTTATAGTTTTAGCACATGTGAATATAGAAATGTAGAGGTTTACAAACGCAACGTTTTTGTGTTTATTTGTTTGTCGTAACTATGTTTTGTATTTGCCTTTGAAAAAGACTCATTAAGAGTCGAAAGCGCTTAGGCTAGTTAGTTGCTAGTTTCGTACTGTTCGTCGTCAGTTTATTGCATCTATTTTAATTAATCCCTGACAAACGTGATCCCTTGGTGGATCCAGTACGCTTGAGAGGGTTGTTATTCGCCATATGATTTGTATTCTTTATATATATATATATATATATATATATATATATATATATATATATATATATATATATATATATATATATATATATATATATATATATATATGCATTTCATGCGACACAACATTAGTTTCTGTAGGCGATGGTTCCAGAACAGTGTGTCTTATATTTATAAACGATAATAATCAACCATACGGTGAAATCACATTAATCACCGTAATCAATGTCCGTTTTAATTAGCACAGAAACTTGATATGTACGCTTGACAGGTAGTGAATGAGATTGTAAACAGGCAATTAAAAACAATTTTTTTAACTTTGAAAGATGTCATCAAACGTCAAGTTATAAAGAATGTTATCCATGTCGTATTTCATATCTTCCATATTTTATTGCACAAAAATCCCTGTTATAACAATATCAAAACTTAATAATGATTTTTGCTTTCTCATGAATCATTCATCTATGAGCGAAATCTTTTGCAATGTGGAAGGACCCTATTTACTTTTATTGCACATTAATCTCGCGACATTGTGTTCGTTCTCGTTCTGATGAGAATACACTATTTCGCAAGATAATAATGTATTTTAAACCCACTTCATTTTAATTCGGAATTACTGTGTTTTTAATGCATATTGATTTTGAAGTCTTGACAAAAATAAACATACTAATTTGCAATATTTTTCATGGTTGTCTATCTAAACGTACATAACTGAGTGACGTATTGCAGTCTTTGCACCCCATTTTCCGTTTTTTGTCAGTGTAATGCTTTATAGATACGTACGTATATACATAGATACAGCCATCCATCCATACGTACGTCATTCCGTCCGTGCGTACGACTATGCAAGCATACATACATACATACATACATACATACATACATACATACATACATACATACATACATACATACATACATACATACATACATACATACATACATACATACATACAGCCATCCATCCGTACGTGCGTCCGTCCGTGCATGCATACATACATGCATACATGCATGCCTACATACCTGCATACATGCATGCCTACATACCTACATACATACTTACATACATGATGAATTGCAAATATAAACCACAATTTGGTGGCTTAGATTGTTAAAACAACGGTTGCGCCTTTCAATATTTTTTTAAAAGATCGACAATTTCTCATGCTATATTATTCGGAGGCATGTGTGCAAAAAGTACATGATTAAAGAATAAATTTACTAACAACATATGTTCGAAGGTTGACAAATGGAGTGACTTTCCTGGTGCTGGTAATATATTCCATAACATTTCCTGGTGGAAGCAATATGATCAGTTGTACGCGTTCAAGAAATATTTACTGGTGGAAGTAATACAATCAGCAATAGAAAAATAAATATGGACAATGTAGAAAATACAATTTTGGGAACAGCTATTATTATGTACTCTTTAGTTTTAATTCATTTTGGAACTTTGAACACAAATTGAATACTTCCAAATGTTATACTGTACAGTGTAAGAGCTGATATTTCTTTACATCACTAAAACTTCACCTACATTCTAAACCGTACCTTCACAAGCGCATGAATTTCCAACATGGTTGGGACAAGCCGTAAAATTACATCTGGTATTTTTCTGTCTATATGCTTTCTTTTGAAAAGCGTTGTAGAGTGCATAACATTGAATTACATGCTTGCAGTCATCTGGTACTATTCTGCACTATTTATGACTTAGAGAGAATTTGACGAACCACAACTAACTTACTTTTTAAATAAAACCAAGGGACTGACATAAATAAAACATGGAAATGCATTTCTAGGCTCTTGCATGTACTACTTCATTTACAATTAATTCAGTGAACGCTTATCTGAAATCAATTTTCAAGCCGATTTAATTATCACCGTAATTACAGTATATTCGATGTGTATGTCAAATTGTCCACTTACCATGCATATAATTAAATCTAATTTAATACACAAGGGGTATTATTTCCATAGTGCAGGGTTTCTTCAGCATTTCCCTGGTCCGTTATATATATATATATATATATATATATATATATATATATATATATATATATATATATATATATATATATATATATATATATATATATATATAGCGATAGATAGATAGATAGATAGATAGATAGATAGATAGATAGATAGATAGATAGATAGATAGATAGATAGATACTACTGGATAGTTGTTTTATTCGTTCTGTGATTTCAAAAAGCTCATTTGGATGTATTATTGTCGTAACGTAATACTTTTCGAACCATGTATGTTGTAACTACAGAAGGCATATAAATCTTGGCGAGTATTGTTTGTAACTAGAATGTAGCGTTGTCAAGCAGTGTTGGCTCAGATCTGCGACACGAGCCTGACATCAAAATATTTGACAAACTACATATTATAGCCTACCATAACCATCTAAAACCCAATACCAAAAATTTTGGGAATCAAGAAAATTAGAACCATCCCATAAGTAAGATTATTCATTTTATCGAACAGAGATTGTTTCCTGGAGAAATGAGCGTTTTGTCATTAGGAAGTTCTATTAATATGAAAGGATAAATTATAAAACAAACAAAAACCACATATTATGCTGCATAAAACTACAATCGGCTGGTAATAGTGTGAATTTGGTAACGTGTCAATGCAACACATAAAATGAGTGAGCCTTACCGCGGACAGTGCGACCACGTAACAATTAAGACTGACGAATGGGCAAGGCACCGTATTCAGTCGCTAGGCTACAGTGTTTAATGTCCTTTGCTTTAGGCTTGACTGACGTTTCGTTAGAGTCCATTGATCATGGTGAGACAGTAGGATGAAACAAGGTAACTTTAAAGATACAAAAATCAAAAAATGACAAAGTTGCAACGATGCCGAGAAACTTTTTGTTCGGGGAATTACTTAAAACTGTTTAGGCATGAGTTAAGTTTCGGCGGTTGGATAGATTTAATCTTGATTGGCGAAGTTAAAAAGTGGTGAGTATTTCCCAGAAAATTTCAATCTTTTAAGTAATCTTCCTCGAAAAAGTTTAGTTAAAGTTTCTACGTGAAGGTAAAAAGTCATTAGCTGTCGGGAAATATTGTAATTATCGTTTATCATCAAAATTGTCTGGAAGTTTTTGAGGGAAACGGAACCTTAATGACGCAGGGAGATTATGTCAAATATAGGCAAGCGAAGACGAAAGGATAAGGTATTTGATTTAATCTCATATAATTTGTTCGTGATATGAGTGTTTACTTATTTATTTGAATTTATTTGTGTTAATGCATACATCGATTTTCTAATTGTTTGCATTTATTCCTCTTGAATATCATATAACCAGTTTATTCTAAGAACTTCTTACGTCATTTTCAAGTAAAGATTCCTTGAGATAATTGTTGAATTAATTCATTGATATGAGTAGGGTAGGGATGTTAAAAATGTATTGAATTGTTATGGAAATAATTTGTCAGTTAGCAAACACGAAGCTAATTTCACTGATTCATTTATATATGATGTAAATTCCTGTAGTCGAGAAATCGAACGCCTGCAGGCCGACTACGTAAGCTAGTCCACGATTTGTAGTTCACAACAGAGCCTACGGTGTATGGTGTTCAGATTACGCAAGTTCAGTTAGGGACACAAAATAGGCCGTTAGGGAGAGACCTTATTCTTCGTGTTCTTGTATCGAGCTGCGAACTGATCCATATTAGCCGTATTGATGTGACTATTTCGGACGCAACATGAGAGCGATTAATGTTCAGTCCCAGAAGTAAATAAAAGTAAAATATTTAGGTGGCTAATTTTTGATTTTAGCATATACACTCATGGTCGTAAAAAGGAAGAAGACAACCACATCACTGTTCATGACTCTAAAGAGGCGAGAGAGAGAGAGAGAGAGAGAGAGAGAGAGAGAGAGAGAGAGAGAGAGAGAGAGAGAGAGAGAGAGAGAGAGAGAGAGAGAGAGAGAGAGAGAGAGAGAGAGAGAGAGATTGCGTGGACTCTAGCCTGTCACCAACGTTGAAATTGAAGGGAGAAGCAAGCAACAAGTAATGCTGGCATACTAGACAATTGAGTTCGATCGCTCACTTGCTCTCATGATGAAGTTTATTTTATCGGTATTCAGAGAACGGCTAATTGCAGTTTTAGAATCTTGGTAATTATTTCTAAGGAGAAGCGTATCATTTAAATGTCATGTTCAATTTCATTTTGTTTATATAATTGATTAAATTGTTATATTATTCATACTGGGCTAGTGTTGTTCTGTTCCATATTTCTTCTCAGATATCGGTTTATTCCATCCATTAATGATAATTTTACTTTAACATTTACTTGATCCTTGCAGTAACACCGTAGTCGACCATCCTCTAGATGACGATAACCGAGCCAACACATAACACGACATTTGTAGAATAAGAAAGATATTTATATAATATTTTATTGGGAGATATAGTGCAAAGAAGGAAATGAGAATAAATGATACATTAATATACAAATTGTGTAAACAAATAAGTTATTTGAAAACAAGATATTGTCTTAAAGATTCAAGTCAACTATCGATCATCGCCAAAATCATTGAAAGCTATTGTATATTCATTATACTATCTGGGAAGTTGTAATTGAAATTAAATGGAAAAAATATGTAAATGTATCTATTCAGTGTAGTTCAATTCTTGCATTTATTCGATTTGTGACTTCTAAATAAACTTGTTTGATCAATAAATCTTTTTTTTCCATAGCTACAGTATCTGACAAAAATATTCCTTGAGTGCCAATCTTGCTGAATTTAAAATTTGGTGAGCTGAAATATTTTATCACTCTTGGTTTGCTCTTTGGGTTTATGGCGTGCGTGTATTGCAATTTTGCGAGATTGCTTTCTACTTTAGAAGCCTGTGCTTATGAAAGGCATTTCTTACAGAAATCCCTGGAAAAACTAATAATGAACATACGCCATTTTACGACAAAAATATGGACAAGTTTAATTGAAAACAATATTCATTTTCCGCAAGCGATTTTGTTTCAGCATATTCGCAGTTAGATCATATATCAAGGAGCTGGTATTAATTATTACAGTCTATTTGCTAAGAGAAGCGCCGATTACCGGCAAATTGCCAACGAATGCATTAACATCGTATATTGACATTATTAACTGTAAACGTGTAATTGTTAGACTGGAATATTGCATGGTAAAAGCAGGGATATTAATCCAAGAATGTTTGAAGTTGTTTTTTTTTTATAGTTGTGAACCACAACATGTTCAAATAACATAATGTGCAAAAATCTTCTACCATGACCTTGAGACCGAACAAAGTTATTACTGATGGATCGATTTTTCTAGTTGGTTATTATAAGATTTAGCAGATGCAATTTGCAATCAAAGAATAACTTGCTTTCACAGGATAGAGTTCTAATTGTTATGCACAATTCAAGTAAATAATCTTTTTCGCATACTCATATTTAACACTTTTAGATAAGATCATTTGCCAAATTTTCAAACTAAACATTTAAGCCAAAATAATCTAGAACGCTTAATGTGGTAATATAGACAAGCACCACGCATGCTGGAAACTACAGCCCACTGACATTTTAAAAGAAGTGGATATCTTTGACGCTTCATTATTTCTTCTTTATTGCTAATTTATTTGGAGTTTTTGAAGTGAAGCGTATTACTTGGTTACGAATATTTCGATATATTTTCAGAAAGATTAAATTTCAGACGAGGTAATTTGAAAAATATTAAGTTATCACTTCCTTTTTAATGATTTCCGTCGATCTTCCATTGGATGATATCTGTAGGAACCTAATTAAATTAATTTACTTCGCCCATTCGCATTTGTTTTCGTACATTCATAACCATTCGACGTCGATGCCCGGTTGCTTGGAAATTACAATTCATGTATGTACTCCCGAGGGGTATGGTATATAGTGAGCAATAACATGAATAACAGTTTGTATGCTGTTTTTATGAGACTGTAGAGGAACATTTATTATTGACAACTAACTAGCTGGCCGCTTAAATGTATAAAAAGAAGAACCGTCCAGCATCCGAGTTTCTTTATTAAGAGTACCATTGCATTGTGGGTATCCCTAATGCATTTACAAAGTTAAACAATATCCAACGGATTGAGTACATTATTTTCACAAAGACAGACCACATGAATGGTCATTTCGATTTTTTTTAGCAAAATGATCTTTTGCTGAAACATAAGAATAACCAGCAAGTACCTGCAGCACGATCAAGTAACATTCATTGCGAAACTTAGAGTTATATACATAACATATTATATGCTTCAATAATCCTTCTGGCGTGCGCGCGCACTTGTGTGTGTGTGTGTGTGTGTGTGAGAGAGAGAAGTTATCTTAAAGACTACACTTTATAAATATATGAATAAAATATATACACTTCATCAAGACAACACATATATCATAAAATTAAGCGTTTTCATGAAACAAAAATAATTGTTCTAGCGAAATTTGTAAACTGTACTGCTGTGTAGTATCCGTCTATTCATATATATTCACAAGAAAACCGAGTAAGATATCGCCAACGCCTTTATAATACTTCTATAATTCTATGATATATATTTAATTTCAATTTGTAATAACTGTCCCTTCAGCAAGTGCAGTTTTATTTTCATGAATACAGTAGTCGATTCTTTAAGTAATTGACTATTTTTTCTTGAGCTTATCTTTCAAAGAATGTAAATGTTTTTAACACACCGTTTTCCTTTCCACACAGATCTTATTCATACATTATTTCAAACACATTCCTAATAACTTTAACAGGTACACAGCTAAGACCTTTTACACTGTAGGAACAAAGACTGAAAACGCAGATCAGTCAAGTTTATGGTAGTTTAGGAAAAGAAGCTGATTTCAACTTATAGCTGTTAAACGAAACGACCTGTACAGTGTGTATGTAGTTGGGAAGTCAAGAAGACCAGAAGTTGTGGTGTGTATTTCAGTCCTTATAATTGCAGCACACACAAATGAATAAATTGAGAGGGAAAACCCTTACAACTCATTCCAGAATCTTCTCATCCTGAAAACGTTTAAATTGTTCTTGTTAGTTTCAAACTAACACATTTTCGGATTGACCGTATCATTATTGTCTGCCTCATCGAGGTGAAAGACTAACTTGCTATACAATAGTCGCAAAATAATTTTTTAAAACCCTCATCAGTTTTACTGCTATAAAAATGTACATGGTTTTTGTATATTGCCTAATGTTATATACTAGTTAATTGTTTAATTCGTAGACTATAGTGCCTTTATCCTATGACTATTATGCTATATACGGCAATATACCCAAATGATGTATAGAGGATCTCATGTGTGCAATTATTTAATAGCAAATAGATGAAACTCGTCAAATATTTCCAGTATTTGCTCAACATGGCTTTCTTATTTCAATCAAAGTAATTTAGAAAGAAGAAATGAAAACTATTTTCGTTCATTCTGGCTCAGACTTTGTACCTTTCGATTGTTGCGCGTAAACAAAATCACATTTGCTAGCTGAAATAATAATGAACAGTCTAATAGAATATTTGACGTCATTTTACAACACCAGATTTCTAATGGAATAGGTTTTTTTCCAAATAAACTGCACAGACCAAGCTCTGTCTACACATCATTTGATAACAGATCTAAGTGTGCATTTTGCAGTTGGAATCGTTTTATAAGCGAGCACTTACAGTAAATTAATTAACAATAATTATAGTATTAATGAAGGCATTGTATCATCAAATAGAAGACTGTATAACAGCAACATCATTAAATTTTCATGCAAATTATTCCGCTACTTTTCCCTTACGCGCTCATGACACTTGATGTTAGTTGTAAATACAACTTAATCCAATGTGTCCTTTAGTACAAATAACACAGGCTAAAGTCGTGATGAAACAGCTGGATATAGGAAACAAATTCTCAAGAAGTAGAACTTGTTGGATGAAATGGTATGCAAGTCGCAGAGCAGAGGAAGCGTAACCAAGTTTTTTTTTTTTTTTTACAGTTTCTTCACCCATCAAGATGGACTTTGTTCCTACTTCAATATAACCAGTCTGTTGGAGGCAATCAGGATCGCCTGTAACCAGAATGAGCGGCACCTCTTCATTGACAGCTCATCCAGGAGCCTCAGAACCTTTTTTTCTCTATAATGACAACAAGTACCCGTCTCTTTCCCTGGCTCACTCAATGCACCTCAAAGAGGACTACAACAGCATTAAGACCTTGCTGTTAACCTTGAAGTATGATGAGCATATCTAGGAGTTTATTAGAGACTTTAAAATGGTAGCATTCCTGGTGGGTTTCCAAGGAAGTATTACCAAGTTTTCCTTGCTATCTAAGCCTTTTGGACGGCAGGGACACCATGAGGCACTACCACAGGCTGAACTGGTCACAGCGGACCGAGCTCTGTGTGGATAGGAACAACGTCAAGTGTGAGCCACTGGTTGACCCCAGAAGGTGCTGATAATACCACTGCAACTGGGCTCTACGAAACAACTTGTTAGAGCTCTAGATAAGAAGTCGGCAGCCTTCAAGTACCATCAAGACTTATTCACTAAGCTGTCTGAGGCAACGATAAATGATCGTTGGATCACAGATAAAGATCACGGAGTGCAACGAATTCCCCAATAAGATAAATGAGAAAGTGGCTTGGTCGCATTGGTTAGGGGCTTACTGAATAATCACAAGGCCGAGAATTGATGAAGAATTATGGCACAATGGGTTCAGGATGTCCCTCACAGTCCATATCCTTGAAGCTCATCTTGATGAATTCAAGGAGAACATGAGAGCGTTTTCGGAAGAAAATGGTGAGTGCCTCCACGAGGATATACTGGACTTTGACCGCCGCTACCAAGGACTGTATGACGAGAACATGATGATTAAAAAATAACACTTACTACCGTGGAACATGTGTTACATAGTGTAGCCATATCTAGCAAGAAATTTAAAAATTGACACATGACAGAGGGTTGTACTATTCTATATAGATTTATAAGTCGCAAAACAGGATTTGAGCGTTAAATATAAGCATACCACCAAAAGGAATCTTTCAGCCGACGGTAGTTCAACATCCACGAGGTATACCGGTATGTGTATTTAATGTACACTGGTGTGTGTTTAAAAAGATTTATGCAGTTGTGTGTGTGTGTGTGTGTGTGTGTGTGTGTGTGTGTGTGTGTGTGTGTGTGTGTGTGTGTGTGTGAAGGGTTTTAATAGATAGGCGATATCATCCCCTAAACCGCCAGTCAATGTCATAAATATGGGGCTGGTTTATCTGCTTATTATTAACTATAATCATTATATCTTTTAAAAATCTTGAGAATTTGACCTTTTGACCTTATTCAATTTCTATCAAGATGTACCAGCATTAAAACTCCATATAGGTTCAAAATGAGCTACTCGGTCCAGAAATGAAATTTATTGATATAAATTGAATGTAAAAAATGTTATTAGATATTCTAGAATGCATTACGTAATAATTATTTCAAAAAATCCATTTAAAAAAAATTGAATAAGTTTTATTTTGATATTGATAGAATATTAGATATATCAAGCATAATTTGTTTTCATCAATCTGAATATTTAGCAAAGCATTAGACACAACACAAATGGTTGTGCCCAAAAAATCGAAAATGAAATGTGCCTGAGCTGAGACACATACCAATACACGAAGTATTCCAAGCGATGTTGTTTGACTTATTATCTTTAAATAAGGAATATTCTAATGTTTCTCGAGGATCAGAAAAGGGAAATTATAATGATAGAAGATTCCTCTAAGCACATTGAAATCATCTCGCAAATTTGCGTCGTCTGATGCTTTACCTTGGAGATATAACTCGTAGAATAATATACACGTAATTTTTTTTTCGATTGCTTTCTATCTTCTAAAACATAACTAAAAATGAACTTCAAACTCCAAACACCAAACATAAATAATTTATTTCTTTCTCAGATACTAAAAACTTGTACATTAGAATATCTCGAAAATTGATTATGTTAGGAAATTTGAGACGATTCTTTATACGAAAACAATAGATACATACAATGCATACTATTATAAAGTCTCGTGAATATTGTACGTTATGACGTCATCGATAATAGCTAATCAGACAGCTTGAGAAATATATTCCCAATACTGACTCCCCATAATAAACAACTAATCGATAAAATCTAATCAAGCGGTGAACGAAGGCTTTTATACAAATAACACCTCCCCCAGAATTGTTACGGGATAATTTCATTCCAAAGTGAGAATTAATTAAAATGCTTAGTATATTGTCTTTTATTTAAAGACTTGTAAAGTCAATGTGACCTTTTTAGTAATGTTATATTCGGAGCCCTCTAAGATCCGAGTAATTAGTAAACGATTTTCAGATTAGTATCCCTAATTGAGACCGTTATGGTGCTAAGTCAAGGTCAGGCCACATATAATTAACTGCGATAAGACAAACATACAATTGTCAAATATGATTGAAAATACAAAGAGTTATATTTAGAGTCAGTACATGTTAAGCCACTGCAAAACATTAGATCTAATGAGCTTTTAACCGATCATAAAACAAGAATCAAACAAAACTTTAAAAATAACAAATCTCAACATCACAAAAAATTCACAATGCACAGTGCAAAAGTGCAGTCTTGGAACAAATGTCAAATAAGGCAGACATAGTGGTGTATATACCTGCTTAGCTATACGCACACACTCACGAAATCCTAGAGGTAAGAGATGGGGTTGACGTATTCACGACGATATATTATTGGAGCAAGATAGACCGTTTTTCGTCTATTGATGATGATGCATGGAACAAACTCATACTGGTGTCGGCAATCAGTATAGCTTCATTCTACAATTAAAAGTGTTCCCTGCTATCAACCAACATGTCATAACAAAACAGCAAAAGTAAGAAGTATATTATCTTTTAATAAAACGAAATCGGTACAACGTCTTGTGATAAAATTCCGCAAATTTTGTTGTTGGACGACCAATGGAGAAGTAAAGCACTATGGCTGTTATAATTTAATTACTACCGCAGATTTTCACCTCTGGTTCCTTGCCCCATAAGGGGCTTGTTTTGTGTGTATGTATGTATGTATGTATGTATGTATGTATGTATGTATGTATGTATGTATGTATGTATGTATGTATGTATGTATGTATGTATGTATGTATGTATGTATGTATGTATGTATGTATGTATGTATGTATGTATGTATGTATGTATGTATGTATGCATGCATGCATGCATGCATGCATGCATGCATGCATGTATGTATGTATGTATGTATGTATGTATGTATGTATGTATGTATGTATGTATGTATGTATGTATGTATTGTTACGTGACAAAGGCTCGTTCTCAGTAACAAAGTAAAGAGTGAAAGCTTATTAGCTTTGAATATTTTAACAAGACAATTTATTTCCCTGGTCAACAATGTAGAAATTGATAAATAGGATTTACAAGTTGTGAATATAATCCAAAATTTGATCCTAAGAATGAAAATACAAGTCCTATCACTAAATAGTCCTATTAGAATCCAGGTTCGAGTCCCGTCGACGTACATATATGGAAGGCGATGACATCAGATGTGGTTCAGTGTACGAATATCAACAATTCCTCACTTGAATCACAGTCTTTGTTTCCGAATAATTCCAAAATAAATTTATATGAATACCTGTCAGAATTGTTTTAAAATGGTCAACTTGTTGAGTTTCCAGGGTAACAAATTATTAAATACAAAAATCAGATGAGGAACAAACAATCTGGCAACAAAAAATCATAAACACCTTTTTCCTTCACGATGTTAGATTGATTGTCTGAAGAATGTTAAAAATGCGTATTTAAAACCCCTTAAACATCATTTCAAGTCTCGCGAGATTGGTCATGTGGTCTCTTACTACACTAACTTTTGCACGTATGCCAATTTGTCCCCACTTAAAAATCAATCATTAAAAATGTTGTTTTCATATAGTTATCATGCAAAGAAAGTATGCCTCTGATACTGACCAATCATTCTAACTTCCTGTTGAGACTGTTGCCAGCCCAAGACGAACCAGGGTAACTAAAATTAATTCTCGCGTAATACATCTTCGTCTTAACTAAATAGCATTTGTGAAAAGAAAATATCTCAGTACTAAAAAAAAATCCCGATTCCGACAAAATATTCATTATAATGCAAAAAATAAAAAAAAATGAAATATAAAGAATTTTAAAGCTTACACATAAGCAATTTAATCACATATATGTAACAGTATGTATGTATGTATGTATGTATGTATGTATGTATGTATGTATGTATGTATGTATGTATGTATGTATGTATGTATGTATGTATGTATGTATGTATGTATGTATGTATGTATGTATGTATGTATGTATGTATGTATGTATGTATGTATGTATGTATGTATGCATGTGCCATTACTTCCACTAGGTAAGTGCTTATAGAATGATATGTACTAAAGTAAGTAAGTGAAAACAGGTCAAATAATATATAAAGAGATAATCATACGGGTATAACTAATTAGACACTAGAATTTGTAAATATAATAGCTGACGCAATACTCGGCATTCCTCTTCTAGTTTATAATGTTTTCCATTGAAATGGTTCACGATACAAACTTACCTACCTACCTACCTACCTACCTACCTATCTACCTACCTACACACAAATGCGCGCGCACGCATACAAACATACATGCATGCATACAGATATGCGTGTACACAAACACATGCATACGTAAAGTGATATGATATTCATAATTATACATTTGTATATAGTAGCATACATTTATAATAATTAAATGAACAATTACCGGATAAACATTGATTGTGTTCACTTATGTTCCTGTGTCTTAACACCAAATTAACTCTTGGCTAGAAGATGATTAGGTACAAACTGGCCTAGGAAAAAAAATATTATCTGGTGTAGTATGGCCTAGGATAAATTATTTCCTCAGATATATGGACTACAGTAACAACCATTACTTCCGGTTCAGTAGTCACAAATATAATCCCATTCTATTTCAAGAGCATCGTTTACCTCTCTCATTTTGGTGGTAATACGTGAGTTAGGTTTAGGAATTCGTGGTATTCATACAAAGGTAACTGGTTAATCTTAGAATATCGTCATTATGGAGTGGTTATCTGCGTGATGTTGTTGACGGTGCGCAACGAGTATTGTGACACTGAGGATGATCTGGAAGTGAAACATGTGATCGATGGCACGTTAGTTTCTTTGCAGTCCAGCCTTACAAAAAAAATGCCACATAACCTATGATAAGAACTTCACCGTGGGGTCATCTTTGAAAATAGTTTAGATTAACATATAATTTATTGGAATTAAATTCACAGTAAGCAGTCGGTAGGGAGAAACAAATGTGCAAACTATAGTAAAAAATAATTTTGAATTTAGTTCTATTTCTCTTCCATGCGATAGAGAAATATACTTGTTTCATAAAGCTAATCAAGGTCTCTCTAAATTTGATAACACTATACGAAACATTTTCACAAACACACACACACACACATACTACTCACACACACACACACACGCACACACATACACACACGTCGAGCAACAGAAATGTGTTATGTCAGACTTGTTTCTTATAACTTTGTCCAACAACCAAAATTAATTTTAAAAATAAGATTGTAAATTAAAACTCTTGTACTTTCCAGCCAGTGTAACTCATTCATGAGTCCAAATGATATTCCACAAAATAATGTCCATTTAGAATATCATTGTACAATTGATAAATAACATCACTCGTCAAATTTCTAGACAGAAAATATAAATTTCCAAGAAAGTCAAGAATGAGAAATTTCCTGATGGCACTATATGCTTCGTTAACACTGGACCCAACAGACGCAATGTACTGAAGAGTATCGTACCGTTGCCTACTATAGAACGTTTTCTAAATTAGAACTGATAAAAGTTGAAACTTTACCGTAAAAAAGGTATGAATTATTTGTTTCAGCTTCATATGCAATTCATTGATTAAATGTGACAATGCAGTAATAATATCAAATGGTTTTAAGTTTATATTTCTCACTTGTGTACGACAGGTCACCACGTATCTCTCATTAATATTGTCGTCATAATACACAGTATGAACAAAACCTTAGGACTCGAGATGCTCATTGCCTAATACCTCCAACGTAATAATAATAATAATAATAATAATAATAATAATAATAATAATAATAATAATAATAATAATAATAATAATAATAATAATAATATTTTTCTTGATTTTTTCCCTAGATTCCACTTAGATAATTATTTAGATTTTCATGAAAGAATACAAAACTAGTAATTGATTTTTGTCCCTCATTATTTTTTTTTGTATCTTAGTTTGTTTTTTTTTTAAATCGTCTAGTTTACTGGAAAAAGTTATTTATTCCTGTAGAAGTAATTTATATTGCTGTATTCAGATTTTGATTTGGGTTAAATTAATTTTTAATCTCAGGAAATAAAACAAACTCTAAAATATTCTTTGAAAGAAACATTATTTGGAACTTATAGTGAATTTAATCATGGAAAGCTAGGATTATCTTACTGAGATTGAACAAAAGACTGACGGTACATTATTACAATTCAGGTCATTGTTACATTAGAGTCCACACAACACTGCAAGTAAATCAATACCATCACGGATGGAAATTATTTGGAATAACAATAAAGTTTTTCATTAGGACTTGTATTAGTAATTCTAGGATTATTTGGAATTTAATTCGCAATACAGTACATTTGCCTTTTAAAGTTTCACTTTGTATTCCAGAGAAATGTATTATTTATTAAATTTTATAAAACTTTATGGTTTTCGCTCGTCCTGTTATTCATTTTAAGAACATACAGTCATAATACCATCAAGACTTTTCAATATTCTGCTTGATTAGCAGCGGATGTCTTTATGACTTTTAGGATATTGTCAAATCAGGTACCCACAATCGGGGTGTAAGACAGAACAACTTATCGTTATATCTCTCTTTCTCTTCTAATTGAAGTTTTAGTTTTGTTTAAAATGGTAAGTTGGCTACAGCAAATACCATTTTTATTATAATCTGCAAGAACTCGTATTTGATTGTCTTTTCTTTTTATGTTATTGCTTTAATTTAGCTTACAAATGGGTAAATTAGTTTACTTCTAATTTATTTATACATGCACATTGTATATGTATATTTGTAGGTCATGGAGCAGAGATACAAGAGTTACAGCAGTATAAAGCCTCAGGTTTGAACAAATAAGGATTAACTGTTGTTGTTGTTGTGGTGGTGGGGCTTAACGCTATTACTCAGTACATGATAGGCTATACATGGCGGCCAGTATTAAAGGTTGAGGAAGAAACCGGGAAATCTGCGGTAAGAAACACCAACCCACAAAAAAACTACTGGCTAGCTTTCTCACATATCCACATTCGCTGAATCTTAGACTCGAACCCACACAGACAGAGGTGAAATGGAAGTGATCCGTAACGGAGAGCGCTTTAGACCACTCGGCCACTCGAGGCCACAATAAAGATTAAAATAATTCTAGTATTAAATCAAGTTTAATATTATACACTTTAATTCAATATCATTACTTTATAGGATTACTTGAAATACAAACAATTAAGCTAAAAGTTGAGAGGATAAGAACTAAATTGAAATCCAGTGGATATAGGAAAACAATCAATGGAATTATGCGAACGTAAAAACTACCCCCTCCCCCCAAGTTGAAACAGAATGTTGAAAACTATGGTAATATGTTACAAATATATTTTATAAGTACTACATTTGTAGCAATGACTTTCTCAAACGTCAGCTAATATTCCAAATTCCCAGTGCTTAGCTGCTTAATTCATTATAACTGCTTGATCTGGAAGGTTGTCCCACAGCTTAGCTGCTGCATAGCTAAAACTGTTTATATCGTACCTTGAAGTTCTCACTCTTGATATATCGTTTATGTTTTGGTATGAAAAAGATTAAATTTTTGATAGAGTTTTATATCCACCAAATCTTCAATTAGGCCGATCGTACACTAGTTTTACTTATAACTCGTTTGTTTCAGTTTAGGTTAGAGCCAAGTACTCGTTCTTCAGTAGCTCATCAAAAGCACAACGAAAATCATTGTATTGTTACGGATATACAGATGATATATTATTGTATAGTATAGTTCTATTTAAGTCATTTAGGTTAATTAAATTTATTCCTCAACTCTTTAAGTCAGTGGCTGGCCTATAGTATAGTCAGATTACATGGATCTATTTTATTCACGGACAAATTAAAGTTATTGCCAAGTTCATGTTAACAACTTTTTCGGTCAAAGAAGGCCAATGCAATAGTTGAATGGAGGTGATCCTTGGAGGATATCAATAAGTAAAGATGTCATGTATACCCCAATTGCAGATGAGTGTAATAATTAAAAAAACCCATCAGACTATAAAAGTTAAGATATTTCACAGTACCTAATAAATTAAATACCTTGAATCTTCTCTATATGCGTACAATATGGCTATACAAAAGAATTAAGAATGCAACTTTTGAATCATTTTTTTATATTGACATTTATGTAAGAGTCAAGAGAGGAAATTTTATTTATTTATAATTTGTTCGTTGAAATATTAGAATTGAGAACATTTATACTAAACAGATAATTATTGTGAACTTATTCAAGGACATTGACATTTAATTCATTTCGTTTGATTAGTGAAACATTCAAGGACTTTAGTTACATTATACTTTCACTGGATTACTTTGAAGAAAAACGTTCGGATATTAGAACACTGCTTCTTTAGTGGCGCTATCATAGCTCATAAACTCACAAGAACCTTCATTAGGAATATCGTTGGCTTGTTCTAGATTACTATGAATTGATAGCACATTCAGAACATAGAATTTAATTTAATTTTAATTATTTCACTTTGTTTGACTTTGTTTTAGGGAAGTAAATATCTATTTTTAAAAAAAATAGAGTGCATGTTTTGTTTTACGTTATCTTGCTACATAGTTTAAGCCCCTAGAACGTAATAGTGTGCAATTGTTCTAGTCCTGAAATGCATTTTTATTACGTATCTGTATTTTCTGTTGCACAAAATGCCATACAATTGGATAGAAATTGAAGTTTGCTCTTCTTTAGTGCCTTTCTTTCTTCAAAAGTAACAACTGCCTGGGAGTTTAAGAGGAGTAATTTGTCTTGGGTCTTCTTATATTTGCCGCATTTACTCATTTATAATTCGCTTAAAAACTGCAAAACAACAAAGATCCTGAATTGCCGTAGCATAAAGCGCCTGCAGATCAGGATCTATGATGTATATTCTGCTGATTACTCCAAACAAACTGCATAGACCCAGACCTGTAGGCGCTTTATAGAGCTGGTTTTGTGCAATATGCATATAGACTCGTCTTGACAGCGGTTAGACTCAGTACAAACATTGTTGAAATGTATACCGAATGTATTTTTTATAGTTCTATTTTATATAACTAATTTTAGATAGTCATCAATTTGCACAGATTAAATAACCATAATTACAATTTGATTTCTTTTGAATATTTGTAGCACGACGGCTACTCCATGGAATTTATCAAGCTTTGCTTGCATTTGATCGTACTTTAACTATTGGGTAAGTTCTAGGTTTTTGTTTAGCGGGGTTGCTTTTTTGTCTCATAGGTTTCTTGTGCATAAGAACGCGTGCTACCGTCAGCTCAGTTAAAATCGTTGTTTTATCTATGAATCACATATATAGTTAATGCAAATTTTAAAGCTATTTTACATAAAATTGGATTGTATGGTACACGCTTACTAATATCCATAAACATACTGTTGTTTTTTTTTCTATTTGAACATTTTTCAATATTGCGAAAAAGGTTTCTATCAGTCTAACTAAAAGCTTCCGCTTGCCCTAAGATTCAATTTTCCGTTGACGTCATAGAACAATATGGTGGCACCAGGACGGCGTAAACGATGTGCTAGCGGTAGTGCTGTCAGCTAGTGTTCTTGTTAATGTCAACAAATGATAGAAAAGATGCAGATGTATCAAAAGGTACAAATTTGCCGAGCTTATATAAAATATTAGTCAATCTAAATGTAACGAACATTCTTTCGAAAGAACGACTGCGAGAAAAATGTCCACTGCGTGAGCTTGGATGAAGCTCGTTGTTGGTCTCATATTTGAAAGGACCTCAAGATATCAATCGTTGTGAATGAAGGAGTTTATTAACGGCGTTAATACCACGAAAAACTTATCGCTAATAAAATGGACCATATATTTACAAGACCAAGTGGACACTTGTTTGATTGTATTCGCTCTCATTATTGTTATTTATCAGTATGCATTTGTAAGCTGCATATAGGTATTTTATTCAATGTAGAACAAAACAAGACCTCAAAGACATAAATTTAGGGATTTCCTATACATTATCATCCAAACAATCGAATATAAATATTAAGTAGTAAGGGCCATTACAAGAACCCTTATTGATGTTACTGTTAGAGTCTCGTGATTGCTATTCAGTATGAAACCTGAACCAAAAAATTATCTAATTACTCGGTTTGTGAATTATCTTTTCTACACTGATAACCCGGTACTCAAACAACTAATCAATACAATCTAGCATTATCTTTAAACGGAGACGTATACGCAAAAATCGTATATCCTGGGTTTGTTAAACTACTTCGGAAGGTATCTTCCTAATCAGGTATAATCAATTATTTTTACATTATATGATTGCATTCAATTTCCCTTTTAAAAATCTATTTGGAGAGCACACATACACAAATGATAAATAGGTAGAATTTACAAGTGTGTACGCCTAGCGGAAGTTGATGAAGCAATGAGAAGACAATTGCCGTTTGCGTCATAATATAATTGTATCTTGAATAAATTCAGCTTTCTCATTGCATTAGACATATTTTTTATTTATTTTGTCGCGTAAATTTAAAAGAAAAAATGGGCATAGAAAGGTCAAAAGATTTCTACAGATTCATGATATCGTTTCTATAACATCTCTTTTAAAGTATCATATGTGTTCCTTCTTTCATTCAATGTCAGTATTTTTCTACGCTTTACATCCGTTTAAAGACAGATATGCTAAATAGACGAAGATATCGTTATGTAATTGATCCTAAAATGAAACGTACATGTTTTAGAGACAGTTGCCATATTTGCATTGTGTAATATCTGTATCATAAGCCTCTGCTGCTGTAATAGTTTCCTTGTAGCCTACCTTTGAGTATCAACTTGCTATCAGACAGCTAGCAATAAGCGGCTATCATGTTTAAACGAGTTGGAAATATAAACTAAGCGAAACGAAGAAGAAGCAAGAGGTAATTCAAATATTTAAATGTATTTGCGGTTAATCTAAGTCATTATTATGATTTAATTATCATTGCTGCCTACGGCACAATATAATTGCTACCTACGGCACAATTGTTTCTATCCTCCATTCATAACGTTTCCATTTCCGTTGCTTCGTGAAGCTACATTTTCTATCATTCATATGTCCAGATATATCGACGCATGACACGGACGAAAATCTGCCAAGCTAGCTCTCTCTCTCTCTCTCTCTCTCTCTCTCTCTCTCTCTCTCTCTCTCTCTCTCTCTCTCTCTCTCTCTCTCTCTCTCTCTCTCTCTCTCTCTCTCTCTCTCTCTCTCTCTCTTTTGATCGATCGATCAGACAGGAATGTAGTGGTAAGGTAGGAGAGACTCCATAAAGATATTTATTCACATTAATTCATTGCTCATCGTATATGTTTGTAATTGTCAATCGGTCTGCTGTCTTAAGAACATACACAATGATTGAAAACGGTTCAGGGAGGATAGAAGGAATTTCAGACATTATAATATTAAATAATGTTTTAGATCCTAAAAGAAAAGTTTTGTAAAACATGAAAGGCAGTACCGTATTATTTGTTTTTATTTTTACATTGTTTTGTCCGCGATTAATCGTTCTATCAATGAAACCTGAAGATACTTATTTAGAGCTCACCCTTCTTATCAAGAAAATGCCATTGTGCTTTTTGAGCTTTTTTCTGCTTTCAGTGTACCGATGTTACACGAAAGAATGTTGTCTCTTTTAGAACATTCGCGCACAGTGCATATCATATTGTCGAACTCAGTAAACCCAGCAGGATTTCCCCTTTTATAACACAGCGAAATCCATCAAGGCCAATACGTTACTAAATCAAACTTCTCCTCAAACCAAACAGAAAAAGAAATTATGGCACCAAATATGCCTTTCAGTATGGAGATTATTTACAAATGGAAACCCTTCTACTCTGAAATTTCAAATATTTTTTTTTGTCCTGGATTCCATTTTTAGACTAAAATGAACCTCAAGAAAGAAATGAAAGGAGTAAAGGAGTCCCAATAGCCACCAAATCACAATTATAAGGTCAGAAACTATTATAAAGCCAGGTTAGAAATAAGACTAAATTTATAAACATTCTTCACTTCTATAACCTGTGACAATGTGAGATATAAAACCAAGCTCATATTCTCCAATCCGAGATACTGTTTGATGGATAGCGCATATGTTCAGAATCTATCTTTCTGAGTGACGTTGCAGGAAAAAATATTTAAAAGCGTGTTTGCTTGTTTCTTTTTACAACAATTACCTTTTCATTGTCAAATGCAACAGTTGTTGTAATTTCTTTTGGTAACTCATTAGGAAGTTACACCAAAAAAAAAAAAACGATTTAGACAAGTACCCTGCTCTGTTGTCAGTCTGCTCAATTTGACTCCTGATTTCTGTCGGATTTGGGTTGTTAACCAAACCACACTGGAAAACGTCAATCAAATCATCATTATGCTTATCACACGTAGCACACTTTTATTTTCTCATAATCTGGGACCTTCCCCCCTACACACATATAGATCCTTGCAGAAATCAGTTTTGACAGTGTGAAATGATGAATACTTTTTTAAATATTTTTTCAATAGATTAAAATGTCAGGTACTGTACCATTTATAAAATATCATGTTGCTTTAATACGAAACAAATTGTGCTCAGCATACACGAAATAAACCAAAAACACGAGGAGTAAATACGACTCGCTCTTTGGGTTAAATTCTTATGAAATAATATCAAGATAGTGGGGTGCATGTAATTGTGTTATAATAAACACAATTTCAGTTAATAAACAAATTAGGATAATAATCTTTTGCAGAAGAAACAAAAACAGTAAATTAAATATATGTTTGCACTGTCTTTGGGTTTTCCAACATTTTGCCATCAAACATTTCTAGTTTTGGCATTTCTTTGGCTGATGTTCATCACCGACAAAAAACGTAGTATGTTTTATCATTAAAGTATGCTTTTCTTGCCAAAATCATGTATTTAGCTGAACGAAGAACGGTAGAAGGTTCATATGTTTCAGTAGAATAATACTGCCTTGTGATAGAGTCAGAAATTGAAAATAAAGTTCGAACAACATTACTCATTATTTTATGCATGTTTCCCTTGTTTAGAAACAAAGTTGTATCAATTCCATCGGGCATCAACTACGAACACAATAATGTCAAATTCATTTTCTTGCCGGAACAGTTATACCTTTAGGTGTATGAATAGATATGTCCATTGCAGAAAAACCCCTAAAAATACAGAAAAGTCCAGATCTCATTTGCTTTGTTTGATTGCAAGAAAATGGCACATATTTATTGATATATTTATTTTGTAATCCGACAGAATGGTGGCAATATAGGCTTGCATATTATAAAGACTGCGGATGTTGCTAGTACATATTAGAACCAGTGGCAACATCATGCTAATCAGGATAACTTACACTTGGCTGAAGCAACGTCTTTTAATCCAAATGTTTGCAGTGCAGAATCAGTGTGTGTGTGTGTATGTGTGTTTGTGTGTGTGTGTGAAGTAAATGAGATTACCTTTTCAGTCTGCTGATAATCTAATCATCTTTAATGAATGTTTAACTTACAGATAGCGCCCTCGTCTTTGAAATTCTTGCAGAAAAAGACAAACAAAGGAACAATTTTTTGCAACAATGCTTTTTCTCATAAACTAGCAGGTAAGGTTGGAGCAAATTATGTACATGTACACAAAGTTTAAATGAATGTGTTTAACAAAATTAGTAACAGCACAGTATAAATATTAGTAGATATGTTAACTAAACATAAAAATAGGCACTATCCAAGACATACGCTCTGTTATAACTGACAGGACACAAATTACTCCATTTTACTTTTGGTTACAAATTTGAGAACTGCAGTAGACCAAAAATCCCTCATAACCGACACTTTTACTTGGTAAAATAGGATTTCAGCCTTGAAAGTTTTTATAAAATAATTTTTTCATAATTTCTGACCCTACATGCCTAGATTAATTGCGCGATGAAAAACTGGACAAAACGCTTGGGTAAAGTTCAACGGTATCGATCTTATGTATGATTTTCTTTACGGTAATTTTATATTTTCAAAACTAATGAGATGTTACTAAATATTTAATTATAATGATACTTTAACAAGTTGCTCTTACCATGCACTGAAAAAAATTGTTATCCTAAGATTTTGTTCATCCTATTATATCCATTTCAATTTTTTAAATTAAAAAAATAATTTCTTGAAATAAATGAAAGTAAAATATATCGGCTCCAAATAAAATCGCAACCTTCCCCTCCCTTCCATAGTTGATGAATTTGCTATGTTTATCTGAAGTGTAGTATACGTTGTCATCTAAATAATGTAACAAAAAGTAACGGGACGTTCTGAAAACAATAGTGTCACTGGAAGGCTTATTGACACCGAAGCCTAGGATTTAATTAATAGCTTTAGCAGTGAAACTTTGAGTGGGATGTTAGCACCGGGTAAGACACTTATCATAGAGGGCCAATGACTCAGCAAGCGAGAAAATATTTAGTGGACTGGAGAAAATACATAAAATTCAGATTGGTAACAACCGATCTCCTGAATATATGAGGATGACTCTCGGTGTTTCATATGAACACTTGTATTTAACCTTAACACATTTATAATAACTAACTGAAAAATACATTTTTTACCTATGCATAATTCGAAAGTTTTTCTCACTATGGTTGTATTTTTTCCAATTATCTTTCACAATATTCCGTTCGGCCGCTAAGATGGCATAAGTGCGGGATACTTGGCATACATGTCTTTTCAAAATTCGGAAATATAAATGTCTTTAATTATCGAAATTATTTTGTGACGAAAAAATACCACGGTAATCCAGTATACCTGTAATACTGCGCGCGACGAATCTTAACACTAAAAGTTCTCTCCACATTTTTATAGTGACATTGAACAATTTACAAAATGTGTACAAATTTAGTAAGAAGTAGTCAATGAAAAAGTCTCATAATTGGACTAATGCGACATTTTCTTAACTTAAATTATTTGATTAAGAATCTAATTAACAAGTTGTTATACCCCCTAAGTTATCTCTAACACGTTGAAGTACGTAATCTATTTGCTGTAATTTTCTCGTCAGAAGACTGTTTCTGTAATTGGTTTATTATCTAATATTTAATATAAAAATAATCTGGACTAACATGGAATAAGGTCACAAAATAATTGTCACGATTAGTCCATATGGTATTAGGATTAAAAAAGATATAACGTGTATTATGAGAGGTAAATTACAGAGATAAAATATTATATTTTGCAAGGTAAAGTGCATAGTCACAATGTACATTATACCAGGTTTATGATACTGTTCAGCACTTGAATTAATAAGACGATCAACTTACTGAATCTGGTGTTAATGGATTTTGAGCAGAGCAGAATTGCTGGGTCACATAATCAAACACTTTTGAACAAGAGAAGAAAACCTCATATTACTGCGTATAGAAGTGTATGCTTGATTTAAATGAATACTGTGTAGTTTTGTAAATACTTTTTCTTAAAAAATACCAAATTATTACGCTGCACAAAAGTTTGTATTTTGTTTTGTTACTTTTAAAGTTATCTAAACAAGGTCAGTTATTTAGCCTATAATTCTATTTCAGGCTTTAATTCAATTATTTAATTACGTAAATCGACTTGTTAACTGATCCATTGGGAGGTTATCTTCGACTACGGGTTTTATTAGGTGCACATAATTCGCTCATGTGGCAGGGTACAGTTTCGTATATTGACCTCTGGCCCTGGCAAAGTTCTTAACTTAAGGCTATGGTGTGACTTTTTCAGCTAGTATTGTTCACTAATTGAAGATATGGATATATTTGTGAACTAGGTGTTTCAGGCTTGTGTTCTTCCTGAATATGTTTTAATATAGGTATACAAAAATATAGACCTTTTTGACTTCACTTGTGTAATTATTTTTTAAATAATCTTGCTTTGTATTAGGTCACTGATTGTGGCATTTAAACTGGCCCCTGCCCCCTGCCCCCTGATCAGTTGGTGAGTTTAAAAACAATTCCGGCTCATCAGTTGGTGAGTTTAAAAACAGTTCCGGCTCATCAGTTGGTGAGTTTAAAAACAGTTCCGGCTCATCAGTTGGTGAGTTTAAAAACAGTTCCGGCTCATCAGTTGGTGAGTTTAAAAACAGTTCCGGCTCATCAGTTGGTGAGTTTAAAAACAGTTCCGGCTCATCAGTTGGTGAGTTTAAAAACAGTTCCGGCTCATCAGTTGGTGAGTTTAAAAACAGTACCAGCTTCTCATTGCAGAAGAATACGCTTTGATATTCTTCCTATGCATGACCCATATTACAAGGCACTAACAAACTTTTCTCAACGATAACGAAAAATAAAGAAAAACAACAACAAAAAATAAAACAACAACCACACAAAATATTCGGGTTCTAATGAGAAATAGAGCTTCCTTCGATATTTAGCTGAATGGCGCATTGTCTAATATATATAGCTCAACTTTTTTACGGTTTTAATGGCTTGGCACTAAACCCTCATCGTTCGTGACCATAGATACAACAATTTGTATACCTCAAGAGAAGTAGTTACTGCACTAAGAAAAATATGTTTAGACTGAAAAAAGAAGAGAAAAAATAGTTTGCCTAAACGCCCCATATATTTACGATCTTCGGAGTAGCGTTTGTTTTTTTTTCTTACCATAAAGTATTACAATTTTTTTCTGATTAAGTGTGAGGTGGAAATGGTATATCTGCTGGAAGATATAACTCTTCAAAGGGCGATTATTTTTTAGAAATATCTTGCAGTCGAAAAACGGCAAAATACATGATCGGAAAACCAATCAACTAATGACTCATTCATGGGGTACTTATTTTGTTTTTCATCGAGCATTATCTATCAGAACGCTCAGAGAAAAAGATGAAAGCGACTGTTACTGATGATTAGCAACTAAGTACAGTCATTCCTTTCAAAAACACTTCTTGCCATTCATTCTCTCTCTCTCTCTCTCTCTCTCTCTCTCTCTCTCTCTCTCTCTCTCTCTCTCTCTCTCTCTCTCTCTCTCTCTCTCACTCTCTCTCGTATTCGTATCTGCTCCCTGTATTCAAATATTCATTTATGAAAACATAATGCAAACTAAATATTCCCGACAACGATAAAAGAGCCAGTCATTTGCAAACTAAATGCACATAACAGTGATAATAAAGCAAGTTATTTGCAAACTAAAAATACACGACACTGATAACAAAGCCATACATTTTCAATTAGAAACAATAAACCAGTCTTTTCTTACTGTCTGAAACGTATTCTAGTCTTTTTCGTATAGTCCGAAAGCAAAAACAATAACGAAATCACATTCCGCTTATATTATGAATAGAGCATGACGTTGATATACGTTTTATGAACGAGGCAGTATTCCATAGGTCTAAATGTCTTAAACGGAACATTAAAGAGTGATGCCGTTATTAGCAATTTAAAATATTTACTGAAAGACAACATGACGATATTTTTACCTACAGATGGTATCACATTCGTTGACTAGCTGATGTATAGATAAGCAGGTGTGATGTATATTTGATGTAAGAGTTTATTGCAATAAACTGTATGGTTTCTGAGGTTTCTGAAACAGCTATAAATCATAACATATATTTTAACACAAAGATATTTCACAAATCTGACATATTGCTATTGATCATTTTTTAACCTTAGAAAATGTTTTGCAAAATTTGTATTTCCTTGTTTATCTTGCTCTGTCTAGATGGACTCGGATGCCATGCCATGGAGCAGTTTAGGTAATATTACCGTAATTCTGTAAGTTTTTTTGATATTTTACCTAAGGTAGAGAGTTGAAGTGTGCACTCAAGAAGACAGTGATTTTGAATACGGTACCTTGGTAAATACAAGGTTTGGCCAAATGGATACATATATTTCAGCATAGTTTAGACTGGGTCTACCGTATTCCTGAATAGATTATACCGTATTCCTGAATAGACTATATGCAAATAGATTATATCCAAATAGACAGGTCTACTGTACTAGAGAATTATTTTTTCTACCAGATCAGAAATCTTTCTTTTTGTGTGAAACCCAAATAACTACTGATTATAAGCCTTTAGTTACACAGGTTGAAAGTGCCGCCATTGGTTATCAAACACATGGAGACATGAAAATACGAAAGAAACAAGAAATTAACGATATATATATATATATATATATATATATATATATATATATATATATATATATATATATATATATATATATCTATATCTATATGTATATATATATATCTATATATATATATATCTATCTATATATCTATATCTATATATATATATCTATATCTATATATATATATATATATATATATATATATATATATATATATATATATATAGTTACACATACATACATACATACATACATACATACATACATACATACATACATACATACATACATACATACATACATACATACATACATACATACATACATACATACATACATACTTGTTAGTTGAAATCTCTTATATTCTGCTAATTACAGTACATAACATACATGTCGTATGATTTTAAAGTTTTGGCGGGTTGGATTACTGTGATAGACTTTAAATTGAACTGGTGATAGATCATTTATTCTTTAATCTAAATTAAGACCGTATGTATGTATGTATGTATGTATGTATGTATGTATGTATGTATGTATGTATGTATGTATGTATGTATGTATGTATGTATGTATGTATGTATGTATGTATGTATGTATGTATGTATGTATGTATGTATGTATGTATGTATGCATGTATGTATGTATGTTTTACACTAAGAAGCAACGCAGTGATCGACGAAGTGCCAGAAAGCCAGATGCAACGTTGTAATGTTAATGTTCCTAAAACGTTATAACCGCTATAACCCCAGCATACCACATTTCTTTACTGTTCGCTACCGGGTCAATCAAAGATTGATCTTAGGATCTTTCCTTATTTACTAACGAGCTCCTGGTGAGTTAACTATTATCAATGAGCTAGTTATGTGTGTAATTTATGGTGCTTTTGCCAGAGAACTAAACTTATATAGAATTTCACGATATGTGAGGTCTTCATTGGATAATTTTTCTTTCAAAAAGAGATTACATTTTCCTTGAAATAGGAAAACCATCTATTTCACAGAAAAGAAAAGTCCACTAAATTTTGCTTGAATTTTCTAAGATTGATTTACCAGGCATATCGTCCTCTGACTTTATGACGATAAAAAGCACATTAATGATGTAAGTTTGAGAATCAGCTGCGTTGACATACAGTGACGACGTAAGGGATGAACCAAAGGATTCAGCT
Source organism: Potamilus streckersoni (assembly GCA_016746295.1). NCBI lineage: Eukaryota > Metazoa > Mollusca > Bivalvia > Unionida > Unionidae > Potamilus > Potamilus streckersoni. The sequence continues at coordinate 3,666 of JAEAOA010002188.1, read as the reverse complement.
AGATTGACACCATTTTTATGTCTTTGGTATGACTCGGCATGGATAAAACTCGCGACCTCTTGAATCCGAGGCTAACTCTCTAACCACTAGGCCACCAGTGCGGTCGAGGTCGGTGGATTGTAGTTGAGAGTTCCAAAATTTAATAACAAAATTCAATCATGTCCGGTTCAAAGAACAGGGGTAAAGATACCTTGTTTTAGTATTCATACAGATATGCAACTGCTTTACAGTTTTACTCTTATATATATATGAAACACACGAAGGCAGCAACTGCATTTGCAAACAGTTGCCGCATGTAAACGTTTTCAATATGATGGGCTTTCATTTGGCTGGGTTAGCTTAATACTCAAACCTAATACGAAGTCGTCTTCCGCATTTTGAGAGTTACCATTTCCTAGTTTATCACGTGTGGAAGAAAGAAAGAATTTTATGTCGAAATAAGGCTAGCTAAACATTCTACTTCAGTGTGGTCGAAAACTAAATTCTTCGAGAGAGCAACTTGATCCATATAGTGTGAATTCTATTTCATCCGTTCATCATTTTGAAGGAAAGGGTGTGAAATAATCAAGGTCAATTTATTAGGCATAACTCACAATGTGACATTTTTTAAATGGAAGTGCTATATTTGTTCTTTTATTGCCAATTATAATTAACGACTGAACAAATTTTGAATTACGAATACTTCAGTTTTGAGAACTGAATCAGATAATCTGGCAAGAGTTTTAGAAACTGCCAGAACTGGTTGAACACACAAGACATAATACCATGTAAAGATACAGATCTGACATACAAAACGAGAAACTGATTTCTAATCATGGGGATATTTTTATTCGTTGTACAAAATTAATAAAAATAGGAAGGGAGATCTGTATTTTATTTCCATTTTTCTTGCTAGAGTAAATTAAATGTCTGTCAAATACAGAGCAATTGTACTAGATCTATACGGCATAAATCTCCAAGCTATTTCTTAAAGGAAAACAAATTTCTAAGAAAAAAACCTAGCGTTAAAATTTTAGTAGACTTGCACAAATCACAGAGCAATATCCCCTGTACCAGTATGTTTTCCGAGATCAGTAATTTGATTTTTTTATTAACTCTACAGGATAACGGCAAAAATGAAAACTGTTAAGTGTGTGCTATATGTAACAAAAGTGGTCCTGCGTTTAACTACAATGTAGTTATACAAACATTATGTGAATATCAATGTATATAGTTATGTCATTAAACTATATGGAAGCAAAACCTGGAAGTCTACTCTTTACCCTGTAAAAAATGTTAATATTCATCCCTGGAAGTTTGCTGGTTAACCAAATCATATGCGTTACTATTTACCACATTTCATCTCTCCGCTAACGCAAACTTTTCGAGGACCCGAGTGGCCGAGTAGTTTAAAGCGCTGGCCTTTACCAATCACTGCCACCTAACCTCTGACCGTGTTGGGTCGAGTCTCGGGCTCGGCTAATGTTGTTAATTTATAAAAGCTGCCAGTAGCTTCCTGTGGGTTCGTGGTTGTTACTGGGGTTTTCCTACGTTCTCCCTCCACCAGTTATACTTGCCGCCAGCCTCTCTTGCGCTGAGAAATGGCGATGATTATGCTTGGATGTTTGCTATGATTTCGATGCTTGACAAAACATTTTACTAGTGTATTATTACTGAATTGTGTCACTTCTTCTGTACATTCATTTTAAATTATATTTTTTTCCCGATAATCTGAAAAGCTTTAGCTATATGGTACACAAATCCATTAAAAAGTAATAGATACTGTTAGGTGAAATCTTCATTATCTAAGAAATTAATATGTTTGGAAAGCTAACATTTAGTTTTGGATGAGAGCGTTCCCTTGTCCCTAGAAGAATCACTGAATATCAATCATGGATTGTTTTAATGAGTACTTGCTGCTCCAAAATGAATTACACGTGTCAATGATGCACCTATAGCAATGGGATCGTTACCTCCGTTACGCCACTAGCATTTATACTAAATGCAAAGAATACATTTTGCTGTCATATAGTCTCGTCCAATTAGTTTCTCGTGTGTCTCCAATATTAATTGATGCCTTGACGAAAATGCGAACTGTACGATGTGAATTAATTTGGCTTGACAATGTTCTGAAAGAATTTTCGCTCAGAAGCAAAACCTATTATATAATTGAAAAACAAATAATTGATAAACGGTCTTAAAATGGAAAAAGATTGCATTTGGACGGTTATAATTAATCATTTAAACAAAATTCCCCATGAATATTTCAACTGCAGTTTCTTTTATTGTTACTTACGTGTGAGTTCTACATCGGTCCACCTCGGTTAGTCTCAGTTAATATTAACTCGACTAAATGCTCATCTGAGTTGTTGTGGTTAGCAAGTTTCGCCAACATTTTGCATGCTAGGAGTTATATTACAGATTTGCATGTCATACATTACATAACATTTTGATTTGACATCCTAACTTTTACTTGATAATAAAGTAAACTATTGTTGTCGCGTGTAATTTTTGATGTTGGTTTTAGATAAAAGTTTGATCCTAAAATGGTGGAAAGTGTGGAGGCATTTTGCAATTCTTCTTTCAAATGCAGCTTAGCGACACTCGTAAATTTGCAAACACGTATTTCTATAAGTATCTGATGTCATTAGATTTTTGTCGTAACAATGTTTAAGTAAAAGCTGCCTGTCTTACAAATACCCTTGACCTATGGCGAATACAACTGTTTCTGACCAGTGTAAAATCCCAAATTTTGACCATCTCTTTCGCTGACTTTGTCATAGACACATCTAATAAGGATGTATTATAACTTGTTGAAAAGAGACATTCGTCCATTGTAAACTTGAATGTCAAAAAAAAATTTAGGACTCAGTGTAAAGAGGAATCTTTTCCAGTTACAAGTTTTTAAAAATTTATTATATATGTAGTTTAGGTGCTATATATATGAGAAGTGTTTTGATCCCACTGTCTTCACTCAAAACATACTTTGTACATACTTTATGCTCGTTACCTTTATCACACTATTCTCACATGTCTGCCAAAAGGTGAATCTTGTCAGCTCAAAGCATCGACAATATTTCCTAATTTATGACCAATTAATTATACATCAAGCCATAGTAAACTGACGTATTTACCATTAAAAGTGACGCGTTTTTTTCCCCTTATGTTAGGCCATAGCAAATTCACTTATACTTCATTATTCACCATTAAAGGAGGCATGCCTTTTTCTCATTACATGAGGCCATAGTAAATTCACGCATGCTTCGTTATTCACCATTAAAAGTGACGTGTTTTTTTTCCCACTAAAAGAAGAGAGTAGTGCATGGTTGGAGTCAAGTAACTGGCAAAAATCTCTTAATATAACCAACCTTTTTCAGTCTGACAAGCTTCTCAGTGTAATTGCCTTATCATGATATGATAATGGAAAAAATCTTACTACTACATTTTGATATCACAAAACTGAAATTTACATTTTAAAGGAATATACTTTCTGTCAAAACATCACCTTTGAGGGAAATATGTGTAGATACCAAATATGACCGATAAATATCAGGGATCATTTTAAAAGGAATTTATTAAAACATTTAATTTATGCCTAGAAAATGTATTTGATATTCAGAATACAGTGTATCGGTATAAAGTAGACCTGCATAATTAGCTTGTGTGGAGTTCAAACATGCAGTATAC
>JAEAOA010000219.1:0-34424 GCA_016746295.1 Potamilus streckersoni | reverse complement strand
GGACTAGTCGGCCTGGTGTCAGAATAATACGACTGGGTGGGACATCATGCTACATGTCTGCGGCTTGATGCCCCCAGTGCTCGACATCACTATAAACTGCCAAACTGCAGATATCAGAGCAATATGATGGAAAATGATTGTGAAAGCTTCGTTAAAATCAAATACAAATCATATACTAGTATTAAGTAACTGTAACCTCCATAAGAGTTTCATTTACAACTGTTCTTTAGGGTTATTACATTATTATATGACTATATATCTTGCTGTTATTGACTGAGTGATGAATTTATTGATTGACTGATTGTCCTGCAATTACACTTTAATAGGAATAATCCACTGCTTTGGAGATCATACTGTAATAAATCTGGAGTTATAGTGCCCTGTTGTAAGGGATTCTTAGATTTGTGTGATTATTTGTTTGATTATTGGAACTCGGTGCAATGGAAATATTCCTTGGCCCAAACTAATTAGCCAATTAGTAGGACCAGAGGTCACGTCACGGAGTGAAGTGTTAGTGAGTTTCCATGATCCCTTGGTTGACTTTTAGTGAATTCAGGTCAAAAGTGCCAGTGTCCCTGGAGTACCATAGTCCCTATTAAAAACTAGTGGTGTACTTTTGTGGTGTGACTGCAGTGGCAGTATTTACAAACAGAGACCATTAAATGACACAAAGGAATAAATAAAAAGGAACTCTGCAGATACCGTTTATGTCACCATGGTGGCAAATGGGATGTAGTCATACTGGCGAAATGTGCCTTGAAACAATACATTGACTGGCCTAAGGTGGCATAGTGAAAATAGTTCCATGTCTTAAGGGTTAGTTGTATAGTTTCTATGGCATGAACTGGTGATGGCATGGGAAGTTGTTGAAGAGAAACCATGCAGATGTGCGGTTGATAGATATTTGAAAAGTTGTGAGATATGTGGTCTTGCATTGATTATCAAAATATTTATGTATAGAATGAACATGTTGGGCTTTCTAATTTACAAGTGAAGTTGTATAGAAGTCTTTGGAAAGTTGGGGTAAACTTATGACTGCTATCGGAATCGCACCAGGGTTTGACACCACTCAATCAAGTAAATACTCATGGCTTGTAACAATGCCATTTAGCTGGTTTTGAGCATTTAAGGCAGGAAACTCGCCTTATAGGCAAGGACTCTTCACTTTCTTCCTTGCATAATATGCACATGAATCACTCTCTTTCTCAGATCACCTTGTTTATACATTTGCTAATTCAAGGTACCTCAAAAATGTTTTTTGCTTTGCTGATTGGAAGTTTTAAACAGGTTTTTTTCTCTGTCGCCGTCTGTGTAACATAGTGCAAAAAAAAGACTAAATGAGTAAGAACAGGCTATTGCAGCTCTAAACAACTGATGTTAAAGTTATAATACAAATTGATCCAGTAGAACATCCTGAGCTTTTTGTCTATTGGTAAAACCTCTTTAAATTTGGGAAAAGATTATAGATTCACGTCTTGCATTTACATTTTGTGTGTTGTTTTAATAAGACTTTGTTTACAACAGAACTATCAATTCATAAGCAAAATCATCAAATCACCAGTTGAAGGAAGTATATACATTTAAATGAACATTGAATACATTCAACAGTTTATGATTTCTTTTGTGAAGTCGCTGGTCTTAAGAGCTCAATAATGAAAAATATATTGCTGTAATTAAATGTTTCATTTTGGGACTGATCATCTTGATGATAAATGTTTGATGTCATTAATTTTGTATATATTTATTAAAGTTCTGTGTATCTTCCCAAATTCGGTTAGTGGGAATTTTCACTTGATTCATATCTGTTCTCTCCTGTTTGCATCCTAAGTAGGAAAATGAAATAGGGACTGAGGATGTCCTCATTTGGAGGTGTGTCCTCAGTATATTGATGTGTAATCTCTTGCATGTCCTATGTTTACACCAAATACAAATGCATGCGCACACACAAGTGCACGCACACACACACACACACACATATATATAATTTATGAATAAATATATATATATAATTTATGAATATATATAAAGTTTTTAAATATTTTGCGTAGGTATAATACACATTTTTAAAAATATATTATACCTTGAAATATTATTGACGTTTTTTATCACAACACAAATTATATCTTAAAAGATATGGTTTGCATAATACTTATACTCGTAAAAAAAAGATTTATAAAAAATTATAATATATTGAAAATTAATTTTTAAATGCCCTTTCATTTTTTAGAGAATTAGTAAACTTTTTTTATATTGGTTTATACTTTAAGTTATAAGTTATTCTGTATATTAGAATTATAATCTTAACTAATTCTTAGCAGGGCACATGCGTTAAAATGTAAAGGAATCTCATTTAGAGTTTTGGAATTTTGGCTACACACACACACACACATGCTAAATCTTTGAATCTGTAAATCTGTTAACATTTGAAGGCCTGAGACTTTACCTAAGCCATAATTAGTAACTGATGCAGCCTTTAAAGGTACAGTAGTTCCAAACTTATTTTATGTATTTTATGCATACAGCCAGTGAAATGTGATGTTCAACCAACCAAATGGCCTTTTGCATTAGCATCTGTCTTAGGATGAAGATGCTGTTTCTTCTCAAAGTACCATTCATGAGTGCCCATGGTGGCTGAATGGTCTACAATGGTCTACCTTTACCACTCACTACCATCTCACCTCTTTCCATATGGGCCCAAGTCACAGAAATGGCCAATGTGAGAAAGCTTTCCAACAGTTTCCTGCTTGTCAGTTTTTCATATCCAGTTACACTAGCTACCTTATATAGCCAATCTTGTACAGAGAAATAGCATTAAACCCCAAAACAACAACACAATTGTGTGAACCATAACATAAATTATATATAAAATACATATTCTTCAGTGTTGTTTAATTTCTTCCATTTCAGTATTCGCCTGTTTGGGATTTTTATCACCAGCATGCAGAGGTTATCTCATGACATGTACCTTGGTAAGTAAGCCTTTCACATTTATTTGGGTCCAACCTGATGTTGGCAAACTCATAGTTATTATATGGTCTAGCTAGCCATCTAGTTCTTCAGCAGTTTTCTCAAGATAACATTACTGGAAACTATGTTATTAATGACTATAATGAATGAAGACCATCTTTGACACAATCTTGTTTTTCTTTTGAAAATATAATTGTTGTTAAGCTTTATGACTCTTTGCCTAAGTGTGTTTGTTAAGATAGAAATCAAACTTTTCATTAAGTGTATAGGTTTCCACTTTATACCCCCAAAATGTCACCACATAATATATGTACTGGTGTTGGAAATTGCATATAAATGCAGCATTTTGCAAATTTAATCTCTAAATTAGATGTAAGTGCAGTATTGCTCTACAAAGACATTTCAGCAGAATATGTAATTCTTATCAGAAAACTTGGACTGTACTCCAAATATATAGAAGAAATAAGAGAATAAAGAATTTAAATAATTGTATTCATTTTTCTTTGCATTTATATTATCCATTATGAAGTTTACCTTAACTTAATAACATGGCTAATTTTTGGGGAGAGGCAGATTAGGAAAGAAAGTAAACAAATACAGTGAGGGATCTATATTAAATGGCCTTTCATTGTTTAACATTCCTGAATATTTATGTTATAAAAGATGCTGTTACTAACAGGAAAGGGCACTCATTGTTATGGATCACTGACATCTCACCTGTAAGACTCGGACAATGTAAGTACATGAGAAAGCTTACCAGTAGCTTGCAGTGGGTCATTGGCTCTTTCCAGAGTTTTCCAGTTTTCTTTCTCCACCATTTATACTGGTCACCTTATATTAGTTTGTCTTGTGCTGAAAATTGGCAATAAATCCCATAACAAAAACAACAAATAACAGGAACATAGTAAATGTATATTGTTTATAAAAATAATGAATTATAAAAGGCTTTTGCATTATATATTCAATTATGTTATAAAACAACCTGTCATATGGGTGAAATAAGCAATATGTGATTGTTTCTGCTTGTATATTTGTTCACACTTTTAAATATATTCTAAGATACAAACATGATATTATCTACACATTAAAAACCTCTTATTTATTTCATTTTTCTTGCAAGTGAAATTTTAACTTTAAAAAATGTCTGCCTATACTGTACTAGAGCAAAGAGGCTCCTTTTCAAATAATGGCTGTCACAATAAGACCGTAATTGCTTGCTTGCCCTTTTTTAAGGAAATTTGACTATAGTAACAATACTACATTGTTAATTCAAAAACTCATGTGGTAATATTACTCTGTATCCTGGCACTGATTTTGTGCTTTCCTGGCACTGATTTTGTGCTTTCCAAAACCTGATGTAATAATGGCACTACAAATAATGTATTAATACTACAAAGCTATCCCCCAAGCTCATGTAATATTACCCTATGTCCAGACAATAATTTTGTGATCTCCAAAAGCTGATATTGTAACAATACTACATAGCTCTAATGCTATCCCCAATCCCATGTTGTAACATTACCCAATGTCAAGGCAATGATTTGTGACCTCCAAAACTTGATCTAGTATAATAGACATCACAGCCATCCCCCAAAACCAATGTTGTATCATTATTTTATTTCCAAGCACTGATTTTGTGATCTCCCAAGCCCAGATGTAGTAACTCCATAACTATCCTCTAAACCATGTAGTAATATTACCCATTTCCAGGCACTAATATTTTGAGCTCCAAAACCTGATGTAGTAACAAAACTAAATAGCAAGACCACCAACCGATGCACATATAGTAACATTACCCAATTTTCAGTCAATGACTTTGTGATCTCTAAGTCTTGATGTTGTAACAATACTACATAGTAGTATGCCTATCCCCAAAACTCGAGTAACACAATCTATATGGTAGCAGCTTAACATTCATTTTGTCATTTAAAATATATGATGTACAATCCTACTTACTTATTTTGACAAGCTTATCTGACAAAAGGAAAAGTCTCGGTCCCTTGGTCTTCTATTACTACCAAACTTTTCATTTTTATGTTGATTTTGAGAAAAAATATATGTGGACAGAATCCCTTGGTCCCAGCTTGAACAAATCCTTAGTTGTATTATTTATGTTGACAAGCTGCCAGTTCCTACCCATTCTTTGTTAAACAGTTTATCTTACCACCATACATTTTACCACCTTATCATTTATGTGGGCAAGCAGCCATGTCCAACATGTACTTTATTCAACAATTATTTGATCTTTAAAATTCCTTTATAACTTTTTTTTATTTATGATCATTACTAACAGTGTAAATGCAGATTAAATTTACAGTGACTCTAAACTACATATCTTGCTGTTAAGGGAAGTTGAGGGTGGGGCATCTCAGATGTCTAAAAATGTTAACTGTATTGAGCTGACAGTGTTACAATATTGTATCATACAAATCATTCTTGTCAATATTATGCCTTCATTAATCATAGAGCTGCATATCTTTTGTTTGCCTTTATGTACTTTTCAGATGACTTTGTAACTAAATACAATTACTATTTAAATCAACTTGTTGACAGGTGTATAGCCCCATCTCCTTGGTAGCTTCAAATATAATGTACAGCGGCAGATGGTTATGGATCCATCCCACCTGTTTAACCAAAGGAGTCTGCAATTTTATCAGTAAAGCAGACATAACTTAAGCGTTAAGGCTATTTCATGTTGTCAGATTGTCATACTTTAATAAAACTGCAGACTCCTGTGGTTTAACTTTTTCTGACATCCTCTTATGTTGACTATTTTTTGTTTGGAATGGGCATGTCAACAGAAGTGGGTATCATTTAGATTAATTATGCCTCACACTGCTTCCAGAATATAAATTGTTCTTATAGGACATGTCCTACATCATTTCTACTTGCAAAACCCTTCTTTAAAGTAGTATTGTTATTCCTGTGGCTTAGTGGATAGAGAAAGAAACCTTAGATGCAGGAGGTAACGGGTTTGATCATACTTTGCTAGACACTCAGCATTAAGAGTAGTGATAAGACTGGTCTGCCTGGCATAAAAGATAATACCACTGGATGGGACATTACGTTTCATGTCTGTGGCATGATACCACAGTGCAAGATATCACTAAACTGCCATAGACTGTAGTGATAGACTAAAAATTTGTAAATCTACATAAAACTTTAAATCACACTAACTCGGTCAATACCATCCCAAGTCAACACTCCATTCCAACAGGTACTCATGGTAATTAGTGTAATGCAAACTACTAAATTGTTAAATTAAAATGTGTAGCTGATTTTTGAAATATGAAATAATATGAATATGAATTAAATGAAGGTCAATCAAAAGGTATGCAATTGGGTTGGAGGTTCTATATTTTCATGGAGATTAGGCAAAGTAATAATGTTAATCTAAATTACATTCAATCCAAATTTGATAGTGTGACATTATGCATGCTATTTGTAAAAAAATTGTGTCATGTTCCAATGGAACTGATGCAATTAATATTTTAATTTCTATTTTGAGTATATTTAAATACTGCAAAGTAGTAATACAGCAAAACAAATGGTTAATCGATTTATTTGCAAAAATATCAGTATTCAGCAGAACATGTTTTCCATTTCAGTGAAATGAGAATTAATAAAAACATTAAAAAGTTCACAGGTAATATTGCACACGTTCCCATTTTAAAGAGAATATAAACTGCATGTTTCTCATTAAATTTTCTATGCTAAGAACAATGTCATAATTCAGTTTGTTTTCAGTCAAGTTAAAAATAATTTATTAAAATTAATATCTGGCTATGGCAAATTGGAACTTACATGACCATTCTTGGGTAATGAAAAATTCTTGGGTAATGAAAAATCTTTTATAAAGTGCACTAAAATATATTATTGGTGACTAAATGTGGACAAAAACCTGAAGTGCATGTATTTTATGTATAAATATATAAAATATTTCATAAAATATACACAAAATACATGTACATTTTCCATTTAATTTAACAAATTTCTTTAATACAAAATAATTTTTTAATTTTAAAATAAAGGTTTCTTAGAAGTGCTACAATGAAACACCCAACTCCTAAAATTCAAATTGTTTCTCACTTGAAAATATATTGGTAATTGTAAAAATGGACAAAAAAACATCCATCCATCCATCCATCCATCCATTCAATAAAAGATACAATTTTCATTATACAAAGTCATGTTAAAATAAGAAACCAAATGGTTTACATTTCTGCACTAAGTAGTCATTACCACTACAGCAAATAAACTTATAAAAATGTGTCCTTCCAACCACCTTCTCTTTCTGCATTTGTATCATACTGTACTGAGTTACAATTGTCCTGCCCTGAGGAATAGCCATCTCCCCTGAAGAATCACAACATAGTCTGTAGTAGTTATTCATAGTATGAATGTCTGAATTTAAGGCGAAAAGTACCTGGAACAGATGAACAGTTAATTGGTACACAATACAATACTGTTAAGAACTGTCTACAATAGTGCAGGATTAAGTAGTTTCATAATGTATCTAGGTTATTGTTTAACATTTAACACTTGATTTTTTATATATATATATATATATATATATATATATATATATATATATATATATATATATATATATATATATATATATATATATAAGAAAATGAAATAAAACTAGCAAATATTTTACTGAATTATGTTTTTTCAAGAACATGTACTTAATGACATTAATGCTAGGAAAACAAACTACACTACCTCCTGAATTTCACTCTCCCAAAATGAGATTTTTCGGTCACTATACCATAACTGGAAAGCGAAAGAAATCATGTCTTTACCACCAGATGACCAATCCTAGGTGGTGACAGTTTTAAGCTAGGCAAATCAACTAGGATGGATGCACTTATGGATATGTATGGGTTTTATCATGATATGATATGGCAAGTTTTAATGGACAGCAGCAAATCAAAATGCTACTTCAATCCATTTGTTTTGAAAAATTTGGTTGCTTTGGTCAAGTGACTTTAGTATCAATATTATCTGTTGTATCTGCCTGTAGTACTGATATAGTCACATGGATTTACAAGTAGCCTGCACAGGAATTATCCATACATATGGCTAAAAGGAAACAAACCCTCAATTGTCCAAGCTAAATACCAGCTAGTCTCAACACAAATCTGCACCAAGTGCATTATTTAATTAAAATGTGTAGTCTGGTTCAAGGAAACAAATGAACTCTTCTTGCCAATAAATATTTGAATTCTGAACTGATGGACAACAGCCACTAGATTCAAATCTCTGCAAAGCTAGATCCCAGTGGTCAAGGGTTACTTCTCATTGTCTCCAGACAAGAGATGTGGATGGATTCAGGAAGTTTATTTTCCTAATGTTACTGTGATCAGGGAAAGTATTCAAAGAAGATACAAAACTATTTGATTTCTGATGATTTCTTATTGTTATATAACTGTTTATAATTTGAAATGCTTCATCACATGTTAAGTTGACAATAGTCATAGTATATCAACCTCTACAGATTTCAATAATGTGATAAGTGCAAGGAATTTGTTCATTGATTTATATTTTTTAACCTGGCTCAGTAGAATGATCACCATCATCTGCCTTTCATGTTTAATTAAGTTTTCAGTATAATAGAATGACCCATTTAAAGCAAAGGGGTGTTTGACTAGATGTTGGTTTAATGTTCAAAGGGGTATAATTCCAAAATCAAGGTTATATTAATTATGGAATAATCCAGCAATTACCTGAATAGGATGTCTGATGTCTGAAGAAAATAAACTAACAGTGTTTGAAAGAAAACAGTTCATCCAATCAAATTAACTTTTTGATACCCAGTGCAGTGCACTACAAATGGAATACCAGTCATCTAGTCTACTTGATACACATGCCTGTTAAGCAGTGCAGAGGTTAAGCTAGACTTTAGGGATAAGAGACTTGGTCAGAACAGGAAGAAGTGGGTGCTAAATAGAGAGAGACAATTGCATTATCTTTTTTTTACTGATGTGCTTTTTTCAACAGTTATAAGAAATGCCTTATGTAAGTTGAACAATTTGTATCAACATATTTTCTATTCATGCTTGTATGCATATTTATATATGTAAATGTTTTGGCTGTATGACTTAAGAGCATCAAAAGGTAGTCTGGTAGCTGCAAGTTGGCAAAAATGCTTAACTACCACTTTTATTTTCCACAAGTTACAAATTAGTTAAAGAGATTTCTACCTTTTTTTGAAATAGCCCCTAATACATGTACATAGGAATAAATGCACAAGTGACTTCAATCCATACTGTTCATCCTGATTTCATTGTTCCCGATGAAACAAACACACAAGCTCCGGAAGTCTCTGGAACTCAACTGGACCCTTCCCCCCTACCGAAAATTCATATTGCATAAGTGAGTACATCTATTTTTTGAAGGAGTGCTTTTCGCATAACCAGTCACTTTCTTGCTTCATTACAAAAATCCGTTATTAGGACTGCATATTTATGGTTGCATTATTTGTCTACCTACTGGTAACAATTTGCATTGGTTAAATATATATACAGGTATTCTCAGTATTCACAATAACTGCAGTTTTATCAAAAAGCACAGCAAAATTTCTGACGTGCTTTCTTTACAAAAAAAATTAGAAAACACTCTTCACTGATCATGTTTTAACAAATTACTATTTGCATATTTATATATAAAATCCAAAACAGTATTTGGGTATATTATCATAGCACAGTAGGCCCAACTTCATATTGCTCCGGAAAAGGGTTAATGGTCAGTTAACTATTAAAACTTGCATGTGACCTGCAAAAATTTCTTTGTCACCGTAAACTGATTGGTATCCACAACTAATTGGAATCCACACCTAAATACAACAGTGCCAGAATTTACTGGTTATAGTGAAGGATATCTCTGGCTACTGCAAGGGGTCATCTCAAAGTCATAATCTTAAATCATATTACTTCCCAAAAAATCAGGGCGAATTTATTGTTTTTCATTTTACATTTTTGGTACACATTTGAAAAACTTTTGACTAAAACCCAATCGTTATATAGCGGTATATTTTTCACAATTGTTTGTGCTTTAAAATTTTAAAATTCTTTCATAATCAAGTTAGTGAAGCTACATGATCAACTATAGCTGACATTTGTCTACTCAAATTCTACAAGTTCTTTGTTTGCATCTACATCACTAAATCAGCTGAATGGCTTACTACATCAGTATCAGAGCCTGTACTAAGTTAATGAAGCTTTCATAATTGCTATTCTAATTGAGAACTCTTAACAAGTACTAAACAAAATACACAACCTCCATTTTGAGTATATAAGACCCAGTTACTTTAGTAGATTTCAACCAGAGCATAAACAATGACCACATGATCAGACAATGGTCATTCACACCAAAGAATGTTGTATCCAATATGGAGTTTTCCCTGAGCGCTATGAAAACCTGCTCAAAATAGCTGTAGTTTACAGCAGGCATCAAAAGGCGTTATTATGAGAAGTTATTATGAGAATGGTGTAGAGGCATCAAAAAGTGCTTCCATTCGAATGGAGTAGAGGCATCCAAAGGAGGTAAAATCCTAATTAGTTCATTTAATAAGCCAAGTACTTTACTTGGAACTAAAGTCTAATATCCAGTTTGTATCCCCTTACAGATATCAATAATGAAAACCTTTAATTTGATAAAAAGTGCAAATAACTTAGTCAATTCATTCATATCTTGTAACCTGAATGGGAGTAAAACAGCCCTAACACTAACTGTAAGCACATTTCATTCTTAATGGAAGTTTTCAATATAAGAGTCAAAACATGCTTGAGACCCATTGCCTTTAAAATGGTTTTGTCTGAACACATTTAAAGCACTTGCACTTTTATTTCATTTCCTACAGTATGCACACATGCTATATATTCTCCCTTACACATGCTATATATTCTCCCTTACAAGTTTAGTCCACCTGCAAATAAAAAGATCCTGATCTATAGAATAATGCAGCTGCAGATCATGGTCTATACTGTTGTTTTCCTGATTACTCCTAATGAACTTTAATAATAGACCCAGATCTGATGGCACATAAAGCACCATCAAAGCTGGCTCTGGTTTGCAATAGCCTTGTAAGTACAATTGATTACTAATGCAAAATAAACATGGATGGGCAGGCAGAACCATTTCTACCTCATGCTTCAAGAAAATAATGTTTGTTTTTATACAAATCGTATGCATACCCAGCATCTGTTCCATGGTTTTTTCCGGACATTCGGGTCCGAAATGTTGGGATGACCCACAATTGTAACAGGATACTTTCCTTGGCCTTGTTCCAGCATTCTGCTGTGAGTTTAGTAACTGGTTGTATCCATAGATTGGCACACCATTTGGAACCTTCTGGGCAATGACAGACTGATTACCATTGTGTATATGGGTAGGTGTTGGTGTAGGTACATGTCCATTTGAGGTATTTGATGTCAGTGGTGCAGTTTGCATTGAACTATCTGGAGGGGTACCTTGGAGACCAGTAGAGTATGTGGGCAGTGGTACAGTGGGATTGATTTTTCCACTTGATACTGTAGGATCCATTGGCATTGTAAATGTATTGTACCTGAACAGAAAAATATATCTTTGATTTGTAACAAAAACATTTGCATGGTTCCAGCTGAAATGATCTTGAAATGATAAAAAAATTCTAGACTAATAAAACTAAACCACTTTTTCTAAAATGGTTATTCACTATATTCTGTACTCCTAGTTAGAAGAAATATTCAGTAAATAAGTTAGCTTATGATTATTAAATATTTTAGCTTCTTGCAATAAAGTAAAGAGTTGATCTGGTGATTCATGGTACAGAAACACAAGTAGGTTGTAAAGTTCTTAGGCAACTGGTGTAAAGAGTCTTGCCCAAAGGACAGAACATCCCAGACTGATTTGTTCATAGGATACAAACCTACACCAATTAAGTCTTGAGTCTAGATTGCTAACCAGTGGATTAACATGGTTCCTATTGCCATCATCCCTACATGCAGGAGAGTTCTTTGGGCATATACTTAATTCCCTGGCCAATGGTTTTTAAACTATTGGGCCATTGCATATCAGATGTGATAAAAAGCAGAATCCAAAATTCATTTCATCTAGAGCAGAAATTCCATACAAAATTAACTGATATCATAGTGACATCCTCAGATGATATATAGACTTGAAAGTCCCAAATTGGCAAATAAACCAAACCATAGATTAAAGTTCCAGGGGACAAGGACTCTGAAAGTAGGATACATGATCAACCCAGAGTTGGAAAAAACACTTCTGATGACAGTATCAAATGCAGACAATTTCCAATAAACATTTCATAATACAATTTTTAAATAAATTTTGAAATCAGGTTAAATTTTACAGTCTGATTTATAGCTGTAAAGTGTTATGTCAATTTTTTTTCTTCAAAATCATTAAAAAAATCCATTGTAGTTTTGATTATTGGAATAAGTAACTTATCTGATTTTAATTGTGTGTACTTTAGCATATTTCATTGGAATTTAGAAACTAGGTATGATGTCAAAATACTTATATTAGTACAAATAACTAGATGTGCATTTCATTTTATAATTTCAATTATTGGATTTACCCTGAAATTTTTTAATTTGTTTTTTTTAAACAAATGTTTATTTTATTTCCCTGACTTATTCTTACAAAATAAGTGTCCACAATTTTTATCAATTCCATACTTTTTTTGGCTTGTAGGATGGAGGAGTTATTTAAACATTTCACAACATGTTATTTATAGGTTACTTCATTTATATGGTTAAATATCCATGCGCATATAGCTCTGTCCACCGATCTTTTAACTTCATAGCATACCATGTGCTCACATGCATTAAAAACGAGTGCATTAGGAAGGTGTTCAATATCTGGGAATATTGAATGATTCTGAAAATGTAAAGTGAACCGAGAAAAAAAATTCCTCTTAATAGATGTAATGTAAATTTTAAGAGTTTTCCATCCCTTGAAATTTAGTAATGTGTTTGAGACCTGGATAATTATTACAATTCTACTAATTGTAGACCTGTGCAAATTGCAGCATATAGAAAGAACAAATTTCATTTTTAAATCAAGTTTAATCAAGCAGTTATTAGTTTCAAGTTCATGTACAAACTCACCATAAATTAAAAAATGAAAATATTAGTAAAATGCTTATACCAAAACCCATAGGTGCAAGTGTTAATTATTATTGCATTGTTTCTATGACAGCAGTGTCTGCTCCAATAAGTTTTGTTCTCAAGATTTATATCAGTCCACAAAGATGCTCAAAGACAACATATATTAAATCCTGTATTTTCTCATTTGTACATTATTGCAACATTCTTAAAATATTATATTACTGTTAGTTTAATAAAAGTTTCTACAAATATATTTTGAATGTTTTCTTATTTATACATTTATACATAAAGTTCTTATACATTTTTAAATAAAATAACTTATCAGTTATCAGTTATGCCTTTTTGTGTCCAGATATTCATTATTGTGTAAACATGCAGCAAAACACCATGCAACAATAAAACATTTTTATTATCACTGGACTAACCTTTGTATGCCTTTCTTAGGACAACTTGATCAGTCAAATGAACAAAAAATAAATATTTCAAGTATAGTTTTGTTCAGACTTTAATACTTTATCATTTAGATTTATATTGAAGATACTCCTGTTTGTAAATTGATAAATAAAGTAACCAATGTACATTTGCCTAATGTGACTGGAACTTGGTCATTCCGAACCAGTCATTCTGAACCAATGACTGAACCAAAGTCTTTCATGCCCAATGAGTCAATTCGTACCCAAATCAATGTTTTGTACCCATATTCCAGGTCTTTTCTTACAAGGTCCTTTTCTTACAAGGTCCTGGTCATTTCGTACCCAAAACTATAGTTTTCAAATGTTAAAATCAGTCTTTAAGCCAAAAAGAATGATTTATAAAATTCTTTCAAAAGTTCTCATGGAGGTATACATTATTAATTGCCCCTGCTCTTGACATGATCACCCAGAAAAAAATGAAAATGCAGGGAAACTATTCCTGGTGTGGGAAAAGTACCAGAATGGTGTTATCTCAAAATTACTGAAACATTGCAGCTGCATATAATGCTTTCTGATAAGTCTCCATTCACTGGGTTGTAATTTTGTATGCTGTAGAACAGGAGTTGCTGTATTATAAACATTTCAGAATCAAGACATACATTTAGGATAAAATAAATCAGATTGTGTCAAACAATGAAAGCAAACTTTCACTTGCCATTAAAAATATTTATACTCAAGTTGAAAATTTCAATTATGACAAATTTCTACTGGGTACGAAATGACATGGGTACCGAAGACAATGAGCCTTTGAATTTGCATGACTCTGCTTTGTGAGGCTTTGTATGACTTTGTCAGGCTTTGTATCATTAGAACGTATTGAAATATTGCATTTTCTTTCAATAATGATGCAGATAAACAATTTATCAGAAAATAAACATTTAACATACAAATTATTATTATTATCATTATCTCAATCAAGGTGTGCAACAAGGGAGGCATTATTGGTACCACTTATCATATACCTAAACTAAGAAAGCTCATGTTTTATTCATGTTTACATGTTTACACATTTTATATTTAAATTTTAATTTTCATATCAAGGTACAAGTTTCAAGTCTGAAGAAAGACAAGATATGGGTCACAATAATATATGGGCATAAAACAAACATGACAGATGGTTTTGATCAAAATTGACTAATGAAATGGTTTCCTCAAAACAACAATTAAAATCTTAGCACAAATTAACAAAAATAAAATCAAAACACCAACCTGTAATTTCCTTAGGTCCAAAATGCTACCCTATCCTCTGGATTGGTAATACTGTTGGATACGTCAAGGTGTAAACTTTTATACTCCAAGCTTAATTATTGCACAAGCCTAAGTATACGAAGTTCCAGGATTATGGGTGCTATTGGAAGTCAACTACCTGTTTTGTGAGCTTATTTAACACCTGGAGTCAAACCTACCTGAGGTCACTAAGACCCTTACGGTTTTTTAAGGCAGCAAGGTGATTTTTTTAAACCCATAAGAGATTAAACACTGGGACACAAAAGGTACCTTTTCAGATTAAGTGATTTTAAATCTGGATTATTGTGCCAGAAGTAAGATTTGTTCTGACTGGTACTCAGAAGCCAGCATGCTTTTCAGCAATAAGTTTTTCCACGGGATGCTTTAGTCTCCTGAGAATTATCTTCAGCATGACTTTTCACTGGTGACTGATCAGACAGGAGGTTACATAGTTTTTGCATAGCTGTGTTTCTTTTCTTGGGAAGCACAAGGACTATTTGCTGGGCCATTCCCTGGTCTGCAATATTTTATTGCTGATTGTTGTGACAATCATCTGTTGCAGATTGTCATCAATCTCTTTTCTTCCTTTAATGAGCTCACTGACTTAACATTCTACATTCAATTCAATTAAACTAGGCATCAATAAAGTAATGAAGACATAATTCTGTTTTATAATTTACTTAACTGCTCCAGTGACCTAATGATTAGAGTGTCTGTGCATGATGTATCATGCTTGCCATGATGTCATGATGATGCCAGATGTCATGATGATGCCAGATGTCATGATCATGCCAGATGTCATCATGATGCCAGATGTCATGATGATGCCATGATGTCATGATGATGCCATGATGCCATGATGATGCCATGATGTCATGATGATGCCAGATGCCATGATGATGCCATGTTGTCATGATGATGCCAGATGTCATGATGATGCCAGATGTCATGATGATGCCAGATGTAATGA
Source organism: Potamilus streckersoni (assembly GCA_016746295.1). Classification (NCBI taxonomy): domain Eukaryota; kingdom Metazoa; phylum Mollusca; class Bivalvia; order Unionida; family Unionidae; genus Potamilus; species Potamilus streckersoni. The sequence continues at coordinate 18,669 of JAEAOA010000219.1, read as the reverse complement.
TGATGCCAGATGTCATCATGATGTAAGATGTCATGATGATGCCATGATGATGCCATGATGCCATGATGATGCCATGATGTCATGATGATGCCATATGCCATGATGATGCCATGATGTCATGATAATGCCAGATGTCATGATGATGCCAGATGTCATGATAATGCCAGATGTCATGATGATGCCATGATGTCATGATGATGCCAGATGTCATCATGATGCCAGACGTCATGATGATGCCATGATGTCATGATGATGCCATGATGCCATGATGATGCCATGATGTCATGATGATGCCAGATGCCATGATGATGCCATGATGTCATGATAATGCCAGATGTCATCATGATGCCAGATGTCATGATGATGCCAGATGTCATCATGATGCCAGATGTCATGATGATGCCATGATGTCATGATGATGCCATGATGATGCCATGATGTCAGGATGATGCCAGATGCCATGATGATGCCATGATGTCATGATAATGCCAGATGTCATGATAATGCCAGATGTCATGATGATGCCAGATGTCATGATGATGCCAGATGTCATCATGATGCCAGATGTCATGATGATGCCATGATGTCATGATAATGCCAGATGTCATGATGATGCCATGATGTCATGATGATGCTATGATGTCATGATGATGAAAGATGCCATGATGATGCCAGATGTCATGATAATGCCAGATGTCATGATGATGCCAGATGTCATGATGATGCCAGATGTCATGATGATGCCAGATTCATGATGATGCCAGATGTCATGATGATGCCAGATGTCATGATGATGCCAGATGTCATGATGATGCCAGATGTCATGATGATGCCAGATGTCATGATGATGCCAGATGTCATGATGATGCCAGATGTCATGATGATGCCAGATGTCATGATGATGCCAGATGTCATGATGATGCCATGATGTCATGATGATGCCATGATGTCATGATGATGCCAGATGTCATGATGATGCCAGATGTCATGATGATGCCATGATGTCATGATGATGCCAGATGTCATGATGATGCCAGATGTCATGATGATGCCAGATGTAATGATGATGCCAGATGTCATCATGATGTAAGATGTCATGATGATGCCATGATGATGCCATGATGCCATGATGATGCCATGATGTCATGATGATGCCATATGCCATGATGATGCCATGATGTCATGATAATGCCAGATGTCATGATGATGCCAGATGTCATGATAATGCCAGATGTCATGATGATGCCATGATGTCATGATGATGCCAGATGTCATCATGATGCCAGACGTCATGATGATGCCATGATGTCATGATGATGCCATGATGCCATGATGATGCCATGATGTCATGATGATGCCAGATGCCATGATGATGCCATGATGTCATGATAATGCCAGATGTCATAATGATGCCAGATGTCATGATGATGCCAGATGTCATCATGATGCCAGATGTCATGATGGTGCCATGATGTCATGATGATGCCATGATGATGCCATGATGTCAGGATGATGCCAGATGCCATGATGATGCCATGATGTCATGATAATGCCAGATGTCATGATAATGCCAGATGTCATGATGATGCCAGATGTCATGATGATGCCAGATGTCATCATGATGCCAGATGTCATGATGATGCCATGATGTCATGATGATGCCAGATGTCATGATGATGCCATGATGTCATGATGATGCTATGATGTCATGATGATGAAAGATGTCATGATGATGCCAGATGTCATGATAATGCCAGATGTCATGATGATGCCAGATGTCATGATGATGCCAGATGTCATGATGATGCCAGATTCATGATGATGCCAGATGTCATGATGATGCCAGATGTCATGATGATGCCAGATGTCATGATGATGCCAGATGTCATGATGATGCCAGATGTCATGATGATGCCAGATGTCATGATGATGCCAGATGTCATGATGATGCCAGATGTCATGATGTTTGATGTCATGGGTCCAGTTGGGTGATACCAAATACTTACAAAAATGGTACTAACAGATGTATTGCTTGGGACTCGACTTCAATAAGTTAGGGCATATTTGGCTTGGTGTTGGAAGAATGTGACTGGGTGGTACATAATACATCATGTGTGGCATAATGCCCCAGTGCTTGACATCACTATAAACTGCCACACACTATAGACAAGGTACAGATATGACTGAAAAATTAAAACCTTAAAAATTATAATCATATCACATCACATATAATTTACTATTTGTCTAAGTCATTGTGAATGTTTTCCTCGCTGACTTGAGAATTATCTCTATCAATTCATTTCAAAATAAGTATGAAAGTGAAGTCACATGTTTCCCTTGCATTTTTTACATTTCACAAATTTGCTTTCTTCCATATCAAACAATTAGTTCATATTTTATTCTTTGACCTTATGAACCTCATCTGTTATATCCATTTTTTTACTGTAAAATTTATTATGGACATCTCAGGAATTAAATATTTCTATTTTCATGTTCCTGTCTATCTTAACATTGATTTTATTCATGAAAATAAGCTAATTATGCTTATTTTTGCTCTAGCATACATAATTTGCCATGAGCCATGTTTGGATGAGTAGTGACCTTCATTATAGGGAAATTAAAAGTCTTAGATTATAGGAATAAAGTCAAGTTAAATTGAAAACAGTTGCATTAAGTAAAAAAAATACATAGTGAAAATGTTTCTTTTCATTTATTTGCAATGAAATTAATAAATGACAACAAAGCAAATTTGCTTTCTTCCATATCAAACAATTAGTTAATATTTTATTTTTTGACCTTTGACCTTATGAACCTCACCTGTTATATCCATTTTTTAACTGTAAAATTTATTATGGACATCTCAGGAATTAAATATGTCTAGTTTCATGTTCCTGTCTATCAGCATAACACTGGTTGCTATATTGCCAAAATCTATGCACACTTTTAAAATAGTTCACTTTTTATCATAAGTCCTATTCTTTGTTGTTTCACTTCCACATAATAGCTTATTTTTTTAAATGTGGAATAGGCGGACATATCACGAGTCATGAAAACAGAGGTGGTATTGTGTGTGTCCAAAATAAATATTGTTTTGAACAGAATATTATGGTGAAAATTACCTCTTTTGAAATGGTTATCATTGGAGAATTTCATTTTCATTAATTGGTCAAATTCGGACTGCATTTCATTTTAATTTTTAAAATATACACTTAAATATTAGTTATACCCAAATGACTCTTTACTTGCAGTAATCTAGTTGAATGAGGTGCGAGGAATGAAAATTGTAATTAACAATAAAGATATAAAAACTGTTTCAAATACTAAATTTCAAAATATTAAGAATTTATTTACATGAATCAAAACAAATCACTAATCAAAATTACAGCTCATGAGGGGTAGAAGTGTCAAATTATGATGTGAAACAGCATACTTCTAAACAGTAACTATCCGATTTTCTTATTTTAAAAATTCATTTCCACGATGGTCATTTGCACTAAAGAAGTTCATGTTTTCTGTTTTGTAAGATTTACAATTCTGATATAATTCTACAAGAGTTTAAAGGCATAATTGTTTATTTAAACAAATGGCATGCACTTGGTGCAAGATATATCTTCACTCAGCTGTGTTGGAACGATTGTGTACTGTATTTCTAGAAAGGGTGGGGGGAGAATTATGGATTATGAAAATAATTGTCCATTGATGTGGGGATTGGTGTGGGGCAAAATGTCCTTGGCCAAAACTATTTGACCTATGACGTTTATGCACATCGGCTGCGAGATTTAGTTAGTCATGTGACTAGCAATTAAAATGGTGCGAACGAGGTCAAAATTCATCAACGCTGTAGTTACGTCTCGTCTGACAACGGATTAAAGACAAAATCGGTGTTATGCTTGTAATTTCTGAGAAGATAAATGATTTCCCTATTGATTTAATGTAATTATGGGTCAATGTAAGGTCATTTAAGTTTGCTAGGCCTGATAGTTGGCGAGTACCCTATGCCGACACCAAATGGTGTCGGCAAATTCCAAGTTTTTGATAGGGAATAGACTCTGACCCTACACCCCAACATAAAAAACCAGATATCAAAAATGGGGTGTCAAGGGTCAGAGGAAACTCGGACTATTTAATCCCTTGCTTAGTCCATATCTAATTGAAAAAAATGAAAGGTATGTTTTTTTTGTTGTGTCTGATAGTAATTACTATTTTCATTTAAAACCATTAACAGATATTTAGGTATCACAATGTATAAGTTATTCTCACCCGTGTCACATGTCCTGTGTTGCCATCGATGGCAACAGTCGTATTCCACAGCTTGTTGACGAGTTGTCACCTCCTAAGTGCACCGAATAGATTGTTGGAATATACAATATGAATCACACAGTAGAACCCTATAAATCTACAACACTATAACTCGTAAATGATAAATATGCATTCGGTCCGGTTCAAAACCTTCAAAGTCCTCTTCATCCTCATCACTGCCACTCACAAATGCATGCCATTGTCTCTCTAGACGTCTTTTCTCATTTTATCCAACTGTACTAGGTCGAAATTGGTAAAATCCTCTGATAATTCAAAATCTGACACTTCATTCTCATCTGATCTCTCTTCGAACTCCGCCACTTTGGATGGACATTTCACCATTAGGAAAACGGGTTAAAAGTACATATTTTGTTCAATATTTCCAGTTGTATGAAACTAAGCTCACGAGATAATCCAAATATAATATACCTTACAAGAAGGAAGTTAATAAAAGTACCCCGAAATTTATAGTGTCGGTTATGTGGCGCTCTATAGTTTCATATTTTGCATAAGGGTTAGAATTTTAAAGAAAATAATTTACCCGGGCTTCCTCACTGGTCATAATGGCTATACAAAAAAGAACTTTGAAATTCTGAGGTATTGTTCACAGAAGCTTTAATTCCCTTTATTTCGGTGTATGATTCATGGGTTTATTATGAGTTATAGAGTATACAGCTGGGCCAGATGTGCATCTTTCAAAACGTGCTAGCTCCACTTGGTCATTTTCACTTAATGAACAGCAAGCGTAAAGTGTAGAAAAAGAGCCGATAACTTTTTATTTTTTTATATTTGGTAATTCATTCACTGCTCTTTCAGAAGCTGTTATTGTCTAGTCTGGCAATTTTTCCCTTTTTTTAATAGCTGCTAATGATGGTGTACTTTAGACAAATTGAGGTTGATTGTTGGAGCACAAGGGAGCAGTAATTGAAATTAGCAATTTGCTATGGTCATTAACAATTTACAAAAGTACAACATCAAAATAAATGTCAGCCCCATTATACCAAAGTAGCATAAATGTATCCAATATTTTCTCTACAGTGCTTTTTTTTTTTAAAATGCAAACAACTTGAGCTTATATACATCACTTTTTCAAAAGTACATGAAAGCTATTGATCGCCCTGCCTTAATCTAATTACCGCCGGATGTTATGTCATCGTTATTTTAAGTCTTGTCGCGTGGAAGTACTTTTCATTGCTTCTCCAGGTGGATTTTGACAGTGTGCAAAAATTCAGTATTTTAACATGTTTCAGTTCCTAACTTTATACGCATATATAGTATTAAGTCAGGCGTTTTATTTGCCGCTGTTGGCACCGGTTTGACGCGTTTGATATTTGCATTGACTTTTGCAAGGTAAGAAAAGTTTGTAGAAAAATTAAATCATATTTTGTCCCCCAACCACTTTCCACGCACAGGGACATGATTCTGGGGTAAACTAATGTGTACCTCACTAATTAACGCTGTGAGCTACACATTAGTTTATCCCGGAATCTAGTGCCTGTGCTTCCACGCCATAAAGGAGAGTTTCAGGGCCTTTGCAAAGTTTTCCTAGTGCAACAGGGAAATATCCTGCTTATGATGTGTGGTCGAAGTTTAAATACTCGAGTATACGCTTACGTTAAGTTAATTTCCGTTTATTTTTTTTTTGTACTAGCCCACTCAGTAATATTATTCTTCGTTCCACATTGCGAAAAATATATGTCTGTAGTCTTACAACATAGCACTAAAACAAAAAAGTTCAATGTTTTACATTGTAGGACGACTGTGTCTGTAGCTCAGTGAATTTTGATAACAGTGTCTTTATATGTACATAAAATTTCTTAACTTGACTGAACTTGTGCCATTATCAGGGTAAGCCAGTATAATGGGATAGATGACTGATTTTGTGCCACTATTACAGTAAGTCAGTGTAATGGGATACATGACTGAACTTGTGCCATTATCAGGGTAAGCCAGTGTAATGGGATACATGACTGAACTTGTACGATTATCAGGGAAAGCCAATTTAATGGCATACATGACTGAACTTGGGTAAGCCAGAGTAATAGGATACATGACTGAACTTGTGACATTATCAGGGTAAGCCAGTGTAATGGGATACATGACTGAACTTGTACCATTATCAGGGTAAGCCAGTGTAAAGGGATAGATGACTGAACTTGTGCCATTATCTGGGTAAGCCAGTGTAACGGGATAGATGACTGAACTTGTGCCATTATCAGGGTAAGCCAGTGTAATGGGATACATGACTGAACTTGTACGATTATCAGGGAAAGCCAATTTAATGGCATACATGACTGAACTTGGGTAAGCCAGAGTAATAGGATACATGACTGAACTTGTGACATTATCAGGGTAAGCCAGTGTAATGGGATACATGACTGAACTTGTACCATTATCAGGGTAAGCCAGTGTAATGGGATAGATGACTGAACTTGTGCCATTATCTGGGTAAGCCAGTGTAACGGGATAGATGACTGAACTTGTGCCATTATCAGGGTAAGCCAGTGTAATGGGATACATGACTGAACTTGTATGATTATCAGGGAAAGCCAATTTAATGGCATACATGACTGAACTTGGGTAAGCCAGAGTAATAGGATACATGACTGAACTTGTGCCATTATCAGGGTACGCCAGTGTAATGGGATAGATGACTGAACTTGTGCCATTATCTGGGTAAGCCAGTGTAATGGGATACATGACTGCACTTATGACATTATCATGGTAAGCCAGTGTAATGGGATACATGACTGAACTTGTGCCATTATCAGGGAAAGCCAATTTAATGGCATACATGACTGAACTTGGGTAAGCCAGGGTAATAGGATACATGACTGAACTTGTGACATTATCAGGGTAAGCCAGTGTAATGGTATACATGACTGAACTTGTGCCATTATCAGGGTAAGCCAGTGTAATGGTATACAAGACTGAACTTGTGACATCACCGTAAGCCAGTGTTATGGGATACATGACTGAACTTGTGCCATTATCAGGGTAAGCCAGTGTAATGGGATACATGACTGAACCTGTGACATTATCAGGGTAAGCCAGTGTAATGGGATACATGACTGAACTTGTGTCATTATCAAGCTAAGCCAGTGTAATGGGATACATCACCATTCTGATAATCAGGGTTAATCATTATAATGGGATCCATTAATGTATTTGTGATATAACATGGATAAAGCTATACTAAAGTACTTTGTCCTAACCATTTACATTAGCTAAATAATGACACACTTTAGCACAATGATACTCAACTTTCTGATTTAATTCCTCAGGATCATGTCCAGAGGTTGTTTCGCTGGAAGCTGGTCCATGGAGATGTGTTCAGACCTCCCAGGAAAGGCATGCTGCTGGCTGTGCTAAATGGATCTGGAATTCAAGTCCTTCTGATGGCAATGCTCACTATAGGTAAGACAGACAGACAGGAAAAGTGCTATTGCTCTGTTGAGCTCAATTTTGCCAGTTGTTATTTAGCTGTCTGTAGACCACAAGTGAATTACACTTCCAATGATGCTTTCCTTGTAGGTCCTGTGTCAGCACTGAGTTTCAATACTCCTGCTATAAATAAGTTTTGTATAGCTCTAAATCTGTCTCATACCAGTTTTGATCCCTACAAATAACATGTAAGTGAAAAGACATAAACCCATCTTTAGCTGATAATAAGAATGGCAAAAAATATACTTAGTTTTACATGCTGAATTTCCTCAAAATGTACGTGACTTAGATGAGACATGTCATGGGTTCTCAAATTTTATTACACATTTAAAAATTGTTCTCTAATTTCCACTTTTTGCAAGTGCAGTTACATCCTCCTTACTGCACTCAAAAAAAAATTAACATCATATTCCATAGCATCTTTTTGGTAACTGCTATTGTAAGACTTAATTTTTTCCTACATTATGATTTCAACATTCAATGAGAGAACAGAAACCCAGATGTCAACATGCTGCTCCCTCAATGCTGAAATCTGATGTACTTCAAGTAGAATTGAGACATAAATCCAGTCCGTAATCACAAAATTTCATGAATCAAGAAAATAACAGAATCTGTTCATTCGGGACCAAATGGAAAAGTTTTTGCAATGCACAATCACAATATGCCTCTAAATTTCATAAATTTTATTAAAGAAAAACTCAAAAAAGAAAAACGATGCAAATTTGCTAAGAACAAGAACTCCGGTAAAAATGAATCGTTTGTTTATATTAGATCATGTTCAACTTTTCTGTTCTAATTTTTTTTATTAAATGCCAAGGTTTTATATGCCGTTCATGCACACAAATTGAACACAATTCATTTCATTTCCTAAGTCTTGGTATACATGATGTAGGTTACAAAAATATACCATAAGTTTTGGGACATGAAAAATGTTCCATTTTCTGTTTGCTTTAAGTTAATGCTTGAATGGATCTTGTGTAAGAGAGTAAGCAGGTGATCACTGTTTAACCTATTTTGGGCCATGAAGCCAAATGGTGTCATGAGAACTACCAAATCTTCCAATCTAAACTGAAGAAAATTGGGGTCAAAATAAAGGGGAAGGTTGCTCTCTTACCCTGCATGCAGAAGCTAAAGCTATCAAGAAATAGAACCTATATGATAGCAGTGTATCCCACAGGGGTGTAAAATTTAAGGTAAAAACCCCATTTGGTTTCAGAACTTGGGGTTAAATAAAAAATGTGGGGGTTAAAAATATACTGACAAATTTTTATCTGACTCTTACTTTATCAGCTAGAAACAGAATATTGCAAATTGCACAACATTCTCTCTCTCTCTCTCTCTCTCTCTCTCTCTCTCTCTGTCAGTCTGTCTGTCTGTCTCTGTCTCTCTCTCTCTCTCTCTCTCTCTCTCTCTCTCAAAAATACCATTAAACCAACATGCACAATTAACATATGCATTGTTCATTGAAAGTTTAATTTTATTAGTTCATTTTTGTTTACTTTAAAGTTGTACATTTAACAGTCTCCCTATACAATTTTTGTAGCAATATTACAGACAAGATATTACATATAAGCCAATACAAAAAGCCAAATAAATCTTTTAACCAAATGGCAATTAATTTACTGCTTGTTATAAAATATGTACTATCATTGGTTTCATTGTACTTCATCCTAGAACACATTTATCCAAAAATCAAAGAGGCTAATGATTTGTCTTCTTTCTAATAAATTACACTTGAACTTAAAGATCTTTCTTTAATTGCAGCAGAGTTAGAAAAATCATAAAAATCTGCAATGACCCCCTGACTTTGTAATCCAAATAACACATTTGTATCAGAAAGTTTCTGATTTCTTTGTTGTGAAATAATGTTTTTGGTGATAATGTGTTCTCCAGATATCTTGTGGCAAACAAGGGCAGATCTTTTAAATTCTTAAACCCTGTCATGAAAGGATTATTCGTCTTTACTTTTTTCACAATCATTCAAACATAAGTCACACCAGATGTCACAATGGATGTGCTGCTGTATTCCAGTCAAATGAATTATTTTCTCCAGTTACTCTTTTGGGTTCTGTTTCTTTCACTTTCTTTGCTAATGGTTCTTGGTGCAAGCCATTTTAATCTGGAGATCACTTTCTAATGCAACAAGCATTGAAGTTAAACACCTGGCCAACAACTTGCTGAGCTTGATGGGAATCACTTGAGAGATTGAAAGATTAGGGGAAGCTACTCTGTACTAATAGTGAAGTTCAATGCAGGTAGCATATAAAGCAGGGAACCAGTCTATGTCTATGCTTAAGGTATACTCAGTGCCATCCCTCATCCAAAGCAATGGATATTAAATAAATCCTGTTCACATTATGCGAATCAAATGTGTCAACAAAAATGCACGGTAACAATGTGTATCAATTTTCTCCAATGTGTGTCTCTGATGCACAAATGTGCTTTGAGAATGTATTAGAGGAGAAAGCAAATTTTTAAGTAAACTATGTTTCTCCATGAATAGTTACTCAATCATATTACGTATAAAACCCAACCACCTCACCATGCCAGCATCATCATCAGTATCTCACTCAAACTGAAAATTGACAATGCCTGATGATATCAAGGGTATGTAATGTACAATAGTTATTGCTCTATGTTTATTGATATAGACTTGGAAAGGCGAATTTTCATGTTATAATATTGCTGAATTTGTGAGGTAGCTGGTTAATATTCCTAACATATTTTGATTGGTTAAGTATTCTTGAAAAAATATAACTTTGTTGGTCGTGTAAGTGGTAACTATGAATGTAAAAATATTTCTTAAAACTTTTTTGTGGGAGTTGTACAATGTCTCTTAATTTTAGTCAGAAATGTAACTGAATGATATGCCAAAAGAAATATCAATGCGGTAATGAATTAAAACAAGTATGAGATATGGCATCCTTTGGTCTGTCTGTCCATCTCTTTTTCCATCTATATGTATGTGTGTTATCACATCTCCAAACCCACTGGACCGAAATTCCCAAAATGTTTACTTAAGTTACCCATGGGTAGCCATCTCTTTAGGAGGGGTGTCAATTTTGGCATGGGAAGGGATCAAATATCAGATCTATAGAATTTTAAATTGCTTTGACATTTTCTAACCAGACTTTATGTACACATCCAGTAGTGGAAGACAGACAGTGTGACAGATTGTCCACAATGGTTCATCATTTGCAGTTGGTGTTGATAATGATTGGAGCAAGAGAAGTTGGAGAGGGGTGGTTGGAACAAGTATTAAAAGCACTGATATTTGCAGTGTGAGCTATTGCTATTGCATATTCATTTTCTTGCTATTATGTTAAGGGTGGTACTTGATTTGTTTGTTGCCTGACTAGAGTCTTGGAGCTATGTTGGTTTAGCTGCTATCACAATGGATTTGTAACTGGAAGGGTGTGAGCTTAATCTCCACTATTGGATCAGTCTGGTCAACTACCATGGTTTGTCCTTTGGGCAAGTCTCTTAAAACTACTTGACTTTGTGCAAGATAACCTTCAATGTGTTGCTTAGCCATACCTTTGATTAATAAACCAAGATCATTAGTTCAGCCTCACAAAAGACAACAATTTGGAAATGAAATTGTAGGAGCATTTGAGGTTGTTAATCAATCTGTTGCATTACCATATCAGGGAGATGAAGATTTATGGTCAAGAAAACATTGTGTTTTGTATGGAGCATTAAGGCCACAACATTTACCATGCAGAAACATGTTCACAGTATACATTAACATAAAAGATTGTGCTTAATCGAGCTGATTTAGAATGCAGCCTTTCCTCCAGTCTGCACTAAAATTTTCTTTAATTTGCCATATGAGTCTGACCCCTTATTATGGCATTTATTGAATTTCCAGCAATTCTTACCATCAAACACACACACATTCTTGTATTTGGTGGATATTGAGGACACGTGTATGGAACCACCTACAGAGGACATTTGTTCTGGCAATGTTAGAGCAAAAAGAAATGCAGTTTGAGGCAGTAAATTAATAGCAAACGGTGATGTATCAAGGCAGGAACTGTAATATCAATTCTAAGGAATTTGAAATTTAGCAATGCAATCGAAGATGCACATGTTTGCACCAATATTCTGTATAATCATGCAAATTAAGGACACATGCTTTTCGACAAAATCGCAGAGACATTGGTACATTATGACCAAAGAGGACATGTCTGCATATCTTGTATATTCTTAAGAATCAAAATGACTGCTCAGATGATCTAGCGGTTAGAGCATCTGCTGCAGATGTGGGTTGTTGCGGGTTTTGAACCAATGCCAAGTTCAAGCAAAGAGATAAAAATGGTACTAACATCTGCCTCGCTATGCGCTCAGCATTAAGATGTTAATATTAGGACTAGTCGGCCTGGTGTTAGAATAATACGACTGGGTGGGACATCATGCTACATGTCTGCGGCTTGATGCTCCCAGTGCTCGACATCACTATAAACTGCCAGACTGCAGATATTAGAGCAATATGATGGAAAATGATTGTGAAAGATTCGTTAAAATCAAATACAAATCATATACTAGTATTAAGTAACTGTAACCTCCATAAGGGTTTCATCTACAACTGTTCTTTAGGGTTATTACATTATTATATGACTATATATCTTGCTGTTATTGACTGAGTGATGAATTTATTGATTGATTGTCCTGCAATAAGACTTTAATAGGAATAATCCACTGCTTTGGAGATCATATTGTAATAAATCTATGTAATAAATCTGGAGTATGCGCATTTGGTTATAGTGCCCTGTTGTAAGGGATTCTTAGATTTATGTGATTATTTGTTTGATTATTGGAACTCGGTGCAATGGAAATATTCCTTGGCCCAAACTAATTAGCCAGTTAGTAGGACCAGACCTCACGGAGTGAAGTATTAGTGAGTTTCCATGATCCCTTGGTTGACTTTTAGTGAATTCAGGTCAAAAGTGCCAGTGTCCCTGGAGTACCATAGTCCCTATTAAAAACTAGTGGTGTACTTTTGTGGTGTGACTGCAGTGGCAGTATTTACAGACAGAGACCATTAAATGACACAAAGGAATAAATAAAAAGGAACTCTGCAGATACCGTTTATGTCACCATGGTGGCAAATGGGATGTAGTCATACTGGCGAAATGTGCCTTGAAACAATACATTGACTGGCCTAAGGTGGCGTAGTGAAAATAGTTCCATGTCTTAAGGGTTAGTTGTATAGTTTCTATGGCGTGAACTGGTGATGGCATGGGAAGTTGTTGAAGAGAAACCATGCAGATGTGCGGTTGATAGATATTTGAAAAGTTGTGAGATATGTGGTCTTGCATTGATTATCAAAATATTTATGTATAGAATGAACATGTTGGGCTTTCTAATTTACAAGTGAAGTTGTATAGAAGTCTTTGGAAAGTTGGGGTAAACTTATGACTGCTAGTGGAATCGCACCAGGGTTTGACACCACTCAAGTAAATACTCATGGCTTGTAACAATGCCATTTAGCTGGTTTTGAGCATTTAAGGCAGGAAACTTGCCTTATCGGCAAGGACTCTTCACTTTCTTCCTTGCATAATATGCACATGAATCACTCTCTCTCTCAGATCACCTTGTTTATACATTTGCTAATTCAAGGTACCTCAAAAATGTTTATTGCTTTGCTGATTGGAAGTTTTAAACAGGTTTTTTTCTCTGTCGCCGTTTGTGTAACATAGTGCAAAAAAAAGAATAAATGAGTAAGAACAGGCTATTGCAGCTCTAAACAACTGATGTTAAAGTTATAATACAAATTGATCCAGTAGAACATCCTGAGCATTTTGTCTATTGGTAAAACCTCTTTAAATTTGGGAAAAGATTATAGATTCACGTCTTGCATTTACATTTTGTGTGTTGTTTTAATAAGACTTTGTTTACAACAGAACTATAAATTCATAAGCAAAATCATCAAATCACCAGTTGAAGGAAGTATATACATTTAAATGAACATTGAATACATTCAACAGTTTATGATTTCTTTTGTGAAGTCGCTGGTCTTAAGAGCGAAATAATGAAAAATATATTGCTGTAATTAAATGTTTCATTTTGGGACTGATCATCTTGATGATAAATGTTTGATGTCATGAATTTTGTATATATTTATTAAAGTTCTGTGCGTGTATCTTCCCAAATTTGGTTAGTGGGAATTTTCACTTGATTCATATCTGTTCTCTCCTGTTTGCATCCTAAGTAGGAAAATGAAATAGGGACTGAGGATGTCCTCATTTGGAGGTGTGTCCTCAGTATATTGGTGTGTAATCTCTTGCATGTCCTATGTTTACACCAAATACAAATGCATGCACACACACAAACACACATACACATACATATATATATATATATATAATTTATGAATAAATATAAATAAAGTTTTTTTAAATATTTTGCATAGGTATAATACACATTTTTAAAAATATAATATACCTTAAAAAATTATTGACGTTTTTTATCACAACACAAATTATATCTTAAAAAGATATGGTTTGCATAATACTTATACTTGTAAAAAAAAGATTTATAAAAAATTATAATATATTGAAAATTAATTTTTAAATGCCCTTTCATTTTTTAGAGAATTAGTAAACTTTTTTATATTGGTTTATACTTTAAGTTATAAATTATTCTGTATATTAGAATTATAATCTTAACTAATACTTAGCAGGGCACATGCTTTAAAAAAATGTAAAGGAATCTCATTTAGAGTTTTGGAATTTATTTCTTTTTCGTATACTTTATTATGATGGTGAATCCAATAGGTTTCCTTTAGCATACATTCCATCTCAGAATTAGCTGTAACAATAGGTTTAAGGGAGAAATCTTGCAAAGTATGGGAACTCTTGTTAAAATGTGTGGCAACATGAGAAAACAATGATTGATTGATATAATTTTTTATGTCTGATCTTTGTCGATTCATATGTTTAAATATCTGTTGACTGGTTTGTCCATTATATTTAAGGACACAAACCTGAAGTGCATGTGTCTCAGTAAATAAAATTTGATGTTGCACAATTAGTATCATGGTAAATGTGTCTTTCATATTCAAAGAAGCATATTCAGTAATGAAAGAACAGTGTAAAGACCTAGATCTTTTACCTTTAATTGATGATTCCATTTTGTATGTTTTTTTTTCCAGTTTAGAATAAATTAGGAACTTTTTTAGATTTTTAGTCCTTTTATAAACTTATAAACAAGCATGGGTTTGCTTTCGTGCAGCAATTTAAAACTTGCTTTACATGATAATTTTACAAAATCCCATTTAAAAAATCCCAATATTTTTTTATAATCTTACCTATATTAGGCAAACTTGGGTTATATTCAATAAGAAAAGGAGTGATATCTTCATTTCATATCTTCATTTCATTTTTTTATATTACATTGTAAAGATTCAGGTTGTATAGAAGAAGATATTTTCTGGAAAGCAGTATTAATGATGTCAATAGCATAATTTCTAGTTAAAAAATGCTGACCTAACTCTGGAAAAAAATTGATTTAAAACAGCATTATCCAAATTTTTCTATATCTATTTTCTTTTTTTCAGTTTTTCTTACCAGGTTTTACCCAGGTTGTTCTTCCACCAGTTACACTGGCTACACACACACATACACATGCTAAATCTTTGAATCTGTAAATCTGTTAACATTTGAAGGCCTGAGACTTTACCTAAGCCATAATGAGTAACTGATGCAGCCTTTAAAGGTACAGTAGTTCCAAAATTATTTTAGGTATTTTATGCATACAGCCAGTGAAATGTGATATTCAACCAACCAAATGGCCTTTTGCATTAGCATCTGTCTTAGGATGAAGATGCTGTTTCTTCTCAAAGTACCTTGGTGGCTGAATGGTCTACAATGCTTACCTTTACCAATCACTACCATCTCACCTCTTTCCATATGGGCCCAAGTCACAGAAATGGCCAATGTGTGAGAAATCTTTCGAACAGTTTCCTGCTTGTCAGTTTTTCATATCCAGTTACACTAGCTACCTTATATAGCCAATCTTGTACAGAGAAATAGCATTAAACCCCAAAACAACAACACAATTGTGTGAACCATAACATAAATTATATATAAAATAAATATTCTTCAGTGTTGTTTAATTTCTTCCATTTCAGTATTCGCCTGTTTGGGATTTTTATCACCAGCAAGCAGGGGTTATCTCATGACATGTGCCTTGGTAAGTAAGCCTTTCACACATATTTATTTGGGTCCAACCTGATGTTGGCAAACTCATATAGTTATTATATGGTCTAGCTAGCCATCTAGTTCTTCAGCAGTTTTCTCAAGATAACATTACTGGAAACTATGTTATTAATGACTATAATGAATTAAGACCATCTTTGACACAATCTTGTTTTTCTTTTGAAAATATAAATGTTAAGCTTTATGACTCTTTGCCTAAGTGTGTTTGTTAAGATACAAATCAAACTTTTCATTAAGTGTATAGGTTTCCACTTTATACCCTCAAAATGTCACCACATAATATATGTACTGGTGTTGGAAATTGCATATAAATGCAGCGTTTTGCAAAGTTAATCTTTAAACTAGATGTAAGTGCAGTATTGCTCTACAAAGACATTTCAGCAGAATATGTAATTCTTATCAGAAAACTTGGACTGTACTCCAAATATATAGAAGAAATAAGAGAATAAAGAATTTAAATAATTGTATTCATTTTTCTTTGCATTTATTTTATCCTTTATGAAGTTTACCTTAACTTAATAACATGGCTCATTTTTGGGGAGAGGCAGATTAGGAAAGAAAGTAAACAAATACAGTGAGGGGTCTATATTAAATGGCCTTTCATTGTTTAACATTCCTGAATATTTATGTTATAAAAGATGCTGTTACTAACAGGAAAGGGCACTCATTGTTATGGATCACTGACATCTCACCTGTAAGACTCCTGTGGTTTAACTTTTTCTGACATCCTCTTATGTTGACTATTTTTTGTTTGGAATGGGCATGTCAACAAAAGTGGGTATCATTTAGATTAATTATGCCTCACACTGCTTCCAGAATATAAATTTTTCTTATAGGACATGTCCTACATCATTTCTACTTGCAAAACCCTTCTTTAAAGTAGTATTGCTATTCCTGTGGCTTAGTGGATAGAGAAAGAAACCTTAGATGCAGGAGGTAACGGGTTTGATCATACTTTGCTAGACACTCAGCATTAAGAGTAGTGATAAGACTGGTCTGCATGGCATAAAAGATAATACCACTGGATGGGACATTAAGTTTCATGTCTGTGGCATGATACCACAGTGCAAGATATCACTAAACTGCCATAGACTGTAGTGATAGACTAAAAAATTGTAAATCTACATAAAACTTTAAATCACACTAACTCGGTCAATACCATCCCAAGTCAACACTCCATTCCAACAGGTACTCATGGTAATTAGTGTAATGCAAACTACTAAATTGTTAAATTAAAATGTGTAGCTGATTTTCGAAATATGAAATAATATGAATATGAATTAAATGAAGGTCAATCAATGCAATTGGGTTGGAGGTTCTATATTTTCATGGAGATTAGGCAAAGTAATAATGTTAATCTAAATTACATTCAATCCAAATTTAATAGTGTGACATTATGCATGCTATTTGTAAAAAAATTGTGTCATGTTCCAATGGAACTGATGCATTTAATATTTTAATTTCTATTTTGAGTATATTTAAATACTACAAAGTAGTAATACAGCAAAACAAATGGTTCATTGATTTATTTGCAAAAATATCAGTATTCAGCAGAACATGTTTTCCATTTCAGTGAAATGAGAATTAAAAAAAAACATTAAAAAGTTCACAGGTAATATTGCACACGTTCCCATTTTAAAGAGAATATAAACTGCATGTTTCTCATTAAATTTTCTATGCTAAGAACAATGTCATAATTCAGTTTATTTTCAGTCAAGTTAAAAATAATTTATTAAAATTAATATCTGGCTATGGCAAATTGGAACTTACATGACCATTCTTGGGTAATGAAAAATTCTTGGGTAATGAAAAATCTTTCTTTATAAAGTGCACTAAAATATATTATTGGTGACTAATTGTGGACAAAAACCTGAAGTGCATGTATTTTATGTATAAATATAAAATATTTCATAAAATATACACAAAATACATGTACATCTTCCATTCAATTTAACAAATTTCTTTAATACAAAATAATTTTTCAATTTTAAAATAAAGGTTTCTTAGAAGTGCTACAATGAAACACCCAACTCCTAAAATTCAAATTGTTTCTCACTTGAAAATATATTGGTAATTGTAAAAATGGACAAAAAAATATACATCCATCCATCCATCCATTCAATAAAAGATACAATTTTCATTATACAAAGTCATGTTAAAATAAGAAACCAAATGGTTTACATTTCTGCACTAAGTAGTCATTACCACTACAGCAAATAAACTTATTAAAAATGTGTCCTTCCAATCACCTTCTCTTTCTGCATTTGTATCATACTGTACTGAGTTACAATTGTCCTGCCCTGAGGAATAGCCATCTCCCCTGAAGAATCACAACATAGTCTGTAGTAGTTATTCGTAGTATGAATGTCTGAATTTAAGTCGAAAAGTACCTGGAACAGATGAACAGTTAATTGGTACACAATACAATACTGTTAAGAATGTATCTAGGTTATTGTTTAACATTTAAGAACACTTGATTTTATATATATATATATATATATATATATATATATATATATATATATATATATATATATATATATATATATATATATATATATATATATAAAAAAATGAAATAAAACTAGCAAATATTTTACTGAATTATGTTTTTTCAAGAACATGTACTTAATGACATTAATGCTAGGAAAACAAACTACACTACCTCCTGAATTTCACTCTCCCAAAATGAGATTTTTCGGTC
>JAEAOA010002187.1:167500-184787 GCA_016746295.1 Potamilus streckersoni | reverse complement strand
AAAGTTCTTTTGTTACCGCTGCTTGCATGGCTGTACAAACAATGAAACATTACAAAAGCATTTGCAGTACTGTAGTGACGTGCAAAGAATAACAATGCCATCTAAAAAAGATAGTGGCTTACAGTTTGTCCATCATAATCACAAACTAAAAATTCCTTTCGTCATATACGCTGATTTCGAATGCCTACTTCAACCTGTACTTGGTGTAGAAAATAATCCTAATCAATCGAGTACAAGAAAAGTTCAAAATCATGTTCCGTGTGGAGTAGCGTATAAGGTAGTTGTACTGATTCTAGATTATCTAAATCAATCAAATTATATCGTGGTAAAAATCCAGCTGTTTGGCTTCTCAAGCAGTTGATTAATGAAGTTGATAATATATTTACTCATTTGAAAAAAGTAACGCCAATGTTAAAATTAACACCTCAACAAGAATCCAATCACGAGCAAGCAGAAATTTGTCATATTTGTGAAAAAGCTTTTGACGATGATAAAAAAGTACATGACCATTGTCATTTGACTGGACAGTATCGTGGAGCGGCTCATAATCAGTGTAATTTAAAATTTCATGCTCCAGATTTTATTCCGGTTATTCTTCACAATTTTCGAGGATATGATAGCCATATTATAGTAGAAGCTTTTGGTAATCCTGAGATAAAAGCTCATCTAAAACTCGATAACGTCATCAAATGCATCCCAAATAATTTTGAAAAGTACATGTCAGTTACGCTAGGTAAATTACGTTTTATTGACAGCCTGCAGTTTATGGCAGCCTCGTTAGATGAGTTAGTGAAAGGTTGTAGTAAATTTGATAACCTAAGAGACTGTTTTGGAGATAAATTTAATCTACTAGCTAAAAAAGGAGATTTTCCATACGAATACCTCGACGATTGGAGTAAATTTGATGAAATATCTTTACCTGACAAAGACAAATTTTACTCACAACTTAAAAACGAAAATATAACCGATGACGAGTACAGATATGCACAAGATATCTGGAAAGAGTTTGATTGTAAGACTTTTGGTGATTATCATGATTTGTACTTGAAAACTGACGTGTTATTATTAGCAGATGTTTTTGAAAGTTTTCGTGAAGTGAGTTATAATAATTATGGACTAGATCCTTGCTGGTATTATTCTGCCCCTGGGTTGTCATGGGATGCTTTGCTAAAGTTTAGTAAGGTAAGGTTAGAATTACTGACAGATGTGGATATGTTCAATTTTATCGAAAAAGGTATCCGAGGTGGTATTAGCGTGATAACAAAAAATATGCTGAAACAAACAACAAATACCTGAAACAGTATAACCCTGACCTTCCTTCGAAGTATATAATTTATCTAGATTGTAATAATCTTTACGGTGGTTCGATGGCAAAACTAATGCCTTTTAGCGGATTTCATTGGATCACGGTTGATCGATTTCTATCAGAGACAGAAAAAAAGATACCCGATGATGTTTCCTATTTCGTTGAAGTTGATCTTGATTATCCAAATTCGCTACACAAATTACATAATGATTACCCTTTCTGTGCGGAATCGATGGTAATAGATTATAGTTTGTTATCAAAAGAACAACAAGCGTTAGCATCACCAAGGCAACATTCCATGGTCAAGAAACTAGTACCAAATTTACTTGATAAGAAAAATTACGTTTTGCATTACAAAGTTTTAAAACAAGCAGTCGATGCTGGTCTTGTGTTGAGAAAAGTTCATCGTGTACTAAAATTTAATCAGTCGCCGTGGATGAGAGGTTACATTAACTCGAACACTTCAAGAAGAGCTGTAGCGAAAACAGAGTTTGAGAAAAACTTCTTTAAACTGATGAACAATTCCGTTTTTGGTAAGACGATGGAGAATATTAGGAAACGCGTAAATATTGAAATAGTTAATGATGTCAATCGCAGAAACAAACTTGTGTCAGACGATGATTTTGTGAGCATGAAAATATTTAATGAAAATCTTGTTGCGATACAAAGAAGAAAAACAAATCTAAAACTAAACAAGCCGACCTATGTTGGAGCTGCAGTGTTAGATTTATCAAAGTGGCTGATGTATGATTTTCATTACACTTTTGTTAAAAATCAGTGGCCGGCTAGTAGATTATTGTTTACTGATACTGATTCACTCGTATATGAAATTGAATGTGAGGACATCTATCAGGATATGTATAATAATCGACATCTGTTTGATCTTTCCGATTATCCACGTGACAGTAAATTTCATGACGACACAAATAAAAAGGTTGTTGGTAAGTTTAAAGATGAAATGAACTCGAGCGCTATCAAATACTTTATCGGATTACGTAGTAAAATGTATGCCGTATTATTGGACAATAATAACATAACAAAAAAAGCAAAAGGTTTGCCTCGTAATTTTGTTAAAAAGTTTATGAAATTTGATGACTACAGGTATGCGCTTGATGGCGGTGTTAGTTTTATGAGAGCTATGGCAATTCGAACTAATCATCATAAACTCGAAACAGATGTCATTATCAAACGTGGATTGTATAATTTTGATGACAAACGCTATTGTGAAAATGGGGTAGATACATTTGCCCTTGGGTATTGTCATGATGATAGATCTATACTCAACATTATCTTTTCCAACTGAAATTTTATCTAAACTTATAAAATAATGTTTGAAAATTTGACAATGACAAATAGCTACAATAGTAACATCAAATATCTAATGATGGACGGTAAACAATTGACAGTTGAATTTAATAATGAAACGTCAGGTATATGTTTTAATGGAACATGTGACAAGTTAAAACTTTCGCTCATCAGATCTGATAACAGCATGTATTTCAATTATCTCGAACAATTGTATCAAAAGTTGCTAGCGGAATTTAAAAACTTTCACAGCCCCATTAGCCAACAAAACTATACTAAACTCACAATTGATCTCGATCGGTCAAAGGTATATTTTATCAACAAAAAATATCCTCTGAACAAACCAGAAATGAAAGATCTGTTTGAGTCCCGTCGCTGTGTGAGTGGTAAAGTAAAATTTAGTATCTATAGTCGTGATAGTGAAATATTTTTAATATCAACAGTTGAAACATTAATCATTGGTAACGAGATATAAAATAATATCATTTTCATTCTAATGCTAGTTTAATTTCCACCTTGTTAACTGAAACGTTCTAATACACAGTTTAATTTTCATCCTGTTATCTTGTGGTAAAAACCTGTTTGCCGTCTTTAGAATAATTGTATTCCACACATGCGCTGTTCTAACAAATTAGTCACCTCTGTGTAAAGAGCTTATCACATTCCAACACCTGTTGTTTTGTTTGGTTACAAAATACCTGTTTACATAGTAGTAGTAGGGGGAAAAAAAGAGATGGGGGAGGGTGAGTCAAAACCCTGTTTTATTTTGGAAAAAAAGGGGGGATAATTTAGGACTATAATTTATACTTGTTTGGAGGGTAAAAAAAGCAAAGTGAGTTGAAAACCTGGTTTTCCTCTACTACTATAGATAATATGTCGTGAAGTTATTTGCATGAGACAACCTGGCGGAACTTCTGGTGAAAAACTGTAAATCGTTTGACCCTTGCTACCTTTTGATGTGTAAGAGCCAGAAGCAATAGGGCAATTTACTGATATTGCATTTACGTTTGTTATATTTATTTGCTGTTCACTGTCATACGTAATAGCCTGATCAAGTGCAGTGTAATTTTTGTCAGTAAATCCTAACAGTCGTGCAATACTTCTTTCTCTTGGTTCAAGACCGATTAATATATTTTTCAAAGTTATCCTAGCTCGCAATGTGTTATAATTCGCTGCCAACTCAAGATTATCAGCCACAACGCCAGCTTTTGTTATGAGTTTTTTTATTGTCCTGTTTAGATTAGTAATATTATAAGTTCGTTGTGGAATGTTTTATTTGTTTTTTGTTGTAGATATTGATGATGTTGTAATCATAGTAAACCAAGTTTCATCGTTAACATCAGTTTTTACATTAGGCATAGCATTCCAGCAAGTATAAGAAATTAATTTAATCTCATATTGTTTTGCAGGATCTAGTTGTATAGGCGGAATATAATTTACTGAAAAAGTTGTGCTATCTTTCGCAGACTCACTAGAGTCTATCAATAATGTTGTTGACATTTCTTTTATATAAAATCATTTTACAAAATTAAGTCTCCGCGATTAAGTCGCGGTGTAAAGTTTCATATTCGTCAGATGTTAATAATTTGCTCGATTTTAGATGATCAAGTATGTCAATGATTTCATTATCAATTTCAACTCTAGCATTCCCAGCTTCTTTAGATGATATTAATAACATTAATCTACCTATCAGTTCAGTAGTTCCTGTAAATATTTTTACACCAGTTCCTGTTTTTTCTTCTCTACTTCTTTTCATACGAGTTGTATCGAGTTTGTTAAATTTTCTTTTAAAATTCCACCCCATACAAAAAGTTCTGCTCTACTATTTTCTGCTGTTTGTCTAAACATGAACGCAATGACACCATATCTTATTCTATTATAAAGTGAAAGCATATTATCAACTTCTGTGTCCGTGTTTATTTCATCTTTAGCATCAACTCCGTCTTTAAATATTGCATCTAATTTAACAATTAATGTTTGATATTCTTCTTCGGCCCAATTATTTATATTATCAATATCCTTTATATATTCTTTCTTTACAAATTCATTAAATTCATTATATTTTATCTCATCATTTGCTCTTTAGATAAAAAGGTCTTTGCTCTTCAACCTCCAAATACTTTACAGTAAGATCACTAACTCTTTATGGTTCCTCTTTGATATCTTTTATTTCTCATGATAAATTTGTTATAATATTTTTTATTCCTAGTGTTGTTAACTCTGCTAATCGTCGCTCAAGTTCCAGCGGATTATTTATCAGCCGATCTGTTTCAGCTTGTCTAGCAGCAGGATCACTTACATTTGCTGTAAGTGCCTCAGTTAGTTTTCTTTTATCCTCATCATATCTAGTAACAATTTTTGCAGCAGCTGCTTCTTGTTGTTCTTTAATAATTCCAACCAAACCTTTTTCTTGCAGTTGTTCAAGTTTTTCTTCTGGTAGTAGTTTAGTTTCAGGTAGTTTACCAAATAATGCTTCAGTAACTGCTTTGAAAATTGTAGCTGTTGCTTGTCCACGTCGAGCTTGCTGTACATTTTGCTTAAGTGATGCCTGAGATTGAGCAAGTTTTTTTAGATCTTCTATAATTTTTATATTTTTCTCGTTTGTCCATTATTATTTTTATGAAATTAATAAAACTAAAACGCTTTACTGTAAGTAATTGTTAATACAACAGCGAAACATTTTAGTTGGATCATTCGTAAGTGTATCAAAAAAACGTTGTATTTATACTTTGTAGCATTATGATAAAGTTCAATAAATTTACAACTTGTTACGTCACCACATTGCTCTTTCGCAATATTTCTAACGTCAATATTGTCCACTCCTGGAAATAATATAAAACAACCAGTATTTCGCCGAAAAATCTATCAACATTATAATAACCTTGAGCGAGATAAACAGAATTACACTGTTTATTACGTGACGGTTAAAAACACGATCTTATTTTATTCATCTCCATGTTATTTAGCGGAAAATCATCAAAAGCTACTATCTTATGTTCATCAACATCAAGTTAATTAACTGCAATATGATCTTCTGGCTGCATCATTATAAACAAATCTTCACCAGCCTCAAGGCAATCACGAAGCTTATCATTATACGTGCTTAGTAGCTCATACTTATCTTGCAGTGGATTGATTGTGTAAATTTAAACTCTATCGTAGTTGAAATTATCACCAAGTACCAAGATCAAAAACAAACTTGTTTTTCCCGATCCAGTTCGCCCAACAATAAGATATAAGATAATGAAAATTAGGAAGTTCATTATTATGTTTATGCTTTACCAGCATCTCTGTATTAAAGTTTAATATCAACAAATTTGCCATTGTTATAATTTTGTATAATATTAAACTAATGTTGATAATTTTTATGTAGGACAGTAAATAATGAGTTACTATACAAAATTTGGAACACAAGCAGGAGATTTATCAACAGAATGTTATCAAGGTGACTAATATAAGTATGCAACTCTTGATCAGCTCAAAAATGAAATTAATATTTTACTAAATTTTGCCAGTGTAGATCCTAATGAAGTCGTAGTTTTCCAGGACAAACAAGGACGATTAAAGACGAGTAATGTCCAACTGTCAGATGTACTTGTACGAAATCCTGCCGCGGTTGCTAATAATATCGTTACGTTTAACAATCGAGGTAAGATACAAGATTCAGGTAGGTCAGTTAATGATTATGTTAAAAAAGCTGGTGATTTATTTAGTGGGAACATCGTTTTGAACCAAAACAAGATTACATACCTTGGAAACCCAACTAGGGATAGTGACGCTGTAACAAAGAAATATGTTGATGATCGGGAATCAAAGTATGTGTCGGTCAATGGTGG
The DNA here is from genome assembly GCA_016746295.1 of Potamilus streckersoni. Lineage (NCBI taxonomy): Eukaryota > Metazoa > Mollusca > Bivalvia > Unionida > Unionidae > Potamilus > Potamilus streckersoni. The sequence continues at coordinate 178,340 of JAEAOA010002187.1, read as the reverse complement.
TATGATGCGTGCATTTCTCAATATGAACAATAATGCCATTATGGACCTAAGAACACCAGAGTCTTACTTTGATGTTGTAACAAAAAATATACGTCGATGACAAATAAGCTCCAATCAGTAATGAAATAACAGCACTCAAAAATGAATTTCTTGGTCACGTGAAAACGTTAAGTTTTCGCAGAAACATAAACATACTTAAAAATGATTTTTTGGGAAATCCATCAAATGTTGACATTACACTCGCTAATATTAACACAAAACTCAACGATATTATAAGTAGAATTCCTGATATTATTGAGAAAATGAGCATGATTAAAATTCCTAACAAACAGATAAGAAATATTCTGTGTACTGTTGATGCTGGATCTGGTACATGGACGCAACAAAATATCTCTATCAAACACATTGTAGAATTTACTGGTGTGTATAAATTGTCAGTGTTTAGCAATATAAAGTTTAAAATACTTATCAGATTTCTATGGAATTTAACTGATGAGCCTTCTGGAACTGTGTTTACAGCATTAAAAAAGGTGTTGAAGAAAAAGTTACACTTGAACCAGTCGATAAAACTTAAACAAATGCCTCTTATCATTGGTGTTTGGAATTTCTAGGTGAAATACTGCAATAGCTGATATTTTACCTGAGATTATGTAAACAAATATAATATGAAAAGTAATATAGTTGATTTCAATCATATTTCAAAAGATATTCCAGGACATGATGTGGACGCACTAATACAATACTACATATATTATCATAAAAACTTTGGTGCGTTAAAAAATGTTACAAATATTATAACAAAATACTTCGAGTAATATCATATCTACCCTTGTTTTTAACTAGTTCTGGCATAATTCCAAGTGGGGTATTATCAAATACCTTTTTTAATGATATATGATATTGGTGTTTCTCTCACAACAGCGTGTAAAAAGTTGAACCAAGATTTTTAATAAAACAACATGGCTGCCGAACAGCTATTATAACTTACAAGGAACTACTTGATCAGATACGATCTTACCTACGAGGTGTAAATATGATATGGATAACTTAATATGTGAATTTCGCATTACTGATAATATGTTAACAGATATTTTACCAATGAGGGTTAGGAAGTATGAAAAAGATTATCAAAAAGTGTGATATAATGTAAAATATTATCTAAACTTAAGAATAATATCACTTACCTTTCTCGCTCTGTAAGCGTCCTAGTCACACTCCTACGGCAGACTCATTTCTAAAGCGCGACTTGCCTTTTATATGCTGCGTTTAGTCTAGTTCGAGAACATTCCACGCATGCGCATTACAGTATTTCCTATTCTGACAAATTCTACATAATCACGCGATCGCTGTATGACTCATGCAATACTCATGCTTGTGTTACTAAAGATAGAGAGCTACCTGGATTGTATAGCAGTTACACAATGATGACTCACGACCACCGTGGCTTCATACCTGTACGTATAATGACAGAGAGAGAGGTGGGAGTAATTTATATCTTGCGTTAGAAGTCTTAGTATCCGTTTGAGAAGGGGTGGGGTAAAAGGGGTGGGTAATTTATACTTGTTTCAATAGTGAAAAGAGGTGGGTGGTTTAGGAACCTGGTTTCCTTCTACTGCTATTTATTCCCGAACTATGCAATTCACATAATTTAAGACCAGATACACGTAAAGAAAACCCTTTACTTAAATGCTTCGAATGCCTGTAATAGATCGATCCGTTTATACTGTATCAGCCACTAAGAACGTATTGCTAGCTGTTATACGATAATTAGATTTTTTCATGGTATGTAAAGCAAAGAACGTTATGATTTATACGTAATGAAGGGTTTCACTAGTTTTAGAAAAGCTTAATTTACCAGTTTTGAAAGAAAAAGTATGAAACCAAGCATTATTCAAACTTTAAATATTACATTATTTGACGTACACAGTTAAAATCAGAGTAACTTTCTGACAGATTGTTGTTGGCTAATTAGATGTTTGGCTAAATATATGTTGGCTAATTAGAGTTGGGCTTAATGTTTCATTTCATGATCATGGATACTGACAAACTAATAGCGGCTAGCCATTTAAGACTTGATTTTATTAAAACAGAATGTACTCTAAATGAGACAGACGTTGAGTGGGACTTGTCTAAGTGACAAATAATTCTACACAGGAATGTACTTTATAGTATGGTTTGCAAAATAATGGGCATTCGCAAACCAATGCACGACCTAAGAAAAATTCCTTTGCCTAACACATAAAGAAACGTCCTTTATGGATAACTCAGACAATTTCATTTTAAATAATGACATGAAATGAATGATTGATTGGTTTATATTTTTACGGCGCACCAGCACTCTGTGGCTATTTAGCGCCAAACATTAGGTTATATCCTTTTACATTTAAAACTGGTAAAATAATTTTATCGACCAGCGATTGGGGTCCAAAGAGTTAAAGGTAAAGCGATAAAAATGTGAACGATGCTAAAGTATTAAAAGTTTCCCGATCAACGGGGTGTGCAAAAGTATGATAACGAAAACATATGATTGGCAATTAAAATCTATCGACTGCATAAATATAACACAAAACTGAACAAGGTGATAAAATAAAAGCTATAACTTATGATAGATATTTGCTTCCTTAAGGAAGTCTATAATGTTGGTAATATTAACTGTATCAAAGAGCTCCCTCATGTCTTGCACAACGTAGAAATGATTACGCGTAGGTTGAAGATCGAAGCATTCCAGCATAAAGTGCTTAACGGTGAATGGTTCATTACAAGCTTTACACTCTGGTGGGTCTTCACCTTTTAATATGTAGTTGTGTGTTAAATGAGTATGACCGAGTCGAATTCTTGCAATGACTACCTCCTCTCTACGGACGGATCTGTAGGAAGGGGGTCCATTCTCCTAAGGTTGGCTTGATGGCATGAAGTTTGTTATTCACGGCATCATTCCATAATGCCTGCCATTTCTGGTGTAAACAGTCTTTGATACAACGTTTAAAATCAGTATATGGTGCTGAAATGAAATGAAGCTGATGAATTTGATTTAATATAAATTGCCAATGCACTCGATGAGAATTATGCAAAACTACATTGTAATGTTTTCCTAAACGTTGGCTGTTTGCTTTGTCAAACAGTACGTGACTCTATTTTATTTGCACTTTAAAGTTGATTATTGTGACCTTTATCAACACATCAGTTTCCAATTATTTCTATAACTTTGATCAAGGCATTAAATGTTCTATACGCCACCACTGAACAAAGACTACGTTCAACACTTTTATGCACCAGTAGCCACTTTCATGCTTAGTATGCATTGAAGGAACGGAAACTAAAGAGTCCTAAGTATTGTCTGTAGAGCGTGCACTAAGTTGTCATTACATATTTGCAGTCGTGACTCCTCGGTAGAGCGTGTCCTACGTTGTAATTACATATTTGCAGTCCTGACTCCTGGTAGATATTGTACTACTTTGTAATTACATATTTGAAGTCCTGACTCATGGTCTTTTTAATTTCCATGGACAAAGTGACTGTTGCCTGCCAACTTTATTAGTATGATGTCCACAACATTCCTTTCGTGTTCACGCGTTGATGATACTGATGTTTGTAATATAATTTGTACTTATATTCCTGCATGAGAAATTGACGTGCCTTCCATATATTATCTTTTTGCACTGATGTCCATTCTGGTATAGTGATGTGAAATGCAAAAGTGTTTCTTTGTGTTTATTACAATGTCAAAGTGATTGAACTGACGAAACCTTTGATTTTCTTTGGTTTTCCAGTATACTGGCTACAGTTTGTAATCAAAACATTTACAGAATTGTTATACAAATACAATAACAAAAAAGAATGCCAAATCCATGTGAATAAATACATTGAAACATACACTAACAGTAAGCTGAAACCGATTGGCATAAAAAGTATTTGTTACTTAGCAATTGATGACGTGATTTTATAGCTTGTAAGTTTGTAGAATACAAGAAAATGGAAAGCTCATATCTAGTAGATTTTCATTTAGTGGCTGTATCTGGGGTGAAGAAGGAACAAACATCTTCCTGTAGTAACGACTGGTTTCATTGTAGACGATTACCAAAGGTAATTAGGACAAAACAACTGCATTAAATGTCACCTCCTCTTGCAGCTATGACTTTTGAACTTCTGTTAATTTTATAAACCGAATGATGAACTATATTTATGAAAATGTTATGGGTTTATATATATATATATATATATATATATATATATATATATATATATATATATATATATATATATATATATATATATATATATATATATATATATACTTTAAGACGCACCCATTACATCAAACGTTAGAGTATAATGTTTCTGATCTGATTAGTTAAAGGTAAATACATTAATTTTTCTGTGAAATTCGATATAATTAACATCTTTATAAGAAGGGCACCTTGTATTTATGAGTATAAATTTTCACGAATGTTGTCGCTGCTACTCTCGTGCCCTAACTCTTTTAAAGTTCATATCTACACAATAGCTATACACAAAGAAGGAGATATCAGATTTATCTATGAAACGTTAAAACATGGATAAGGATTTTCAACATTATCTAAGTTCAGTTATAAGTACAAAATCTAACACCTGCGATTTAACATATTACTTCTTGTAATTAAATCTGAATGCATCTAACACACCGGGCATGTAAAAGGAGACAACAGCCATGAACAAGGACTATAAGTATAACAATAGCAATAAAGTGCTTATTGTTGGCTATTAGTTCATCCAGCCTTACATTTTATGTACATGTACTTAGTTTAAGAATAATAAAATGTGACAGCCAATTGCAATTTTGTATTAAGCTGTCAGTTCTACAGACTAACACTACAAAATTCTTGTTCCTGAACTGTTGACATACTAAAAATTCACTTTAACTAACATATTATAATCTTCACGCAAATGCCTACAGGACACATGAATGGTATAAAAATTGCGTCTGCTCGTATTGGTCAGAGTATTATGAAACATAATTATACCGTCAGCTAAGGGACTGAAAGGACTACAGGTAGAAGCTTACCCGTCTGACATCAAAATTTGAGACATTGTACGTTTCCATTCTATCATTGTATTTGTTGATCCCAAAATAAGCAGCGAATGTGGGATTCTCCGACATCCACCAGTCCCAGAATTCACTTTGAATGCTATTCATATCCCCGACTGCATCTCCTTCGAAATGGATTAAAATTACGATTACGATTTTCACATACATACATACATACATACATACATACATACATACATACATACATACATACATACATACATACATACATACATACATACATACATACATACATACATACATATATACATACATACATACATACATACATGCATCAATACATGCATGTATGCAAGCAGGCATACAAACATACATACATGCACACATACATATATATATATATATATATATATATATATATATATATATATATATATATATATATATATATATATATATATATAACATCCCTTTCAAGTGTACTGGATCCACCAAGGAATCACGTGTGTCAGGGATTAATTAAAATAGATGCAATAAACTGACGACGAACAGTACGAAACTAGTAACTAACTAGCCTAAATGCTTTCGACTCTTAATGAGTCTTTTTCAAAGGCAAATACAAAACATATATACGACAAACAAATAAACACAAAAACGTTGTGTTTGTAAACCTCTACATGGCTGTCTTCACATGTGCTAAAACTATAAATACAACCAACTTGTATAGACTAGTTGCGGAAACTGAGAACGATGTATAATTCCCTAAAAGTTTACAAGCCAAAGCGACATCTATTTTTACATGTGATGAGATAACTCACATTCTCTGTTTTGCACGTTTTGTTTGGACCATGTATGTTTAGTTTTTATTTAGTCACTGTGTTAGTGAATATCTTGGTCTCTATCATATGCTGACAGGTTTTGCATCTTTTATCGCCACAGGGTCCAGATTGACTAGGTTGGTTTTGACTAGCGATTGGCGTTAGCTTTGCCCTGACTAGGATGTCCTTTAGGATTTTTGGTCTCCGGTAAGCTACTACAGGTTTGTTCGGAAGTATTTGGTTTAGTATGTCTGACGATTGCACGGTTGGCCAGTGGTTTGCGATGATTTTACCTACTTTGGGATTGTCTGGGTGATAGGTCAGAATAAATGGTATCCTATAAATCTTTTCTTTCTGTCCATATCTGAGTAGGTCATCACGGTTTGTTTGTTTGGTCCTTTGGATTGCCTCCGCAATCAGGTCTTTGTCGTAGCCTCGGTAAATTAAATGTTTAGCCAGCTCTTCAGACCTTTCTAGGAATCTTTCATCGTCAGAGCAAATTCTGTGTATCCTCAGTGCCTGGCTATATGGAATGTTCTTAATGCAGTGTTTTGGATGACAGTTGGTTGGGAAGAGATACTGGTGTTTGTCGGTTGGTTTCGAGTAGATGTCTGTGTGTAATTTGTTTTCCACCAGTCTGGTTGTTGTGTCCAGGAAAACATGGTTTGAGTTGGAAATTTCTGCCGTGAATTATATTAAAGGATGGAAGTTGTTTGCCTTTGATGTGAAGTCATCCAGACTTTCTCTTCCATACTGCAACTTCGTTTCTATATCATCGATAAAGCGTACCCACTAGTTAATGTACGCTCAACCGATACTAAGAGCTGACTCTCAAGTTTTCCCATGAAAATGTTGGCATTCGAAGGGGCCATTTTAGTACCTATTGCAGTTCCATTGATTTGTAGGTAGTTTTCTTCATTACATTCAAAGTTGTTGAGTTTTAGGACAAGCTCCAGGAGTTGGACCTAAAGGACATCCTAGTCAGGGCAAAGCTAACGCCAATCGCTAGTCAAAACCAACCTAGTCAATCTGGACCCTGTGGCGATAAAAGATGCAAAACCTGTCAACATATGATAGAGACCAAGACATTCACTAACACAGTGACTAAAGAAAAACTAAACATACATGGTCCAAACAAAACGTGCAAAACAGAGAATGTGATTTATTTCATCGCATGTAAGATCTGTGGCATTCAGTACGTCGGAGAAACTGAAAAGCTACACAAAAGGATAAACCTTCATAGGTCTGTTTGGATGACAAAAAAGCTGTACAGAAGCCCAGTCGCAGAACACTTCTCCTCCCCTGGCCACACTTTCAGTGATATAATACTTATCGCTATTGCTAACAACCACAGCTGGAGTTCCGAAACCAGGAAGGATAAGGAATCATACTGGATACGCCGCCTTAGAACATTGAAACCAAGCGGTCTAAACCAAGAAGACTAGAAAATGAAAACTATGCACTAGTAGAATTTAACATTTTCTAAATCTTCTTATTATCCTTCAATTTTTACAATAAGAATAACAAGTATAGAATCAAATTACCGGGATCAAAATCTGCGTTACATATGTACAAAAAGTAAAAGTAGATGTCGCTTAGGCTTGTGGACTTTTAGGGAATTATACAACGTTTTCAGTTACCGCAACTAGTCTATACAAGCTGGTTGTATTTATAGTTTTAGCACATGTGAAGACAGCCACATAGAGGTTTACAAACACAACGTTTTTGTGTTTATTTGTTTGTCGTATATATGTTTTGTATTTCCCTTTGAAAAAGACTCATTAAGAGTCGAAAACGTTTAGGCTAGTTAGTTACTAGTTTCGTACTGTTCGTCGTCAGTTTATTGCATCTCTCTCTCTCTCTCTCTCTCTCTCTCTCTCTCTCTCTCTCTCTATATATATATATATATATATATATATATATATATATATATATATATATATATATATATATATAACCAAAGTAGTGTACATCTAAAAATGCAAACACGGTAACAGAATCAAATGCTGCTTATAGATTTTAAATACAGTTATCTCTACAAGAAAATGGCAAAGCTCCTATATGTGAATATTCCTAAGTTGAGTTCCAGTGCTCTGTCTCCTCTGACATGTGCTATAAACCAATTAAATCGATATAGTGGGTACATTATTTAGAATAGACCGGATTTTTCTTTAAGTTTTTGTGCAAATAAAATAAAACACTGACTTGCTATAAGATTTTTTTCTGGTATTTAAACCGTGCAAGAATATACTTTTAACCGTGGCTCCCTCCTTACGCATCTGATAAGAACTACCAAGGGATATTTTGAATGGGTAATGTATCAGTCGTAATCTTGGTGCTAGTTAAAAGTTTGATGTGGCATATACTATGTTAAAGACATACATACATACATACATACATACATACATACATACATACATACATACATACATACATACATACATACATACATACATACATACATACATACATACATACATACATACATACATACATACATAAGCCAACTAAAACACGGTATGGAAGTCAAAATGAATGTGGAAGTTACGTGATACCTTCTCTAGGTGCGTCATGTTACAAATCTTATGGTATCCCTAGGGATTGGCCAAATTTTCAGGATAAAACCCTACTGCCATAATAGTTGTTGATTTCATCGGCAATAGGAGATTAAAACATGCTGTAATATGTATCTATTTATGTATGTTTCTCACCCATAAACCGACACCTCGATATATATATATATATATATATATATATATATATATATATATATATATATATATATATATATATATATATATATATATATATATATATATATATACGTATATGTATATATGATGTATGTATGTATAGTTAGTTATCTTTAATGCTTCTTTTTTCTACCTGACGTCTGTAATGATTTAAGTGCAGATCAAAAGGATTACTTAAATATTCATTTGAATTAATTAGTTTGTTTTCATTTTGTACTAAAGGTTTGCTAAAATATTTGACTATGAGCTCAGATGTAATGGAATTTTTCCCTTCCTAAACTGCGTTGTGTGTCAAGTGGAAATTAGTATATACAGAGGATTAGTGACTTTTATATTCTGATAAGTCTCTGGAATCATTTATTGGTGTGTACGAATAATATTTGAGCGGGAGTATTGGTTTAAAATTTTCATTGGCAGTAAAGATTGTTCATTTGCCTTGTGCACTAAAGCATGTTTTGAGATCAATGAGAATTTGTTGAAAGCCATTGTGCATTATACTTGTGTGGTTCATCAAGAAATTCAAGAGTATTAGTAGATCAAGACCTTGTAATTCATTTCAATCATTCCACCATTTTGTTGTACGACATTTATAATTAATTGGGATTTAATTCACAATACTGTAAATGACGTAAATTACCATTTCTTAACTTAGAGTAAAAAAATATTATTTGCTGACTTTGTACTATTTATTAGTAATATTATATTTATAATTCAAATTGTCTAGGTATAAATTAAAGTGTAACATTGTCGGAGTCGATAGGTGCTTTTCGTGATTGATTTAATAGGTTGTTTAACTCCCCTAATGCATTTCCAAAAAAAGGTCAATAAAAACTTCCAGTTTAAATCAAAATAAACAAAAACAGCGACATACCTCTCGAGGGACACATCAATCCAGAGAGAAAAATCACAGCGTAGTAAACCTTCCTGAAGTGATATATAAAATATTGACTCAACTATATAAAGTTATGATCTTTCTCGCGTGAATAATCTTGCCATACTCAATTAGTTCCACATTATTAAATGTGCATTCCTACTGATTCATTTTTAAATTCATTTTTTTAAAAAGTTTTACCAAGGAAATGTCACATCTCAGTAAACTAAAACTTATATTCTTCATTAGAACGTATATGGAAAGCAGCTGTATTGCTTATGTAAGGATTAGTAATTTAAAAATTAAGGATTAGTAATTTAAAAATTAAGGATTAGTAATTTAAAAATTAAAATTCTTATACCGAGCAAATGGTATAATCACTCACATGGTCAAAATACAGTCCACAAATATTTCACAAAATTATATTTAATTTGATTTCATGATATCTTCCTACAACAAGTACATTCAGGAAAAGATATGGATTTGAGATTACTCTTAGAAATTTGACTTCTAAAAGTTGATCCAGATTGACATTTGGAAGTAGTATGTGTAATTGTAATTGTTTTATAACTGAGATAAATACAATTTGAAAAATTAAACTTTATAAGTATAGGAATATTCATCACCTGTACATTTCAAATTTCGACCTTTCCCTAATCAACGTATATCTTGAAATCACTAAGAACCATCTTCACCTCTTCAACTAATACGAGGTGTTTGATGTAATATTGGTCATCCTTCTTGGCTGTACACCACCTATGAAAATGTTGATGTTTCTTTCCTTGCAAATGGAACATGGGTTTGTCCAGTTTTATTTCAGCCGTTCTCAATCCTTTATCGATATGCATCAGATACAGACTCATAACCATTCCAGATAATTCCTCAACCACGACATAATTAACAATTTCTTGGACCAAAAGTTCGGGTTTGCCAATAGGTACAATTGTAATAATTAAACCTACGTTCGTCAATGTTTTACAAAATTGTTGCATTTATCACAGATTTGGAATATTGCATAAATTATATTTCTATAATTAATCTAGTGCTTATCACGTGTCCCGTATGTAAAGATTGCAGTCGTATCGGCGGTGGTGCACAATATTTTAGCCAAATCTCACTTTTGCAAAAAAAAATTATTAATGAAGGAAATATAAGGGTCAAAATTTAGTAGAATGTCGTGATATGTGACAGTTGTGATCTCATTGCCCAAATATTTTGGAGGCGGTACATCCACTTTAGCGACACAGCTTTATAGAAATCGTCGAGTGTGGATCACTCTGCCATGACTGTAAAATTATTCAGGATCGTTGGGGAATAAATACATGTCATGTGACTCAAATGAATATAACTGGCATGCTCTGAAATGCGAGTA
>JAEAOA010002187.1:42500-157500 GCA_016746295.1 Potamilus streckersoni | reverse complement strand
TAATTTATATTGTAATTTTGTCAGCCTCTGTGTGAAAATTTGTTCCTTAATATGGTTTCTCGTGTAAAAGTGAATATTTATGTATGCATATTATTATGTTATGCACGTTTTTACCATACTGTGTAGGAGACAAGTATGAATTATATAAAGACAATGTTTGGATAAGCATGAATCCGGTGAGTAGTTGTGGGCCCGAGTCAAATATAGGAGCACCAAGTTCATGCGACAACTGGCTTATCGTTCATCCAGCATTAAGTTAGGTCGGTGCTGGTTTTAATCCTTGTTCGACTTCAAGAGATGCCTAAGGATATTTTCTGAACGTTCATGGAACTTTTCCAGTGAAAATATAAATCTTGTTAACAATGATGACGTTTTCATTTTCAGCCCAGGTTATATGACTTTACTTGAGAGTTTTGCAATGAATAAAGGTGAAAATCGTAACCATAAAACCATTGTGATTTAGAGAGAATTCTACTTTCCTGAAGTCTATTTCCTTAGGGAACTTACTTTAATAATAATAATAATAATAATTATTTTTTTTTATTTTTATTATTATTATTATTATTATTGTTATTATTATTATTATTATTATTATTATTATCATTATTATTATTATTATTATTATTATTGTTGTTATTATTATTATTATTATTATTATTATTTTTATTTTTATTATTATTATTATTATTATTATTATTATTATTATTATTATTATTATTATTATTTTAATACCTTTACTTCAAGAGAATCATATATTATATACATTTTAATCTTTTACTATGGGCCTATGTATCTACATATCAGGACTAATCCTCATTGTAAATTATTATCAACAAACGTAAACTTCAACCGGAGAGATGGGGAGTGAAAATTATTATAATTCTTCATATGAAATGCAGCTATTTTATATAGTACAAATGACGTAGGTCATGTATGCGCATTTATTATTATTCTACTTTAGGAGGAAGAGTATGGGAGACTCAAGAGTTGCAGAAATTGACTTATTACAGAAGATTATATTTTGAGACTTTATAAAATTGTATTTGCTCTATAAAATACATACGTGTTACATATTATTATAGATGTCACATAGCTCTAACGGGCCGACTAGGATAGAAAATTTCATTATATATATAGCATCATCATAAATAAGCACATCCCAAATCATATCAATTAAAGGATAAGTATGTGGCCTCAGCATGAAACCTGATAAAAACACACACACGCGCACACATAACCATACAAATATATATATATATATATATATATATATATATATATATATATATATATATATATATATATATATATGTGTGTCTGTGTCTGTGTGTGTGTTTTGTGTGCATTAGTATCTGTGAGAGAGAGAATAGAGACAAACACGTTGCCGCATTATATATTCAAAAAGGATAACTTCTTGTACAGCGTGACCTAAATGCAGTACAGCCGGCAAAAGGTGATATGCCTGAGTGTAAATCAGCAAGTATGACCCTCGACCGTTGCTGTTATGGTGCATTTGGTCGGAGGGTTCAAGAAGATGGTCAATCTTGTTTTAAAATATATATATATATATATATATATATATATATATATATATATATATATATATATATATATATATATATATATATATGCGGACTTATATATAAAGATATCAATGTTTTATCAATCAAACATTATTCGATACACGGGATCGCAACGGAATTTACCACGAGACCACGAAAAACGATTTTTTCAATATACCATATCTAAAATTATGTTTCATGTCTGTCTTAGTCTTTTAGTCGTTGATGTTCCTTTATTTTGCTATTATTTTAGTCTGGGGTCATTCCGTGTGTTCTCAGTGACACGATTTCTGACTGTCCGTCTTATGAAGGAATGAAGCTTTAGATTTTTTTGAACTTGTTTTGGTCATTGTTCAGTCATCTGTGAAACCCATACCGAGTTTGAAATTTGAAATTGTCTCTGACTGTCAGCTAGTCGGTATTCGAAAGTCCCTATTAATGCACTTATCAGGCCTTTAAAATGTTCGTCGACAACGTAACTTAAACAGGACACAACTTAATCTGATGCTTTTATTAACACTTACAATATGCTTTAACGCTTCTTTAACGAATTCATTATTGTAGTTTGTCCATTCATCGTCGGTTTGTTCAGTCATGTTGATTAGTTTACCTTGGTCAGCAACTGATGTCTCCGACTTTGCTAAAAAAAGTCAGTATAATTTGAACAACCGTCCCAACAGAAAGCATCCAAGTTATACCGTCTTCAAAGCAAATTGTGTCACACGCGTTCACAATTCCACCAAATCCAATTATTTTTGTCTAAAACAAGCTTTTGGTCTTTTTTCAGCATCATCGTCTTTAATTATGTGCGTAGTCTTTTCACAAAGGTATTTGGTGCCTAAAAAGTGGGTGGAATCTGGAAATGCTGTCGCCATGACTTTGATCAATGCAGTTTTGTCGTCGGTCCCATTTACAAATTTATTTAATCATGTGTTTTATAGCTTAATCTTTTATTGACAAACAGCTGAAAGAACTTCGAATTCTTCAGGTAATTTTCTTAGAGAATTTCAATAATGACGTACATTTCTGAAACAGTTGTCAATTTACAGTAAAATGAAGTCAGAAAATTTGCCCTTATATGTAGCATTAAATCAAATTTTTGAACCGTGTCTGACAGTTCCATAAGTGGACTTTTCTTTCATCATGAATTTGAGATTTGTATGTGACTTTTTTTTCTTTTCTTGAATGTGCTTTAAAATCGATTGTTCTTATGAGACTTTTTTATAGACACATTTGAATCGCCAGCTGTAATATTGTACATTTTAACATTCTTGTCATCCCACTTTTTATGACCTCTGATTTCTTTTGGAAAACAATGGCACAAATATTATGACTAAATTTGTGCTGTTATTCTAGGAATTCTTTCTAAAATTGTTCTTTTAAATTTGAGAGTCCCTGTCTGCAAATTTGTTGTTTATTATGGTTTTTCGTTTAAAAGTGAATACTTTTTTATGCATCGTATTCTCGTATGCATGCTTTTACAGATCGCTGTAGAAAACAATTATAAATTTCATAATGATAATGCAAATTGGATTAGCATGAATCCGATGATTTATTGTGGGTCAGTGTCAAATATCTGAGCATTATGATCACGTATTAAATTATATCATATCTGGTTTTAGTCCTTGTTCTACTTCAAGAAAGGCCTAAGGATATTTTCTGAACGTTAACTGAACTTTGCCAGTGTAAATATAAATCTTGTGACCAAAGATGATGTTTTCATTTTCAGAGCAGGTGTATCTAAGTTTACTTAAGTGTTTTGTAATGAATGAAAGGTAAAAATTGCAATCATAAAATTTTGATTTCGATAGAATTATACTTTGCATGAAGTTTATATCATGAGGGAATACACTTAATAATAATAATAATAATAATAATAATAATAATAATAATAATAATAATAATAATAATAATACCTTTACGTCAAGAGGATCATATATTATGTACATGCTAATCTTATTTATTAGCTTCTGCATCTACATATAAGTACTAGGCTTCATTGTAACGGATTATCAACAAAATTAACGTGCAACCGGATGGGATTGAGAATTATTATAATTCATTAAAGGACTTGCAACTATTATATAATAGTACAAAACACATCGGTCATGTCTGTTCGCATTTCTTACTATTCTGCTGCAGTAGAAATGGTATGGGAGGCACAATACTTGAAGATATTGGCTAATTGCACAAGAAAATATTTTGTAATTTCTGAAAATTGTAATTGTTCAATAAAATGCATACGTCTTAAAATATTCTTATGGACGTACAATAGTTCTGACGTTCCGACTAAATAAAGGAAGAATGCAACATAATAACAAAACGCATCCCAAATTATATCAATTAAACTAATGGGCTTTGGCCTCAGCATGAGACCTGATAAACAACACAAACACATATACACAGGCAGAAACACACACATGCAACTACACACACACACACACACACATATATATATATATATATATATATATATATATATATATATATATATATATATATATATATATATATATATATATATATAGATAGATAGATAGATATGTGTGTGTGTGTGAGTGCGTGTGAGAGTGTTTAAGCGTGTAAGTTAGTGTGTGTTTGTATGTGTTTGAGAGAGAGGGAGAGAAATATTATGTATTCCATTAGGATAATTTCTTGTACAAGGTGGGATAATTGCAATAGAGCCACCAAAAGGTAATATGCGGGAACCTGTTGTATATCGCGCAAACACAATAATCAGTTGTATTAATGTAAAGTAAATCAGCATGCATGACCCTCGTCCATTACTGTTAAGGTGTAGCTGGCCGGAGGGTTGAAGAAGATGGACCATCCTGATCTAGAATGTGCATGTTTATATACACGTCATCACAGAAGCAATCGTAATCTTGTAATGCAAATCATATCAATAATACATTTGACCATGACCAAAAAAATAGGCGCTACATATGTGAACATTTTTAAAGATATACATCTTTTAGCAGTCAGTGAGTATTTTATACACGGAATCACTGCGGAATTTGCAAAGAGACAACGATTAAGTTTCTCGCAATATATCTTATCCTATATTATGCTTCTTGTATGCCTTAGATTTTTAGTCGTCAATGTACCTTCATTCTCCATTATCTTAGTCCTGTTGTTCTTTCAGTGTGTCCTCTGTGACACGATTTCTGAGTGACCGTCTTATGATGTCAAGTATTTACTGTCTGCAAGAATGAAACTTCAGATTATTTTATTCTTGTTTTAGACTTTGTTCGGTCGTCTGTGAAACCCAGACCGTATTTGAAATTTGAAATTGTCTCTGACTGTCAGCTAGTCGGTATTCGACTTTCTCTATTAATGGATTTCTTAAGTCTTTAAAATGTTCGTCAACATTGCAGGTTAAACAGGACACAACTTAATCTGACGCTTTGATTAACACTTACAATCTGCTTTATCGCTTCTTTAACGAATTTGCTATTGTAGTTTGTCCATTCATCGTCGGTTTGTTCAGTCATGTTGATTGGTTTACCTTGGTCAGCAACTGATGTCTCCGACTTTTCTGAAAAAGTCAGTATAATTTGAACAACCGTCCCAACAGAAAGCATCCAAGTTATACCGTCTTCAAAGCAAATTGTGTCACACGAGTCACACCAGTCCACCAAATCCCCGTATTTTGTCTAAAAGAAGCTTTTGGTCTTTTTTCAGCATCATCGTCTTTAATTATGTGCGTAGTCTTTTCACAAAGGTATTTGGTGCCTAAAAAGTGGATCGAATCTGGAAATGCTGTCGCCATGACTTTGATCAATGCCGTTTTGTCGTCGGTCCCATTTATAAATTTATTTAATCATGTGTTTTATAGCTTAATCTTTTATTGACAAACAGATGAAAGAACTTCGATTTCTTCAGGTAATTTTCTTAGAGAATTTCAATAATGACGTACATTTCTGAAACAGTTGTCAATTTACAGTAAAATGAAGTCACAAAATTTGGCGTTATTTGTAGCATTAAATCAAATTTTTGAACCGTGTCTGACAGTTCCATAAGTGGACTTTTCTTTCATCATGAATTTGAGATTTGTATGGGATTGTTTTCTTTTCTTGAATGTGCCTTAAACTCGTTTGTTCTTATGAGACTTTTTTTATAGACACATTTGAATCGCCAGCTGTAGTAATGTATATTTTAAGATTCTTTTCATACCAGGTTTTATGACCTCTGATTTCTTTTGAAAACAATGGCAAAAACATTAGGACTAAATTTGTGCTGTTATTCTAGGAATTCTTTCTAAATTGTTCTTTTAAATTTGACAGCTCCTGTCTGCAAATTTGTTCTTTATAATGGTTTCTCGTTTAAAAGTAAATACTTATTTATGCATCGTATTCTCGTATACATGTTTTTACAAATCGGTGTAGAAAACAATTATATATTTCATAATGATAATGCAGATTGGATTAGCATGAAACTGATCATGCATTGTGGGTCAGTGTCAAATATATGAGCATTATGATCACGTATTAAATTATATCATATCTGGTTTTAGTCCTTGTTCTACTTCAAGAAAGGCCTAAGGGTATTTTGTGAACGTTAACTGAACTTTGCCAGTGTAAATATAAATCTTGTGACCAAAGATGATGTTTTCATTTTCAGAGCAGGTGTATCTAAGTTTATTTAAGTGTTTTGTAATGAATAAAAGGTAAAAATTGCAATCATAAAATTTTGATTTCGATAGAATTATACTTTGCATGAAGTTTATATCATGAGGGAATACACTTAATAATAATAATAATAATAATAATAATAATAATAATAATAATAATAATAATAATAATAATAATACCTTTACGTCAAGAGGATCATATATTATGTACATGCTAATCTTATTTATTAGCTTCTGCATCTACATATAAGTACTAAGCTTCATTGTAACGGATTATCAACAAAATTAACGTGAAACCGGATGGGATTGAGAATTATTATAATTCATCAAAGGACTTGCAACTATTATATAATAGTACAAAACACATCGGTCATGTCTGTTCGCATTTCTTACTATTCTGCTGCAGTAGAAATGGTATGGGAGGCACAATACTTGAAGATATTGGCTAATTGCACAAGAAAATATTTTGTAATTTCTGAAAATTGTAATTGTTCAATAAAATGCATACGTCTTAAAATATTCTTATGGACGTACGATAGTTCTGACGTTCCGACTAAATAAAGGAAGAATGCAACATAATAACAAAACGCATCCCAAATTATATCAATTAAACTAATGGGCTTTGGCCTCAGCATGAGACCTGATAAACAACACAAACACATATACACAGGCAGAAACACACACAAGCAACTACACACACACACACACACACATATATATATATGTGTGTGTGAGTGCGTGTGTGAGTGTTTAAGCGTGTAAGTTAGTGTGTGTTTGTATGTGTTTGAGAGAGAGGGAGAGAAATATTATGTATTCCATTAGGATAATTTCTTGTACAAGGTGGGATAATTGCAATAGAGCCACCAAAAGGTAATATGCGGGAACCTGCTGTATATCGCGCAAACACAATAATCAGTTGTATTAATGTAAAGTAAATCAGCATGCATGACCCTCGTCCATTACTGTTAAGGTGTAGCTGGCCGGAGGGTTGAAGAAGATGGACCATCCTGATCTAGAATGTGTATGTTTATATACACGTCATCACAGAAGCAATCGTAATCTTGTAATGCAAATCATATCAATAATACATTTGACCATGACCAAAAAAAAAGGCACTACATATGTGAACATTATTAAAGTTATACATCTTTTAGCAGTCAGTGAGTATTTTATACACGGAATCACTCCGGAATTTGCAAAGAGACAACGATTAAGTTTCTCGCAATATATCTTATCCTATATTATGCTTCTTGTATGCCTTAGACTTTTAGTCGTCAATGTACCTTCATTCTCCATTATCTTAGTCCTGATGTTCTTTCAGTGTGTCCTCTGTGACACGATTTCTGAGTGACCGTCTTATGATGTCACGTATTTACTGTCTGCAAGAATGAAACTTCAGATTATTTTATTCTTGTTTTAGACTTTGTTCGGTCGTCTGTGAAACCCAGACCGTATTTGAAATTTGAAATTGTCTCTGACTGTCAGCTAGTCGGTATTCGACTTTCTCTATTAATGGATTTCTTAAGTCTTTAAAATGTTCGTCAACATTGCAGGTTAAACAGGACACAACTTAATCTGACGCTTTGATTAACACTTACAATCTGCTTTATCGCTTCTTTAACGAATTTGCTATTGTAGTTTGTCCATTCATCGTCGGTTTGTTCAGTCATGTTGATTGGTTTACCTTGGTCAGCAACTGATGTCTCCGACTTTTCTGAAAATAGTATAATTTGAACAACCGTCCCAACAGAAAGCATCCAAGTTATACCGTCTTCAAAGCAAATTGTGTCACACGAGTCACACAATTCCACCAAATCCAATTATTTTGTCTAAAAGAAGCTTTTGGTCTTTTTTTCAACATCATCGTCTTTAATTATGTGCTTAGTCTTTTCACAAAGGTATTTGGTGTATAAAAGGTGAATCGAATCTGGAAATGCTGTCGCCATGACTTTGATCAATGCCGTTTTGTCGTCGGTCCCATTTATAAATTTATTTAATCATGTGTTTTATAGCTTAATCTTTTATTGACAAACAGCTGAAAGAACTTCGATTTCTTCAGGTAATTTTCTTAGAGAATTTCAATAATGACGTACATTTCTGAAACAGTTGTCAATTTACAGTAAAATGAAGTCACAAAATTTGGCGTTATTTGTAGCATTAAATCAAATTTTTGAACCGTGTCTGACAGTTCCATAAGTGGACTTTTCTTTCATCATGAATTTGAGATTTGTATGGGATTGTTTTCTTTTCTTGAATGTGCCTTAAACTCGTTTGTTCTTATGAGACTTTTTTTATAGACACATTTGAATCGCCAGCTGTAGTAATGTATATTTTAAGATTCTTTTCGTACCAGGTTTTATGACCTCTGATTTCTTCTGAAAACAATGGCAAAAACATTAGGACTAAATTTGTGCTGTTATTCTAGGAATTCTTTCTAAATTGTTCTTTTAAATTTGACAGCTCCTGTCTGCAAATTTGTTGTTTATAATGGTTTCTCGTTTAAAAGTGAATACTTATTTATGCATCGTATTCTCGTATACATGTTTTTACAAATCGGTGTAGAAAACAATTATATATTTCATAATGATAATGCAGATTGGATTAGCATGAAACTGATCATGTATTGTGCGTCAGTGTCAAATATATGAGCATTATGATCACGTATTAAATTATATCATAGTCCTTGTTCTACTTCAAGAAAGGCCTAAGGATATTTTCTGAACGTTGACTGAACTTTGCCAGTGTAAATATAAATCTTGTGACCAAAGTTGATGTTTTCATTTTCAGAGCAGGTTTATCTAAGTTTATTTAAGTGTTTTGTAATGAATAAAGGTGAAAATTGCAATCATAAAATCATATTGATTTCGATAGAATTATACTTTGCATGAAGTTTATATCATGAGGGAATACACTTAATAATAATAATAATAATAATAATAATAATAATAATAATACCTTTACGTCAAGAGGATCATATATTATGTACATGCTAATCTTATTTATGAGCCTAGACATCTACATATAAGTACTAAGTTTCATTGTAACAGATTATCAACCAAATTAACGTGCAACCGGATGGGATTGAGAATTATTATATTCCTCATAGGACTTGCAACTATTATATAATAGTACAAGACACATCAGTCATGTCTGTTCGCATTTCTTACTATTCTGCTGTAGTAGGATTAGTATGGGAGGGACAATACTTGCAGAAATTGGCCAATTACACAAGATAATATTTAGTAATTTCTTAAAATTGTAATTGGTCAATACAATGCATACGTTTTAAAATATTCTTTTGGACGTACGATAGGTCTGACGTTCCGACGAAATAAAGGAAGATTGCAACATAGTAACAAAACGCTCCAAATTATATCAATTAAACTAATGGGCTTTGGCTTCAGCATGAGACCTGATGAACAACACAAACACATATACACATGCAGAAACACACACACGCAACCACACACAAACAGAATATATATAAATATAATGTGTGTATGTGTGTGTGTTTGCGAGTGTCTCTGTGTGTTTGAATGTTTAAGCGTGTGAGTTAGTGTGTGTATGTATGTGGTGAGAGAGAGAGAGAGGGAGAGAAATATGTATTCCATTAGGATAATTTCTTGTACAAGGTGGGATAAATGAAATAGAGCCGGTAAAAGGTGATATGCGGGAACCTGCTGTATATCGCGCTAACACAATAATCAGTTGTATTAATGTAATGTAAATCAGCATGCATGAACCTCGTCCATTACTGTTATGGTGTAGTTGGCCGGAGGGTTGAAGAAGATGGATCATCCTGCTCTAGAAAATGCATGTTGATATACACTACATCACAGAAGCAATCATAATCTTGTAATGCAAGTCATATAAATAATACATTTGAGCATGACCAAAACTATACGTACTAGAAATATGGACATTATTATAAGTATACATTTTTTTAGCAGTCAATGAGTATTTTATACACGGAATCACTGCGGAATTTACCACGAGACAACGATTACGTTTCTTGCAATATACCATATCTAAAATTATGCTTCTTGTCTCTCGTAGACTTTTAGTCTTCAATGTTCCATTATTTTCAGTTATTTTAGTAATGGCTTTCGTTGTGGCCTCTGTGCCAAGATTTTTGACTTTTTGTCAGATGATGTCACTCATTTACTGTCTGAAAGAACGAAGCTACAAAATCTTTTGTACTGGTTTTTGTCTTTGTTAGTCCGTCTGTGAAACCCATAACGTGTTTGAAATTTGAAATTGTCTGTGACTGTCAGCTAGTTGGTATTCGAGAGTCCCTATTAATGCACTTCTCAATCTTTAACAATGTTTATCCACCAAGTAGTTTGAACATGACACAACTTCGTCAGAGACATCGATTTTCACATATAATCTGCTTTAACGCCTTTTAACGAACTCGCTATTGTTCTTTGTCCATTCCTTGTCGGTGAAATTCAGTCATATTGATCGGCTTGACCTTGTCAGCAACTGATTTCTCAGTCTTTACTGAAAATAGTCAGTACAATTTGAAGAACCGTCCCAACAGAAAGTGTCCATGTTATCCCGTAATCAAAACAAATTGTGTCACACGAGTCCCCAGTTCTTCCAAATCGAATTATATTGTCCAAATTAAGCTTTTGGTCCTTGTTATCAACATCATCGTCTTTAATGCTATGCGTAGTGCTTTCACGAAGTTATGTGGTGCATAAAACGTGAGTCAAATCTGGAAATGCGGTAGCTATAACTTTGGTCATTGCCGTTTTTACGTCGATTCCAATTATAAGTTTATTCAATTATGTGTCTACTACATATTTTCTTCTTTGGACAAACAGCGGTAAGAAGTTTGATTTCTTGATGTAATTTTCTTCCAGACGTTCAATGATGCTTTTCATTATTGAAAATGTTGTCAATATTAATGTAAAATGAAATCACAAAATTTGACGTTATATTCAAAATTAAATCAGATTTTTGAACTGTGCGCAACAGTTCCATTAGTGGACTTTTCTTTCCTGAGTAATTTGAGATTCGTCTGTAATTGTTTTCTTTTCTAGAATGTCCTGTAAAGTCGTCGATTGTTCTTATGATGTTTTCTTTTAGCCACAGTTTTAATCTTCTAATGTCATACTGTATATTTCAACATTATTTTTTCCCAGCATTTATGTCCTGTGATCTCTTTTGGAAAACAAAGGCAAAAATATTATGAATAAATGTTTGGTGTCATTGTAGGAATGCATTCTAATTGTTTTGGTTTTTACTTTTGACAGGCTCTGTGTACAAATTTATTGTTTAATATTGTTCTGGTTTAAAAATGAATATTTATGCATCTTATTCTAGTATGCATGTTTTTACAGTTCGTTGTATGAGACAATTACAAATATCATAATGATAATGTAGGTTGGATTAGCATGAACCCGATTATTTGTATTGGGTCAGTGTCAAATAAATGAGCAATAACGATCACGCATTAAATTATGTAATATCTGGTTTTAGTCCTTGTTCTACTTTAAGAAAGGCCTAAGGATATTGTTTGAAAGTTGATGGAACTTTGACAGTGAAAATATAAATCTTGTTACCAAAGATGACGTTTTCATTTTCAGAGCAGGTGTATCTCAGTTTACTTAAGAATTTTGTAATGAATAAAGGTGATAATCGTAATCATAAAATCATTTTGATTTTGATAGAATTCTGCTTTCCTTGACGTTTATATCCTCATGTAATTCACTTTAATAATAATGATAACAATACCTTTACGTCAATAGGATCATATATTATGTATACGATAATCTTGTATATGGGCATATGTATCTACATATCAGGACTAAGCTTCATTGTAACAGATAATCAACAAATATAAAGTGCATAAGGATGGATCGGGAGTTTATTATAATTCCTCATTCGACGTGCAGCTATTATATATTATAACAAATCATATAGAACATATATGAGCATTTATTATTATTCTGCTTTAGGAAGAAGAGTATGGGTAATTGCAGAAATTGGCTAATTACACAAGATAATACCTAGTGATTTCTGAAACTTTGACTTGTTCCATAAAATACTAACGTGTTTAAATATTCTTATGACGTAGGATAGGTCGGAAGTGAGAGAGAGAGAGAGAGAGAGAGAGAGAGAGAGAGAGAGAGAGAGAGAGAGAGAGAGAGAGAGATTAACGTTATCATCTCTACCCTCATTGAATTTGATATTTTATAATTAGTTAAATAAGGAAAGTAGGAATAAATATAGCAACAGCCGAAACAAACACATACACATATATATACATATATATATATATATATATATATATATATATATATATATATATATATATATATATATATATATAAACACATACACACATATATATATATATATATAAACACATACACACAGACATATATATATATATATATATATATATATATATATATATATATATATATATATATATATATATATATATATAAACACATACACACACACATATATATATATATATATATATATATATATATATATATATATATATATATATATATATATATATATATGTATGTGTTTATATATATATATATATATATATCTATATATATGGAAAATCCGACGATTACGAACAGTTACTTACAAATTGTTTTACAATTCCATCGGTTGCAGCTCATTTTGCAAGAAAGAAAAATAATTGGAAACCAACACGAAAAGAGTTTTTACAGGATGTTCAATCCAGCTGTCTGGAATATTATCATGGCGGTCTATGGAACGTTAAGTACAATCGTGAAAGTATGATATCAGTTGATAGCGTTGCCTGTTATCCAGGAAGTTTTCTAGGATATGGATTCGCTGGTGAGTATTTTAAACGGTTTGGACATCCCACACATAAAATGACTCGCGTTGCTATTAATGGACCACTGCCTGATTTTGATTTGACCGGTTTTGCTCGCGTAGTATCATTTGAATTCGCTGAAGGACTTCATCCGTGTTGTTATGTTTGGATTGGTAGACACATGGCTGAAAGGATGTGGTTACCAATAGTGTTATTGCGATATATGATTGATTGTAAAATGTTAGTTTCGTTGATTGTCAGCGAAGCGATTATCTCATATCGAAAACAAACCAATGTCTGGTTACCAGAACCAGAATGTCTTGATAGTATAATCGATAAGTCTAGAAAACATATTGATGCTGACGAGGAGTACATCATTGAATGGTCAACAAAGATATTTAATCAACGAAATAGTGAAGCAAAGGATCTCGGCCGAAGAATAATCGGTAAATTTACACAAGGTGGAAAAAATTTAACTTTAAAAGACAATCCTCACGATTGATTATAGATGATGCCGAATATTATTATTCGTTATTAAATCTTTATCGTTATTATATCTTCGTTATTAAAGGTGCAGTAGACAAAAATAGGTACGCAAATTGTAAAACAGCCTTCTTGTCCAATAGAACAAAGTTTGGTAGAATTGTTACTTACAGTGATGGAGAAAGCTCTGCATATCTACATTTGAGAGCTTCTATGCTGGGTTATGCATCTATCAATTTATTTGCAATGATAAATAGATTTCCTAGTATAGCAGTTAGAGTTGCAATTGATTCAATGTATGTCGATACAAAATATATCAAAGAGGTAACTAAATTTACTAATAGCGAAGAGACTTGGGGAACATGGCGAATTAAACGTGAAATACAATGCGATTATTCTAAATCAGCAGACGTTGAGATTAAAAGCAGTTACCTGAAAAACGATAATTTTATCAGTGAAAAATCCGAAGGATTTTCTATGTTTAAAGCACCACCGATATCAGATCCAATTTGTAGATATAAAACAGTTTATTTAAACGCTTGTGGTGGTTCTGGAAAGACAACACGTGTGATAGAATTATATCTAGAGAGAACATCCATGATTGTACTCACACCAACCCATAGACTAGCGAGAGAGATAAAACAACGAAATGTTGAAGCTTGCACGCATCATAGTTTTTTACGATACGAGGGCGATGCTTGGAATCCTGAGCAAATGGGTGAGAAATTTATTCCTGCGGTTACTATTTGGGATGAAGCATGTACTGTTTCAGAAGATGTATTAAAAATGTTTCTTGATTGGTTATTGCAAAATAATACAAAAGTTATATTGTGCGGCGATCATGGTCAACCACCACAATTTGTTGGTAGAAGTCCTCATAATTGGTTAAAAGGATTTGTTGATTATTACGAAGAAATTGATACTGACTATAGAGCACTCGATGAGCAGTTACGTTAGTTTAAAAAACTAATTAGATTACAACCCGATAGAATTCAATGTGAAGTAGCGCGTGAAATAATTTCTGAAACACCTATGAATGATTTTTGGGAAACATGGAGACCAAATGATTTTGTAGTAGCAATTAGAAAGATAGTCAGAGACGCACTTCAGAAAAAGTTGTTTGAGCTACACAAGAAAAAATTCCCAACGTTTCCAGTACCATTGTGTTATTGACCATTGGATACACGAAAGCAGAATATTGAAGTTGAAATTCCAGGCCAGACGGAGAAACAGATTCTAGTGTTAAATGATATTGTGCTAGTTGATATCAATGCTGTAGAAGATGCTTTATGCGCTGATAGGTCACCATGGACGCTTGGTTATGTAACAACGATACACTCGTCACAAGGATTGACCATCACGGATACAATTGTTTGGATAGTTGATAATCGCATTGAATGGTCAAATTTAGTCTATCTCGCAGTGTCTAGAGTACGACGAATAAATCAACTACGAAGGGTTGTTTTCGATGATGATTTTAATGCAAACGATGATAGTACTGATATTAGCATCATTAATAAAAAAACTCTCTGGTTACAAACAGCAGGACAAAAATAAAACAACGAGAATTTGATATTGATGCTGAAGTAATAATCGCATTAAAAGAACAACAGAATAATCACTGCGGCAGTTGCCATTGTATGATGCACTGGCAGTGTTCGGATAAAGACCCTCGACAATTCACCGTGGACAGAAAAAATAACAGTCTTGGTCATGTCAGAAACAATGTGATGTTGACCTGTCTTGAGTGTAATAGACGTAACGGAGCTAGTTAAGACCATGTGGCGGTAATTGAGTATCGTCCGGAATGACTTGTAGTTGAATCCAATCTGTAGATTGGAGGTCTACCAGTTGATCGCGTTATAGTTGAAATTTTATGCGTAGTAACACTCCATATAGGATCAGTAGCTCTTCTTTTACCACCTTCAAGTTCTCCTGGTTCGTATAAATATCTCACAGTAACATCACCGAGAAGTGGAAGAGTGCTAACCCGCTGTGGTTGTTCGGGTATATAATTTTTTATTGCAATATTTGGTTTCATATTAATAGTTCGAGTAATCTCGTTATTTAACGCTGCAACTACACTCGGTAACCTTTGAACCCATTCACGAGATCGCTTTTCTTGGATGAATTCTTTTGCATATTGATATCCAAATAACCGTTCTGCAAGAGTTCGATTTAATCGTTCTACAATTGCCTGATCACGATGTAACGCAGTATGTCCCCGTCGTATTGTAACATTATGAGTTTTCATTGTTGATAGAACAGCACCTTGAAACTCTTTGCCAGGATCAACTTGTAATAAATTTGGCCATCTTAGAGGACCTCGTCAATAAATCCTTTCAAATGCAGAAGAGACTTCAGAAGCTGACTTTGTTTTTAATGGTTCTGCTTGTTTAAATCGACTCGCAATATCAACTACAGTTAGCGCGTATTTGTAACCATGGTCATGTGGTAAAAACAATAAATCAGCCTGACGAACTTCATTGGGTATGGTAACATCACAATGAGAATAATTAATTTGTTTAGGCGGTGGTAGATAAATTTGCCATATAGCTTGTTTGGATAACCAATCTTCTGCAGTGGACTTTTTCACTTTTGCAGCGTTAGCGAGTTTACTGATTGCTGCTTTACCCCTCCAGTATCCTTTCGGAGAATAATAAATAGATTCCATACTATAAAACACTAGTGTTTTTAATTACCAACACCTAACACTAATTTGCCTTTCATAGCTGATTTGACCAACCATGAAGCCATTTTTTCTTTGAAGGATTTATCGGGAATAGCATTTAACGCATGAATTAATTTTACATCCACGAGATGTCTTTGTTGCAAATTATTGCTTTTATATGCAACATCGTGAGCATGACATGCCTTATCAAAAGCATTTATCGGATACTCACCAGGCCGGGGCTGATTTTGATCATCAAGTCTGAGATCTAATTTCGTTCCGGGACCACAGTAACTATATCCTGGAAGGTGTTTTTCTCCAGGGTATTTTGCCCATGGGGTTCCGGGGAGTTTTCCCAATTTGGCTGCGATATCACCTCCGTGTCACTTTTTTAAAGAAATAAATCGAAATTTTTTGTACCACGTGTTACACATTTACCAGTAAGTGCCAATCTGTTATTTTTAGTTGTAATCGTCGTCGCATCATTTGTACTAGTATGCTGTTTACATTTAACACAATATAGATCCATAATTTATATATAGCGTTATGAATATAATTGATTTTTCAGCGACTAAAAGAAGAGAACCGGTGAAACACCACGCAGCGCTTCCGAATTCTGTCCGTGCCATTATAATCGGACCATCTGGATCGGGTAAAACACAATTGCTACTTAATTTGATAATGCGATTTATGAAGTGGGATAAATAATATTTATTTGCTCCATCCGTAGATGATCAACGGTGCTATGAAGTGCTAAAAGATTATAATGAGAATGCATCAGAAATTAAAGGTGAAAGTGTAATCGACTTTATAACAGATATTGATGATGCGCCTAGCGTAGATGACCTCGATGGAGACATAAACAATCTTGTAGTGTACGATGATGTGATGTTAGATAATCAAAAGAACCCTGCTAGAATATTTTCACGAGGTAGGCATAAAAACACTGACGTGATATATGTCACTCAACGCTACACTCAGATTCCAAAAGTAATTCGCGATAACTGCAATATTCTTGCTGTATTCAATGGCGTTGATACACATACGCTACGAAATATTTGGCAGACATGGTGTTCCGATATGGACTTCAATGGATTCAAAAATTACTTTAGTCATGCTCAGTCAGTCCCACATGGATTTATAACAATAAATTTACACGACCCTCGGTCACTATATCGTTTTGGACTTGATCAAATATTTGGTTAAATCATTTGTATTAACCCTGAAATCCTTTTAGCAGAAGTTTGGGTTATGACAACATATTTGCGACGTAGATGATAGCAATTATTGGCAGCAATTTGAGGGTGGTTATGACAATATATTTACGACAAAATCGCTAAGGCTCCATTTGTAAAATGGGGTCTTTATTTTTTGTTTTGGTTAAAATATGAGATTTTGTAGGAAGGCTCTATTGGGCATTCTGAGGCTTTAATCGATTTCGTCGCAAAAATTTGTAGGGTTCACCCACACTGCTGCTTACGAGAGGAAAAGTATGTTTTTATGTACTGTTTTTTTCTTTTTTAGGCCGTCTGTGAAACCCATACCGTTTCTGGAATGTGAAATTGTCTCTGTTAGATAGTCGGTATTTGCAAACACCTATTAAAGCACTTCTAAAGTCTTTTAAATGTTCGTCCACAAAGGCTTTTAAACAACAAACAACTGCATCAGAGGCTTCGATTTACACTTACAATTAGCTTTAACGCTTCTTTAACGAACTTGCTATTGTAGTTGGTCCATCCTTTGTCGGTCAAATTTGGTCATATTGATAGTTTTGCCTTGGTCAGCAAATGATTTCACAATCTTTACTGATATAGTACAATTTGAAGACCCGTCCTGACAGAATCTCTCCAAGTTGTCCCGTCTTCAAAACGAATTGTATCATCCGCGTCCACAATTTCTCCAAATCAAATTCTATTGTCCAAAACAAGTTTTGGGTCCTTTTTATCAACATCTTCTGTAATTCTATGCGTAGTTTTTTCACGAAGGTATCTGGTGCATAAAACGTGAGTCAAATCTGGAAATGCGATAGCAATGACAATGACTTTGATAATTGAAGTTTTCTCGTCGGTCCCAATTATAAGTTTATTCAATTATGTTTCTACAAATTTTATCTTCCTTGAACAAGCAGCGGAAAAAAGTTTGATTTCTTCATGTAATTTTCTTGCAGAAGCTCAATTACAACGTACATTTTTGAAACATTTGTCAGTATTAATGTAAAATAAAATCATAAAATTTGGCGTTATATTTAGTATGGAATCAGATTTTTGAAATATGCGTAACAGTTCCATAAATGTACATGTCTTTCATCATGAATTTGAGATTTGTATGTGATTGCTTTCTTTTCTTGACTGCCCTATAAAATTGAATGTTCTTATGAGACATTTTTATTGCCACACTTCTAACTGCTGCTGTACTAATATATATTTCAATAATCTTTTCTTTCCAGCAGTTATGCCATGTGTTCACTCTTGAAAAACAAAGGCACAAATATTATGAATAAATGTTATTCTATATTGTACTTTAAATTTTGACAGCCTATTTGTACAAATGTTGTTGTTTAATATGGTTTCTTATTTAAAAGTAAGTATTTATTTTTGAATGTTATTCTAGTATGCATGTTTTTACAGTTCTGTGTAGGAGGCAAGTATGAATTAAATAATAATAATGCAGTTTGCATAAGCATGAATCCGAATAATAATAATAATAATAATAATAATAATAATAATAATAATAATAATAATAATAATAATAATAATAATAATAATAATAATAATAATAATAATAATAATAATAATTCTAGCGGATCAAATATAATCTGTATGTCCAAATTTTTTATGTCCCTATATAATAATTTGTCAAAATTGAGTCACATTACAATGGATTGTCAACTAGCATATCCTGCAAGCATATACTGTTAGAGAAGGAGCATCCTTATGGACCTTGCAAGAATTATCGTGTAGAGAAATATTTTACTTCACAAATTTGGCAACGGAATTAAACGTCTGTTACGAGAGGAAAATTATGTGATTAGGAAGAGAAATATCTTTATAAAATATTTTGTTGTTTAAAACTAACATAATATGAAAAATCAAAGTCTATTATTCAGCTTAATACCATTTCTTGTTTCTATATCAGCATACACACGTTGCAGACACAGAAGATTAAATTACTGCCAAATAAAAAAATGACATATTTAAATCCAATGAAGGTGTCATCAATAAGTAAATAAGCAGAGAATGTTTGTATCGGTATGTACCGGTATCGAAATAGGTATGTCTGTCAAGATAATATATAATCACTCCCATTGTATCGAGGGATAGCACTTTCCGTTCAGTCTGGAATACAATTGCAATTATACATAATTAATCCTAATAAATATAGGTTACTGATTTACTCGGTCGTGATGTGAGTTTTTCCGCTACACTTGAGAGCATACGGATTCAGTGATGCATGCTTAGTCGTGATGGAATATGTGCTGGTGTTTTCAGGTAAGGGAATGTAAGGGAATGTGTCCCGTTTACCCACAGACCTGGGTTCGAATCACCGTAGAGTAATTATTAATTAATGTTTGACATATATTATAGTTTATATATATATATATATATATATATATATATATATATATATATATATATATATATATATATATATATATATATATATATATATATATATATATATATATATATATATATATATATATATATATATTACATGATGTTTGATACAATTCTTACTTCATTAATGAAACAATCTTCCATTGGCTTAGCCATTTCGTAACTACCAAGTTCCTGGTTAGTGTTCTAAAACAATCTTGCAGCGATGGTTTACAATGATGTCAATGTTTGGATTAGGTTTATGACCGGAAACCCCAACATTATACGTCAGTTATTACTACCGTTGTCCAATTGCAACCAAGATAGTCAAATTTTGGGCGGGTTTTTCACATACGAAGACATTATCCTGTTACATTTATCTTGGAAGAGTCAGTTCAGAATTTGACGTGGCTAATAAAAATCTCCATGCTCAGAGAGCAAATTGTGGACTCGAAAAAAAGCGCAGAAAAGGAGAAATTCGACGTTCGGTCGATCTTTGTTACAGAAGCTTTTGAAGTCTGATATTTGCTCCCGAATTTCACCGTCATTTCTAACTAGGTTTTTGCCAGATTTATTCGTTATTTCGTTCAGTTAATTTAATTTAATAGAAATTTAATATTCTATACATATAACTATTATCAACATCTCATAATGTAGCTTAGAGAGAATTGCAAATATTACTATATGTAGATTGTTAGGATAGAATTGAAAGGTCGATGGTGTAAGGTTCAGAGTCGTTGCATCGTAGTGCATAACTGTGTGTTGTTATAGAACTTTTACTTGTTAGTGTATATATATATATATATATATATATATATATATATATATATATATATATATATATATATATATATATATATATATATATATATAGTTGTAGCTTACGCAGAGTGATGCAGTGTGGCATTGTGCAAGTTTATTTAGTCTGTTTTACATTTGTACGTTTCTTATAATTTGTAAGGTAGAACATGCGTAGGAAAATTCTTGATTTTGATAGTTTTATACATCTAGAATGAAAGATATATGTTTATGTGTAGGAAATTGTGATATTGTTGTTATTGCCTGTATTATAAAACAAGTTTTTATGTGAGAGTTGGAGTTGTCTTAATGACGTAATTGCCATTATACTTATGAAGGGTCTTTGAGAGTTTATTAATTCTCGTGTAATTGAGCCATTAGACAAAAGTGTTCGACGCGTATAATCCGCATGAAGAGATTTGGGTGGGATAGCGTACCACGAGGATCAGAGGGAACGGAAAACTTGGAGAACGTGGAAAAAAGATTGTGCGAAGGGGCAGGAGCAGGAGAAAAGGCAGTTTTGTGAAGGAGCATGTCCAGAGAACGAATACAAGGTGGTAGTTGCAGATGCGTTACATAGAAGGGACACAGGAAGCAAACATTCACCTTTAATTTCGTTTGATGTGAATGACTGTCATTTTAAATAGGCCTTAATATCTATTGAAAGAAATTGTTTTAAAATATTGTCTTGTAATTGTTGAATACCGTGCTATAGTTTATTAAATTGTTATACCTTTCACCTTGTTACTTTTATACTTCATACACCTAAATCGTCGACCTTGCTTACTGGGAGCTCGGGGCTATTTAATCTTCTCTGGTATTGGGATTAATACTGTAGGGCATGTGACATACATGTGTGTGTGATGTGTTTGTGTGTGTGTGTGTTTGTGTCTGTGAATCTATTAAGGGGACTAGAACCGCGTTTTAGGAGAGCATCAGGATCTCGTTACAATATGAGCACTAATTAAATTGTATAAAAGCTACATTTGAATAATATAGCACCACTATTCTTTTGAAATAAAACAGAAACATGACAGAAACTGTCCCCTTGTAGACCACGATCAAGGACATTAAGCATATAATACTTGTTTGAGGCATCAATATTTTGGTAATGTATTTGGATGCTGCAGTAATGGCGGCTATAGGTGGAAGGTAGTAAAAGTTGCTCTGTAGATTTTGGCAGTTATAAGTGGTATATTTTACAGTAAAATGGTTCATATTTGTTGGAATGATATGTGAATATTCAAAGAAATGCAGGGTATATAATATTATTGGTGGATCACACTCAAGTTTGAAAAAAAGTTTTTCCACTCAAATTCATACATGATGGACTAGAAAAGGGAGCGTACTGGTTGCAGTTTTGAGCTTTTCCATACCTGTTCTGCTTGACTTATTTACTTATTTCAGTGTTATTACCTGACTATTTTTGCTTTCATTTTAAGAATTATTTGGTACATGGTCAGTAATAATCAGTGTCACAAATGAGTAGTGAGAAAAAATTAGTCCAAACAAGATTAGCTACAAGCATTAGTGGAAAGAAAGACCAAGATAAGTAGCAAATGAAAACCAGATTACAGAGTAGGTCCCTAATGGAAACATCTGACACAAGTTTGATTAAATCAAGTTTGAGTACAATTGAGCTGGACTTAGATGAAATAAAGCAAAGCCTCAAAAGGAGCATTTCCAAAGCGGAGTTTATATCTGCTATTGCTAATTTGGTGAAACAAGATGACCTTACAGAAATTGTCTCTACCATTGTGATGAAATTGTTAGAGAATGTGAAGGAAGATCCGAGAAAGGAGATAGCTGTAGAAAGTGAAATGGTAGTAAAGGAGAGAACAGTAGAGCTTATAGATAGGGTGTAATTCGAAAACCACCAATTGCGAGAACAACTACAAGATGCAAAAATGGACAATGATAAAATTAAAAGTTACATGAAAGAGTATGGCAGCAGATCAAAACAAGCATGTGCAGTCTCAAACCAAATGGAACAATTTCCAAGGAAGCTGAATGTTAAAGTTTTAGGGCTGGAGGAGGAGGAGGAGAATGAAATTCTGAGAGAGAAAATTCCGAAAGTGGTGAAAGAAGTCACAAAGATTAATTTGGATAACAGGGACATAGTGGCTGTACATAGGATTCCAGGCCGACAGGGATAACCAAGGCCAGTGATTGTCAAATTCTGGAGTCTGGATTGTAAATTTCCAATTATCAAGAAGCGGAAAGACTTTAAACAGAGCAAAGGAATTAGACTGGTAGAGGATGTGACGAAGATAAATACTGAACTTGTCAATAAATTATCCAGGCATCAGGTTTTGTGTATGGCAAAACCAAATCAGGGAAAAGGATAAAATGTGACATTTATGATGATATTGATAAGAAAAGTAGAGTATAAGTGCCATATACAACGCTATAAAATCCTGAAAATATCCATATTGGTATGTGAACCTTTCTTTTGGATACTCGCATTTCTGCTCTAAATTTTTGTATTTTTTACAAGTTTTTTCCTTTCTTCATCAGTTGTGTCATTAGTTAATAGATTTATTATTCACTTGTCAACTACATCAATCTCTCCTCCAACAATATATCCACTAATTCATAAATCATCTTTAACCCATATTCAAATCTACTTACTCAGTTGTTTATTCGTCATATTCAACTCATCCTCGTTCAATACGTCGGCTCTCTTATTCTTGCTCAGTTATTCAGTCATTCACTATATTCATGTATTCTCTTCTTTCAAACTTTCTTTCCCTCCCTTCACCACTTTCCTTCTCTCATTCATTTTGTAATTTATACTACTATTAATCTGTGCCTTTTGGAAATTTGTCAAAGGCGATTAAGTGTTATCATAAATGGAGCTGTTCCACTTGTTGTCTATTGTTCACGGTATCAATTTTAACTGCAGCCAAATCTACAGCATGTATTGAAACACCATGTATGATTTTATTATAGATATTAGTATTTTGAGTGAGTATGTGTGTGAGTGTGATTGTGATTTTGAAAACCATGCATATGATAAATTCAAGGTGATAATTACTTCATATATTCCTGTACAAGAACATGTATATGTAAAATTTATGCCGCTCTCATGGATAATAACGTAAAAATTATATATATATATATATATATATATATATATATATATATATATATATATATATATATATATATATATATATATATATATATATATATATAAATGTTAGAGGCCTGCAATGTTAAGTTTTTAAACGAAGGGATATTTTTCGCTGGGTAAAACAAAAGAATTTATCGATAGTATGCTAGCAAGAAACTCATAGCACAAAGAACGATAAAATATATTGGGCAGCTGAATGGGGATAAAAACGTATATTTAGCCACGACTCTAGTAATAGTGCTGGGTTGCAATACTTTCTAGAAATACGTTCAAATTTGTAATACATAGAGAAAGATGTGACAGTCAAGGGAGGTTTATTATTATAGATATTACAATTAACGGCAACACAATAACTCTCGTGAATTTGTATGGTTTTAATGAAGATAATCATATCTTCTTTAGAAAGTTAAAGGATGAAATTTTATTTCTTGAGAACTCATCAATTATAATGTGCGAGACTGGAATACTGTTCAGGATTTAGACTTCGATATTTATATTTTTTATGACAAACAACAACAGTATAGAGCAGTGATCCAAGAACTAAAAAATGAATTGGAACTAATTGATCCCTGGCGAATTTTGAATCAAGATTTAAGGATGTATACCTGGAGGCAAAAATCTCCCCTTGAAACAAAGTAGATTAGATTACTTTCTCGTGTTTGAAGACATTCACATGATTACGGTTGATGTGTGTATCTTACCTGGATATAAGTCTGATCATTCAGCTATTGCTCTGAGTGTGGCTTTCTCAACATGTTCAATGGGAAAAGTATATAGGAAATTTAATGCCCAACTGTTGACGAAGATTGAGTATATTGATTTAGTCAAAAAGTGTATAGCTGACACTGTAAATGAATATTATGTAGGGGGAAATAATGGTGACTCCCTCCATGTTTCTCTTTTCTGTAATGACCAAATGTTCTTTGAAATGTTGAAAATGAAAACAAGATCTGAAACTATATGCTTCTCTATTAAGGAAACGAAAGAAAAAATGGAAAAATTAAAATAAAAATTAAACAAGAAATAATAGAAATTTATGGGGAAATGTTGAATAACACAGATGGGGAAACTTTAGAAAAATTAGTGGAAAATAAGGCAGCATTAGAGGAATATAGGGAAAAGAATATAGAGGAAGTTATCTTAAGATCTAAAGTCAGATGGTATAAATTTGGAGAAAAAGCACAAGGTACTTTTGAAATCATAAAAAATGGAAAATGAAAATGAAGCTCGGCAGAACTTAGTCAATACAATTATACTCAGAAATGAAAGGAGATTTGGAACTTAGGGAGAAGTAAATTAGAATAATTTAGTAAGCTTATTAAAAACAGTTTTTTGAAAGATGTCATTTTAGCAGCATCTTATTGGAAAGAGGAACCTCAAAGTGCAAATGAGTTCTTATCCATGAGCATTTTTAATTTGATCTCCCCTAGAATGTCCTATAAATACAAATCCTGGACAGAAGCAGGTTTAGAAATTTTGAATGATTTAGTAGATGATCATGTCAATTTATTACCTTTTGAAATGATAAGACAAAAATCTAGAAGGGCTGACTTCTCAAAATACTTCTCCTTAATATCCAAAATTCCAAAAGCATGGAAATAATCCATAAAAAAAAACATTTAGTACATAATTTTGAATGGCAGGAGGACAAAATAATGGATCTGAAAAAAATATAATTCACTCAAGTTTGATTACAAAGATCTTTTAAAAAGGGTTAAAATGCAACATACTTCTAAGCAAGAATCTTGGATGCAATTATTAAATACAAATATAAGTAGCTAGGAGTGGTCTGAGATTTATACCAGGGCAAAATTTTGTACCAAGGATACCAAATTGATCTCTGTTAACTTTATATTAATCCCCGGAATAATCGCTACTAATGATTTTTGAAAAGACTAAACATATTGGACGACAACAAATGTACGTTTCCTAAGAGAGAGAATGAAAGTATTGAACATTTCTTCTATGATTGCCATATTAATTCATAGTTCTGGTACAGTTTTATTGATCACTTCGCACAATCTTGCCCAAATATTGTACATTTGTCAAAAAAGAAATTCTTTTAGGAAGTGAACAACTGGACAGTTTGTGTAATTTCTTGATTATTTTGGGAAAATATTACATTTATACTTGCAGATTCAATATGCAAAATCCTTCCATCTATGCTTTTAAGCAGAGAGAAGTAATGTATAAGAACGTTGAAAAATATGCTGCCAAGATAAATAAAAAAGAGGAACAATTTCTTAAAAAATGTACCTCAATAGATCAATAGGTACCTGGTATCTGATTGGATGGTAAACAGGAACAAAACGCTATTTTCTAAAGCTTGTCACCTACATTGTACCTGTGTGCCTGAGTGTATGCATGTTTGTGTTGCCATTTTTTTCTTTCTTTAAATATAGATTATATTTACTATCCCTAGTTTATCTGCAAACAAGAAGTTTTGATTGTAAGTTGAGCTTAGGATGGTTCCCTGACCTAATGGTCCACTTATTACTGGGATAATAAAATTTTGAAATTTAGAAAAAAAAACATTTTGGAATGTATTTAATTTAATTGTGTTTCTGCTAGGTGTAATTGTATTTCTTTACATTTTATTACGATGTAACACTGTTTACTGGAAGTAATTTTCTCCAAAATGGAGTTTAATTATACTTAACTTGATTGATTTTTCAATTTTATTTTCATTCTATTTTTGGAGACAACTAGTAATAGCTTCATTATTCTTTATATGCATGGGCTTATTAACATATTTATTATTCTGGCCAACAAAGGAGTAAATTTGTTGACCAGGCTAAAGGTTTTGGAGATTCTTAACTGAATTGTATAGGACATTTTGTTGTAAATCAAGTAGTACCGTTAGATCATTCTATAATGTTATTTTTCATAAGCAATGGTCATCTTTATTTGGAATATCCTAATTATGGTCTGAGGTCAAGCAGAGAACTATATTAGCTTGTAAATGTAATGAGTTTGTCTGCAGTGCATTAACGTCTAGCACTTCAAGTTGTATTTTGTTGTAATCACTTTGGGCTGAATTTTAATTTCTTGAACCTAATTAAACGATAAGGATCTTTTTATATTGTGGGAATAACAAAACCTATAAATATATTACAGTTGTATTTTTTTTTTGAAGATTTTAACTCAAAAAAGGGTTTTAGGTGAGAAAACCATAACCCTTCTAAAAATTATATTCTGACATTTTTTCATCACCTCAGAGACTCACTCTACCTAAAAAATATCACCCTCTTCCAAATTGTTGACTAAGCAAGTTATGAAATTTTGAAACTCAAAGAAGATGCTGTCTCAAGAAAGCCACCCCCTCAAATATTTGCAGAGGTTGATAGAGGTTCCCAAAAATTTGTTTTATTTATCTTAAAAGATAAAATATTTTATAAGATGGGACATCAAAGTCCGAACGATATGTTGGATTTGATATAACACATTTTGTAAGAGGTTTAATTTAATCAAATAAACCACAAGCTTCACTGGCATGACAATTAGAAAATAAGCAATTGTATCACACATGTTGGTTATCATATATCACCAAAATATGGATCATTATTATTAGTCGCAAATGAAAATGAAGAACAAGTAAGAGTCTGTGCAGACGATTCAATGATATTTATTAAAAATATAGTTGAAGGACCTTTGGATAACGATGTTACTAATGCAATACAAAACATCTACTACAACTGTAACCTATAATTTATGATAATCTTTTTCATACCTGCTGACTAACATTGGCAAAATATATGTGAACATTTTGTCAATAATATAAAACCACGTAAATAAGATCGCAAATGATCAAGTAATTTTTTTCTGTTTTTACTTCCCGTTTTACAAGCATTTTTAGTCGCAAGAGAAACACCAACACCGGATATTATCATAAAAGATATTTATTGATGTTCCTATTCAAACTGTATCAGAGTTAGTCTTTAGCAGTGGTAAATATGATATCCCTCGAAATATTTTGATAGTATTTTTAACATTTATTCACGCACCAAAGATTTTTAACAATAATAAATTTATTATTACATAAAAGTGTTAATCTTTTTTTCGGAAATTTTTTGAAATATGATTAAACCAAATATAGTTATTTATTATATAATATTCATTTACAGATTATATGCAATATTAAAAACTCTAGTGATAGTACTTGTGTTTGATTCAGTATTATTAAGTCATTTGATTAAGTAATTAATTGGAGTGTTTCAGCAACAAATTAACTATACCACCAATAAGACGATGCGGTTAATTTTGTATTGATTGCTTCCAGTAGAAATGTTTCCACGGCATCTTTATTGAACTCTAGTTACAGTTCCAGAGAAATTATCAGTTGACTGAGGTGATAGATGTGGTAAATATACTAAATTTTGAACTGCTCAATACGCCGTATGTTTGATATTTTTAGGGGGGACCATGCTGCTGAATTTGATGCTAGTGTGTAACCCTCATTAATGGACGGCTTGTGATAAATTTAAAAAAATCGTTTTTTAAGGATATTAGGAATTTCACTGTCAATATATTTTAGTTTTGCGTCAATGTTAGCGAGTTTAATATCTATAATCGCTTGACGTCCCTGTCATTCATTAGTATTTACGTTTATATTTCTACAAAATTTCAAGAACGTTTGTACTTTATTAGAAAAAGCAATACTAAATGTGGTCATTTCATCTTTGATAGTATTTTTGCAGTCACTCTCAGAATGTTGCTATCGTCGACGTATTTGTTCATTGCAATGTCGAAATCTGATTCTGGTGTTTTGATATCATTAATAATAGTATTATCCATGTTGACAAGTGCAAGCATTATGCATTATGCCAATGTTAACCAACACAAACTTAGATTTTTGATCATGGACGTATTTTTTGCTGATCCATCTAAATATGCGGTTGATGTATATTTTTGTTTGAATTCATGATAATGTTGCCAGCAAATGAACCGCCGGTATTTTTTTATAATCGTAAACTGACCTAATGGAATTTTGTATTTTAAATGGATCAGCAAAAGTAACTATATTATTGACAACCATGGTGGAAATTCGTATAAAGACAGCTGGCTGTTGTATGTTTCTTGCCTTTAATTGTCCTTGTTTTTTCTGAACAAAATAGAGACTTCATTTTGATCCACACTTATGATAGCATATTTGCATATTTAGATAAGGCACCTTGCTTAGATTTAGTCAAACATTTTCTAATATATCAAATTTTGTATAATAGTTCATTATTTTGTTTTTGTCCGAATATTTTTATATAACATTAAATTGTATAAGAATAATAGCAAAATCTGCGATATTATATTTTTTCCAGAGTGGTTGGTGAAACATAAACATGAACGTGAACTTCCAGATTGTCATTATCTTATTATTGGAAGAATGGAATCTGGCAAAGAAAACGAACTTGCTGATGAATTTACTTTTCTTGAGATAATTTATATACAAAGTCGTTATATTTACACAATAAATCCACAACAGGATAAGTACCAACTACATAACAATTATAATGACAAACATCCTGATGTTTTTGAGGCAGGTAAAATTTTCTTTATTATCAAACAACCAACCAAAAAACTTATTCCGGTTAATCAACTTGATTTGTCCAAACATAAGATAGTTGTGTTTGATGATATTCCGCTAAAGAACTGGGAACTGAATAAAATATTTCTAATTATCACGAAATAAAATATGTAATTTTGTTTATCTTGCCCAGGTTTTTATAATGCGGACAGATTTATTAGATTTGCAGAACTTGACAATCTTGACTTTATAAATATCTCGACCAATTAATGTGGTGAGGTAACAAAATAAATATATTGAAAAATATCATAAAAGAACGACAAATAAATATGTCATTTTATAGGATAATCTAGCCAATTATACGAGTACAATGTGTCGCTGCCGTATCGAAAAATGCCTATAGTAATTGTTATAAAAAATATTATATTATAAAAAGAAAGACAAGCAATGTACCAAAAACATATAAGAAAATCTAAAACAACTTGTTAAATCTAAAGCTGAACTTAGGCATATGATCCTATAAGCACGTTGTGGTTAAATAGTTTCAGCAGGAACAGCTGCAGCATTCTCAAACTAGTTCCTGAAGCTATACTTGGAAAACAACCTGAAACTTAGCCACTATCAGAAGAAGAAATTAAAAGAATAAACAAAAACTGTTAACGAGAATTAATTACTGAAATATATGATAAAAGAAGATTAGTCAAAGAAATTACAGAAAATATAGTTAATTGTGTTGCAAGTCAACCTGAAATAGATTAACGGATAAATAATCCACCAGCACTTGACCAAAGATCAGCAAAAGTAGACGTAGATAACTTTAAAAAAGGTTAGGAAAATAACTTAGAAAAGAATAAAAGATTGAGGAAGAAAGAAAAAGATATGCATATGATTTATAAGATATAAAAGCAGACGAAAGATGACAAATATATATATATATATATATATATATATATATATATATATATATATATATATATATATATATATATATATATATATATATATATATATATTGAGAATTTTAAGGGTGTGAAAGTACAATATTTTAACAAGGATACATGTAAGCCTACAAAATAATTAAAGAGCTAGAAAACATATCAGAAGATCGATAGAAGAACCGTAGCGATATAGTCTATGAAATTATAAATTGCTATGATAGCATAAAATTATTTCGTCATGGAATTATCGCTGATCGTTATGTTAAGGCTACTAAAAATATAAAAGTAAGATATTCAGTCATGACAATAGTAGCTTCATGAATGATTCAAAGTCA
Organism: Potamilus streckersoni; assembly: GCA_016746295.1. NCBI lineage: Eukaryota > Metazoa > Mollusca > Bivalvia > Unionida > Unionidae > Potamilus > Potamilus streckersoni. The sequence goes on along the minus strand of JAEAOA010002187.1, from coordinate 127,016 downwards.
GTTGATGGAGGAAAAAAAAATTTTTAGACCAGGTCCCATGACGATGACTGAATAAGATTTAGTATGATCAGTTGATGAAGATAATGAAAAGCATCCTAAAACATATAATAACCAATTAAAAAAACACTAATACTATAAGAATATTTTGCTTTTAAGAAAGATTGTGAAATTTTAAAAAAGTTAAAAATCTTAAAATGCTAACAATTAGTAAAATATATAAAAATGTAGGAGCTTACAACGAAACTGTTGAAGCTGAAATGAAAGATGTTAAAGGATTTTATATAAGAAAGCTAGTGATGCTATTATTGCTGGTGTTTTGCTTTATAAAATGTGCCAAACCTTTTACAGATAAAAAAATCTTGAAAATGATACAATTATAAAAATTATTTGAATATCACGATAAGGTCGGAAAATTTTTTAACATCTGAAAAATAAGAAACTTTAGATCGCGACATAATCGCTGCAATTTAATTTTATAAGAATATAAAAATAAAGATGAAAAACATCCTTACTAATCTCTGACTAATCTGATAAAAATAGCGCAAAATGTTTAGTAAAGTATATTCTACCAAAAGAACTAGATCGTGCAAAGCAATACGAAATTGGACTGATTTCATGTACTTATTTGAGTTTAATAGCTAATGTAAAAAAATACAGTAGAGTAAACGATGAATTTACGCTTTCTATTTTTGACGCACGTTTAGTCCTAAATCACACGCGAAAATCATTTAAAATTTCACAAGGCGCTTATATTATTACTGACGTCAATAAAGCGATAAAAGAACTTATCACAAAAGAGGGAGGTAATGCTGATGGTTATGAGCTTACACCAAATTATAATACATTAAAGGCTAGAATAACATTAAAAACAAGAATGATAATTCGTTTCTTACCAGTAAATTTCACACCATTAAGAGGATTTATTCGTAATATTTACGGTTGTCTTTCTATGAAACGTTAACATCAAAAAATAACAATCCAGTAGATATAACTGTGGTAAACACAATTTTGATAAAGTGCTATTTTGCAACTAGATCTTACTCAGCTAAAATAGCAAAGGACAAACGATATACAGTCTTTCACCAAAAACTTCTACAAGGTTATCTTGTGCAAATTAATCCACGTCATATTATTTATTATCCGGTAAATGTTGACAATCTAATAACAGAAGTATGTATTCAATTGGTAGATCTTATCAATCAAGTTGCTGCTTATTACCTGCACTTGCGCCAACGATAGTAAAGATATATTCTAAGAAAAGCAAAATTAAAATTAGTACATTATAATGCGAAAGATTTCAATATATAGAGGGTGTAGAGGAGACTTTACTGAGATTAAATCTTGCATATACATATGGGCTCTAACTATTGCCAGCCCTGCACATCAGTTTCTAGTAAGAGATGTGTTCCAATTAAAGGACATGCTTAAGGAAAATTGGTTGACCTTTTTAAAGAAATATTTTGGCTCTATAATGTTTTGAGAACACAAAGAATATAAGGAGTTTATATGATAACTCCAAATATGACACAAAAGTTGTTATGCTATGGATCGATATTTAATAATTTGTAAGTAAGGATAATTTTGAAACACAAAGTAAGTATTGACGAAGTTGCACTAGATTAATTGGAGAAATGGGCGGTCTTTTAAGAAGTCGATATTTTCCCTACCATTATGTTCATGTTTAGCACAGACCATATGATTAACGATTCGGTGTGTACAAACAGTGAGTCGGAAGGTAAATTATCCATTTATTTTTTTTTCTTTTTATGGGTAATAAGTCATCAATTCACATCAATCGTTTTTCTCTTAATGTTCTGTTAAGTACGTCAATGAACAACGGGTATTCTGTGTACCCTTTTACAAAAGGGCTTCTATGCGTGTGGTTTTCAAAGACGTTATTAAGTGATCACGTAAATCGTTATATCACTTTCTCAAAATCTTTTCTCATATGATGAGAGTCTATGCACTTTGTACAACTTTTAACAACTTCTTGTCTCACCATATCATAGTGCATTTGTCGTGTTGTGTCGCACAAGGGAGACCAATTTGACATCTATTGTAATGTTTAAACATTGATTTTGTTCTATTGTAATCTTAAGTAAAATTTATTTCATTATCCTATTGCTAAATACGGCGGCTGTTGTTCGTACCTAACTGTAATGCTGCTTCAAAATGTCTAGAAAGTATGCAAGTAATTTGTCTTGGAAAAGTGTGTTCTCTTAGGCCTGGCTATCTCGAGTGATTTCTATCATGGACACGTTGAAATAATGCGACACGAAAGGAATTTGATTGACGGCTCCGCAGTGTATTCGTCGCTGAAGATGCCAATAAAAAAACATTATCTGGAAATTATGATCTTCTTTCTTGGATCAGAGAAGCAATAGAGAGTTTTCATTTCCACTCATTGTAGTGAGTACTAGGCTGAAGATCGGTTTAATGTGCAACTGATGTTGTTTCCCGAAAAACTTCAACACTGATCAAGACAAGTCTGACTTCTTCGGTAATGGTTGTGTGCTCGTTAGTATTGGTCAGCAATTACAAAATTGATATAATTCGACTCAGTCTCATGCGTAAATCCATTCTGTTCAAACAAATCCTTGCCTTGCAACTACAAGTCAAAATGAAAACAATCCACCTTAATTGCAACCTATTGACTTTCTTTCGAAGGTCGTTAAATCCAACATTGTGGTCTGTATCATATTTTATAATTACGCTGTGTTGTTTGACCTGTTCAAAGTGTTAGGTTTCCATACCATGCATTCATATGGATATTGCTGGCTTCTTTTGCATACGTCCAGATATTTTCCTAGTACACCTGTTAAGGCTAAGTATCTATTCTTCTGCTCACCCGCTTCTTACAGAACTGCAAATCATCTTCGCTGAACAATGACTGCAATATATTGTTGACGGAAGCTACTCTGGAACTGGCGACTTGATTAGTGCTGTCCATTTTGAGAAATTTGACTTTCAAGTACAAATGACTGTAATTATTCTTGAACTTGTTTCCTTTGGATTCAGGGATAAAAATGTGTCTAAATTGAATGTCCAGTTGAATATATTCTAGCTCTTTTGGCCATAAAACAACATTAGGTATTATTGCAAAATACTTCCACAAAACAGCTAATGGGTAATATTACATGAAATGTTTTATTCTTATTTGATTATGTTCCACTTAGTTTCAAAGGAGAATGATTTATAAATGTTCCACAAAAGACTTGCTGCTATAGCTGTCGTAAATGGAAGACGTTTTATGGTGCCAACATCAATTGGTTACACAGTTGCCATCGTTGTTGCTTTCCCTATGATGTTACAAAAAAGGGATTAGGAAAAAGATGACCAATACAGTAAATGAGTACACGCGTCCAAAATAAGTGTCCCCTTCTTGAAAACTCATATTGAAAATTACTGCCATGTTGACACAATACACCACAAAGTCTGGTACAAAAGGACTATTTGAGTTTTAAAATTACGTCATCCATCTACACATTATAGTTTTGAGGTTCATCAAGAAAGGAACCCCGAGCTTTGCTTATCGGTTCGTCTTTTTATAGTCGACGACATTTAATGTTACAGTCCAGGAATAGAAACTAGGTGGATATCCTTTACAACACATTTTCCCTTTGCCGATATTTTCCCACCTTCTTCGACTGTGACTGCTTTCGAGATCTTAGACGTCTTCGTTTTGATCACTCCTTATAAGCCAGCCAAGTACAAAGATCCTCTTAAAATTTTTCCATGTAAGTGCATCCGTTGTTCTTGTAACCATCGGCGCACAACTGCCGATCGTAAACTTTTATTGGTTTTGCAGCTCGAAAAAAATCGTAAAACTCGTCCATTCATCTGCCCGTTCTGACAATGCTACTTGTAATTTGTCCAAAAAGTGTTTTGTTTTACGCTGTATGTGAATGCCACCTTGTATTAATTGACGCAATGTCAAAATAAAGCATATTAATTCCTCTTCGATACTGGCTTCTAACAAATGTGCACGGACTGGTACATTTTCTAGCGAGTGATAATATAATCAAGTAATCTAAATTTATCGATTTCAAATTGATAAATAAATATGCAACAGATGAATGACATCGTCAAATCTATGCATCCGCCGAGGTATTTGTCTTTGGCTAAGACTTGCACTTTAGATTTTTCTCTTGTTCATTTCAACAATAAAACATAATAGTATTGATAGTGGCAGTGCGATGTGCTTTTTGTTGAAAGATATTGTGTGCAATATAACTGATAATGGCATTAAGACGATATTTGTTTTGTGTAAACCAAAGTTTAATTTCTTCTTTGTCTTCTACTAAAATGTTATTTAAAATAAATTGATCGTCATCGGGAAGAATCCTTATCCAAACGAATTTGCTTATTCTTATGGATATATATATATATATATATATATATATATATATATATATATATATATATATATATATATATATATATATATATATATATATATATATATCATGTCAAAACTGAACTTTAAATCAATTTTTGCTCAAAAATTATATTTTTAAAGAAGATACATCACACCGCATCTGGGGGAAAACACGAATACATAAAATAACTAGATGTTTTGACTAAGTAATGGGGGTATATGTCTGGTGCAACATGCAAAGCGGCTTGTATGCACATTACTCGTAGCTATGGTCTATGCTCGCACCGTTTTTAAAATTGTACAGTCATTATTGCAGTCAAAACGGATTTTATGCGAGCTCCTGTAACAACAATATATCTCACAGATATATATATATATATATATATATATATATATATATATATATATATATTTATATATATATATATATATATATATATATATATATATATATATATATATATTACTTTGGATTCGAAATATAGTTTAGAAAAAGAGAAAGACAAATTTGGTTACCCGATAAACTTTGCATCTTACAGCTCTGCCAAGGACATGCACACTTAAGAAAAGCAAAATAAAACAAGCACTGAGAAAATTAAATTAAATAAACAAAGACTATTGCATGGAGATTTGGAATGCTTCATATAATTACATTATGAACACAGGACATTAAAACACAAATGCTATGGAATGGGAAGTTCATATTCCAAGGAAACTTCGAGGTAGTTAACCTAGACTGACTTTAGCTACTCTCGGATCACGAGACCCGAAATCTGATCTAATGCTGATTACGCTAATACGGAACATCCATTTATTATAAGTATTATTATTATTATTTTTATTATTATTATTATTATTATTATTATTATTATTATTATTATTATTATTATTATTATTATTATTATTATTATTATTTTTATTATTATTATTTCCGAGAGAGAGGATGGATACACTTTTTATTTAAATATTATCTTGTAGCCATTCAACTTTTTCTAACATTTTTCTTTTTGTTCAAACATTTTATTCAAATGTTAAAAATTTACGTTAGTAAATATCTTTGCTATATAAAAGAATTATGCAAACAAGACATACATGTCAATACATTGAATCCATCGTCTACACACTAACATAAACAGACAGACACACAAACATTATATATCATAGCTTTGGACTATTGAATTTATACATTTCAAACAAAGATTTATACGAACATTACCCTAAAGATTTTATATCAGTCATCCACTGACTTCGATGGCAACCAGCAACCAGATTTAGAGTGATATAAATAAGTACATGCTAATAATTCCAAAGCAAGAGAAATTATATTGGAAGTAAACACAAACTTTGTAAAGAGGTACAGATATAGAAGAAAAGGGCCACTTAAACAGGCTAGGTTTCAGAGAATCTCATGTACGTTCTGAGTTAAATCCAGCTGCAGATTTGTTCATTCATTAGTTTCTAATCGCAACTAACTTTAGAACGCAAATGGGTTTATTAAAGTTTAATTTCCGATTACCAACTGATATGGAGTTTGTGTAAGAGGTTAAGAATTTAATTAAGAGAGTAAAACCATTATATAATGATTAAGATCGGGTGATTTGAATAATATTAACACTCTCCGTTGGCCTAATGTTTAGAGCGTCCGACTCGGATGCGAAGATCTTGGCTTCGATCCCCGGTAGAATCATATCAAAGACTTAAAAAATGGTACTAACAGCTGCCTCGCTTGGCGCTCATTAATAAGAAGTTAGTGTTAGGACTGGTCAGCCCCAACAGACAGTTGCCAAAATGGCTTAGGCGACTGACCCAGTGCCAGATTACCCTACAGGCAGAGTAGGCACCGGCCTATGGGCCCCACGCCTTTTAGGGACCACGCTACAAATGATCAAAATCATATTGAATTGATTTGATCTTGACGCATTATGAGACAAGTTGCGAGGGAGACTCCGAGATTTCGACTGCCTAGTGGACTCCACAAGGTTTAATCCGGCACTGGAATGACTACGCCACTGCATATACGGCATTTATTTTGACTTCAGTTTCAATAATGATTTATATACTAGTAATACATGTATACGACCGAACATGGATAATCAACACAACCTGACCGATAATCAACGTTCTAGCAAGAGTAACGGCCCTTGGTGATATCAGGTGTAACTACATATACAATTTTTCACAACTTCTACCAGCATGACTTACCCCGTTTTCCTATTGGTAGCCAATATATTATATGTATATTTTCTAAGCAGCAGACGTCAAAGAAAACAATTCACTCCTATGTGAAATGCTAATGTTTATGTATTGGACTGATCCCTCTCTGAATTCATCATCCGCTGGATCTCCTAGTTGTAAAGTATAAAGTTTATATGAGTATATGTATTGTGTCAAAGTGTATGTGCTTTGTTCATTTTACGATTTTTGATTTTATAATTTTGGAATATAGTTTAAACGCATTCCTAAACTAGTGTAATATTAAAGGTATTTCTCCCGGGCTGGAGTCAAATCTCATTTACATTTTAGTGATCATTGCCAGGGATACGTCTTGCCCTATGTATGTTATATGAGTGTGTTATTTGATGTGTCTCTCTAGATAGGTCAAATTCTCATAGTTTCTTTAATTGTGTTGGTTTCTTTGATTCAGGACACCGATTGTGAAATAAGATCGATACTGACCTTCCTTTTCTTTGTACACTGACTAATTTTAGTGTTTGCATAGAGAAGATAGATAAGAGATAGAAACGTTATTAAGGAATAAAGAACCCACCAACATATATATTTTGTGCAATTTTCTAAATATAATCACGAATAGTTTTTATTACTGGATTAATAACATTTATAAGGTCATTATATAATTTCATGTCATTAATGCCATTTGTAAATAAAAGTTGTGCAGTTTCATTTGTTACATATTTTGGTTGAATTTTAGTTTCGATATTTTGCCTTTTCAAGTTTTTGGGTTGGCATTCTAAAATTAAATGCTTTTTAGAGTCAATATTTGCTCCATACAATCTACATTTTGGTATTTATTTCGTCATGTGTCTGATTAAAGCTACTTCATCTGTCAACCATCTATCATGTATATAGACAAACAATGTACTATGAATAGCAGGCGTTTTTATGCCTGCCCAATTACTCCATACTGAAACAGTTTATTCCCGGGTTTATCAGTTCTACTTCCTGTTGTTTTTTGATGGATGGCTCCATTAGACATTTATACATATATTTTTCCATATCCCAAAGTTCTTTATTGTTTCTGTATCTATAAATGAGTTCTTTAATTCTTCTAAAATATCCTTGCGGTTCTAATAATTTGCTGAGTTATTTGTATAAAAATTATTATTAAATTGACATAAATAACCATACAGATATATATTATTTGCTTCCCATGGATATTTGGGTTTAACATTTTGCATTCTCAACCTATTTAAAATCATGGATTTTTGCTTCAAGCTTAGGTTTGGGAAGTCTAATCCCCTCTAACCATGGGTCTGCATACATATTCTTTTCCCGATGCAATTAATTTTGCTTTCCCAAAGAAAGCTCAGCGTTTTCTTTCTATGTCGCCTATCGTGGCTTCTAAGTAAGTAGAATTCATAATGTAATTTAATTGACTATATAGATAAGTCTTGACGACTAGTATGCGATCCATTAAGTTTTGCTTGACATGCAACCAAGTTTCGATTTATGCGTCTAATTTTGATATTAGCTCACTATGGCTTTTGTGAATAGAGTTCAGTCCGAAAACAATTCAGAATGCTCTTAAATATGCTTTTTCATCAAATTTGGCGGGAGACCTGGGTTTCCTGTTAATACAATTTCTCTTTTACTGTGATTTATTGCCGATCCAGAGACTTTCCCAAGTTTTGTGAATTCATGATATAGATATTTGAAAGAGTATCCGTCTCTAAAAAAAAGTTCGTACAATCGTCTGCATGTAGTATAGTTTTGAAATCGTCTTCATATTAGGTATTTAGACTCCTTAAATGTTAGTGTTTTTTAATGTTTATGATCAAGGCTTCAATAGCAATTACATATAGTAACCTCGATAGAGGGCAGGCATGTATTATTTAGCTTTGTAGCATAAATTCTCCCGTTAGGGCTCCCTTTATTATTATTCAAGAAATAATATTTATAGACATGGCTTTGATCCAAATAATTATACTATTACAAAATCCGCATTTTAATAAGGCTTGAAATACAAAATCATATTCTATTCTATCAAATTTCTTTTCTTGGTCGAATAAGTACATTATTGTCTTTTCAATTTTATTCGTAATGTGGTCTATTATCGACTTAATTGACAGCAATATTTAAAATCTTTCTACCTACACCACAACTAAGACTGAGATCACTTATATTGTTTAAGCACTTTCTAATTCTATTGGTTGCTTAGTATTTTATAATCAGCAATTAACAGTGTTATAGGTCTCCAACTTTTCAAATCTTTACTTTCCCCTTTTAATTTATTAATTAGAATGATTATTCCTTCTTTAAGAGTTTTGAACATCTACCCATAAAATAGAATGGTCTTATTGTTACGACCCTGTTGTTGAATTATGTCTGTTAAGGAAAGGATTTTATGTACATCTTTATATATATATATATATATATATATATATATATATATATATATATAGAGAGAGAGAGAGAGAGAGAGAGAGAGAGAGAGAGAGAGAGACAGAGACAGAGACAGAGACAGAGACAGAGACAGAGTACTTGAAAGTGTGTCTTACGGCGGGACGTGGGTGGTGTAAAGTGGAATCAGTATATTGACGATTGGGCAACATGCAAAACGGCTTGTATGCAGTTTTCTCGAATGTGGGTATGATCTATGCTTGAACCGTTTCTCAAATTTTACAGTGATGGTTAGGATATATTAGCAATGCTGGAACGATTTGAAGAGAATTTTTACAGAAAAAGTTATCCCTATTGGATTTTTCAACGTATTCATTATTTACTATGTCTTTTGATGAGTGACAGATAACGCGACAGAGACAAAGAGAGGTATAGATGTGTTATGATGAAGTTGATAGTATCAGGACATTCCCCCCCTTCGGACTCCACCCCCCGAACGACGTCTTCCCCGGACATTTTCCTCCTAGACTTTACCCTTTTATTAGATATGACTACCCCCCGACATTCCCCCATTATCTTTATATAGCTTTATTTATATATAGCAACATTTAACTTTGATGTATACTCGCATCCCGCATCACCGTTAGTGCACTGATATGACTGTTGTCACCTGAAAAAAATGCATTATTAAATGCAAAATATATAATTTTTGTTCTCTCTATCTCTCTCTCTCTCTCTCACACACACACACACACACACACACACACACACACACACAATCATGGATCATAAATGTAGCTTGACACCACATTTTAAATCTGAACATAAATTCACACCCATCTTTAAGCAATGTTCGCTATAACAAAAATGGTAATTTTTTATTTGTCAATCAATTTCTAGTGCTTTTACTCACTGTAGAACATTAGGTTTATTTGAAGTGTATTGAAGAGGCTTGAATCTAACCTTTATTTATTGTGAATATTTGGTATATTAAGATAAAATATAGAAGTAAACAAAGCTTAAATAATGTCAGCCTAAATCAGATCTTCCGTGGACATTTCCCTCTACAATGAAAGAAGTTGTACAAAGACTGTTCTTCGAGTATTACAGACATATTTGCCGACTTCTACTTTCCTCCTCTCTCTCTCTCTCTCTCTCTCTCTCTCTCTCTCTCTCTCTCTCTCTCTCTCTCTCTCTCTCTCTCTCTCTCTCTTTCACTCTCTCTCTCTAACATTATTCTTTATTTCTTAAAGGATATTTTAAAATCTCCAAATTAAATCTAAACATGAAGTTGGTAACCATTTTAATATGCTTACCATTATCACATATGAATTCAAAATCAATTATCGAAACAATTGAACAATCCATTATATTATAATATTATAATAAAATTGGAGTAAGGAAGGTTATAATAGAATTCTTTAACTTTCAAAAGTACTTTTTCTCTACGAACTTTTAGAACATAAAAAGTCTTACCTGTAATAAATATAAGAGTTCTGAACTAGTTGAAGCGGGAAGTCAGAATGGGTGCTAGCTTTTTTTGAGGGCTTATTTATACCATAAGCAGCAGGCTGGGTGAACCGTACAAAAGTTTTCTCGATTCATTAACAAAAAAGTTTCCTGCAGAGGCTGAAAAAGATACGTCAACAACGTTAAACTAAAGTTTCTAACTTTTCTATTTCCATGCCTGAGGTTAGCTCATTTTTGTTATATTATTGTTGACGTATTTTTTATGATTTTGTCAGGTGATTTTGTTTACTCGTAAAGCGACCCAATTGTTGTCCTTCACCCTGCCTGCTGCTATTGATAGTCAAGGTGAGTTTAACCAAAGATTTTATCTAGACCAATCTACGAGTGTATGTATAAATTAATATATAGAGTTTCGTTTCTCAAATCATTTATATTTCCATTCTGATTTGTGAGTTTGAAATTCATTCTTGACAATAATGCATTATGATTACGTAGGTAGATTTGATTTATTGGCTCAGATACAATAAGCCACCCTGGAGGTGCTTGAATACTGGACGAATATAATATGTATCCCTGCTGAGCCTGATTAGACTTAGAAAGGTCAACGTGGTAGCTATTGTCGATTACATCGCATACTAGATTTAGTGCGATGATGGATGTTATATTAACAATATTAGGTGAAATATGACATCCTATTCCATATGGGTCATTATTATATCTGAGAACAGATAGAAACGGGATTAATTTTTTCCACGATTCATTTATTCTCGTATAATATTCTTCAATAAGATCATTTAATGATTTCTTCATTTTAGCGTTATTTAGAACTTGTATAATAAATGTTTGTAAGTCTTTTTCTTTTATTTTGTAATGATCAAGAAATAATTTCTTAGATTCTAGATCTGTGTAATAATTATTGAGTGTTGTTGTTGCAACAATTATAATACTTCGGTTGGCGATGTACATATCTAATATGATCCAATTTAAGTGTTTTATTGACTCGATTATTTGCTGCTTTACATTATGATCATAATGCTGTGATAATGAAGTTAGTACATCTCTTAAATCCTTCAATGATTTATCGTATTCTGGCTTAAGAGCATCTAATAATATTTTAAAAACTTCTTCATCAACAATATCTTTAGTATGTTTCGTCTTGGATTATATGATACTAGTAAATGCTGACCTAAATATCTTTGTGATCCTTTTACCATCAAAATCGGTTTAGTAATATTTATGGTCGTTTGAATCATAATCAAATAACATGGTCGTTTGAATCATAATCAAATAACATTGAATACCATGGATTTTCTTTTAGATATTCTGGATTTTTAATGATTTTTTTTCACTTGTTTTAAATTCATTTTTAGTTGGTTCTCGTGGACCTTGATAAACAGGTGCGACTTCAGGCCATCCTGACACTGATCTAATCGAACTTTGAAAAATATCCACAGCATAGTCAGGAGAATGTATTTCAATCACCGACGATAATATTGGTTCGTATACAGTAATTGCTATCTTTGACTCTTTTCCGGTTATAGACTTAATTCTGCGCTGGAATTCATCATTGATTTGCTCTATTTGACAACTGCCAGTTGTAATACTAACTACTTGCCAATCGGGAATTCCATCAGATTTATTCTTATTTGCGAATGCTAATGAATTATTTGCCAGTAGCCCACCAATATTAGGCCAGCTATAATAAACACGTAATTGAGATAATGGTATCTCATTTATTGGAATTGCAGTTGGAAATATAACGCCGAATTCAGGAGTGGTCGAATTTATTGATATCATAGTAGTTTTTGATGGCGTTGTATCAGTGACGATCTGTTCCAATAGTTCTCTTGAATCAGACATTATTTTTATGTTTATTATTTAATTCTCCATCCTTTCGTTATTGTCACTAGATGATGCGTTATTTTCTATCACGAATGCTTCGTCGTAGGTTTTCATTATCATAACGAACTCCTCATCAGATATTTTACCATCACTGGGGTACAAGGAAAGATGTGAGCATAATTTAGTATAGGCGGTTGTTGCTGTGTGTAATTTCATCACGTACTCGCGTAATTTATCGTTCATGCATGTAGGTATTATTTTTAGCGATAATACTGAGAATACCTGCACATTTTGTTTTCATAGAAACGGCAATCGTTAAAACCGCAGGAGCAGTCATAGTTAACGTTGATAATAATAGTCCGGTTCCAGCAACAACAAAAGAAACCAAGTAAACTACTAGATCGATAACAACCATGCGTCTGCGATATTTTTTATTTTCAACGTGTATTCGTCCATGATATTTTTAGTTCAGTCTGACACTTACATGCCTGGTCATGTTTGTGACGTTGAACGTTAATGAGTGACTCTGTCATCGGATTCATTGTACCTAATGACGTCATTTAATTAAATAATTAAAATGGGAGCTTTAGTTACAAATTCCAGACACCACCAGTACTTAGCGGATGCCAAATTTCTATCCAACGATTCCAACGTGAACGTTTCTTCAAAATCTTTATCCAACATTACAGATACTGTTTTAGACAATTTATTAGCTAATGAAGATGTGGTATGTTAAATTTTACGACACTAAACACAGGCAACCTATATAAACCAGCGACCTACGCGGTGTGTTTGATGGTTTTATTACGTCGTGTCCATGTAGCTGAGCCTGATCCGACGACATACACGATGTTGCTGATCTGTTTTTGAGGAATTTTAATCAGGCATGTTTTCTTAACAATATCCGCAATTCCACTAATAAAAATGTTGAGTTTTGTGTTAATATCAGTAAGTTTTATATCAACATTTATAAGACTTCCAAAAAATTCGTTTTTAGTTTTGTTTATATTTCTACGAAAATTTAGAAACGTTTGTATGTGATAAGAAAACTCAGTTCTAAATGCAGCAACTCCATCGTTGATTGTCGTTAACAAAGTCGTTTTTGGAATTTCCTTATCATCGACGTATTTTTTGTAACAGCATCAAACTCAGATCCTGGTGTTTTTAAATTACTAATACCATTATGGTACATTTTGAGAAATGTACAAATTATACAACCGTTGGCTAATACGTACTTAGATTCCTGATCGTCAACATATCTTTTTTGTTGTAGCATCAATATCTGTGGTTGGATATCCAAGATTTGTAATTTTATTTGCGTTCATAATAACGTCTCCACTACATACACCGCCAGTCGTCCTGACATAATCGTTAACTGACTTACCGGAATCCTGCATTTTACCCTGATCAGTAAAAGTTACGATATTATCAGCAACTGCAGTAGGAATTCGTATAAGTACTTCTGGTAGTTGTATATTGCTTGTCTTTAATCGTCCTTGTTTGTCTGAGAAACAACCAATTCATTTTGATCCACACTTGTAATATTAAATAAATCATCAATCTCATTTCTGAGTTGATCAAGGATTACATATTTAGATAAATCACCTTGCTGCGGAGCTTTATCACAAGCAGAACTTCCGTAAATATCTACCATTGTATTTTACTGATGTATGTTTAAATATGGCAGCATGGTATATTCATGCACGACTTTATGAGGTGGCTTTCCTTGCGGTGACATGAATATAACATTAAGTACATTAAGTACTTCTCTACCACATATTGGTGGATCAGTTAATGTTTGTGTTGGTAGCGTTGAATACCAGATTGGAGCAGTATTTTTAATGACATAATGAAGAAATTCTTTTGATGGTGCTAATCCATATGAATCATAATAGATAATTCCACGTGGATCAATTGCATATGCTACCCAATGAATGCCAGCTCCAGAGTTTTTATCGAGATTAGTTATATCGGTTTCAGTACTGATAGGTTGTTTTGGTAATTAATCGCGCATAAAAACACCTCTGAATTTTTTTTATATTTAGGTGTTTTTTAGCAGCATCGAGTAAATCAAAATTAGACATAGACGAGCTCAATACACTGTCCCTGGAAGTCTAAGAACTATTCCGTACCATGAAGGCGAGTTTCCTAGTAATCTGGGACCTTTTCCTTTTTTTTTTTGATTCCACGTCTGGTTGCTTTCTTTAATGCCATTTCAGAAGCAGTTCCAAAAGCGTCTAATGCAGCTGCTTTTGCAACAGCAGGGGCTGCTGCGGATATTAATGCTGGGATAGCTACGAAAAGGGGAAATATACCACCCGTTTTAAAAGTATTTTTATGGTGCCAGTAGAAAGATTAAGTTTGACGCCTTTATTTGATTTTTTTGCTTCATTAAAGTTTTTGAATTGACGATCGGTCAACGATAATTTAATTATACCTCTCATCTGTTCTTTTTTCGACAATATTTTTATTCTACGGTTATTGTTTGATGCGGATTGCAGTCTTTTGACATGACCAGGAGTCAGGGTAACATTACGGTGATTGTATGACATATATAAAATTCATAATTGATCTAATTACGTGTTACATGTTCTCTACTGGCGCATCAATGACTCTCATTCGTCCACCAACACCTTCAAGTAACATTTATTTATCACTGAGTATTACAGCAAATGCTCTGTAATTAGGAATAGCTCCAACATCTCTATTGACTCCTCGATTTACACGAGCTCGAAAATGTATATCTACAATTAATTGTCTGGTTAAATCAAAATGTTCTAGTGAAAAGTAATAAAGCAGATACATCGTTGCAAAATCTAGCTGCGATATTTGTAAACCAGTATGAATGTTTTTATCACGTCCCATGAATATCATTAATCGATGATACGCACGTGCTACATGATTTTGATCGAATTTAATAAAATATCCTCAGATGGTTCTTGATGTCCATTTATTCTTAATGAAACCTCAGAAATACCGAGCTTATCAAATATATGGTACTTTGTGTCTGATTATTTACTCGTGCAATATTTTGAAGCGCAATAAATATATGTCGCGGTGCAGAAACACCTTGATGAGAGACTATCTGCCATGTAAAAATACCATTAATTGCACTTTGAATACTATCTGTGGTTGTTGTTAACCATGATAACGCTGATTTACCGCCTTGACACATAAAAGATAGTAACCGATCTATTTCAGAAATCGTTGGTGTCATTACTGCCATCCAGAGCGAAAGTTTGGTTAGTATAACTTTACCATGAAGTGCCATAGTTGCAGGATCATCAGCTCCTTCAGCGTGCCATATTGCTTCATCATCGGTACTATTTCGCACGAGTACAACTGTATATTTAGCTCCGAAAATAACCTTTCGTATATGTCTGCAGAATCCAAAGATATGTGATAGTGGAATTGCACAAGAACATGTTCCTCTATCACCTTTTAACATTGATTTATGCACTGCAGATCCTGAGATAAAATTTGCATTCGTCGATAATGCGGCAGGGGTAGTATTTTTTCCGTCAATCATGTATGTAGCGCTATCAAATAACGCCATAATACCATTATTAACAAAGCCAACATTATCATTAGCTGTATATTCAGTGTTATCTGCTTTTAAAATTTCACTTTCGACCTCAATAAATGCTTCAGCGGGTAAGAAATATCCACTTGATTCTTGATTCGATTCGTCCACGGTGATCTGGAATTCGGGCGTCATAAGAATAATACTGAAAATAGCGCACAGACTCATCTTTGAGAACTAGTGCGTCCATGTCAAATGCAGGATCACTTATACGATTAAACATATTTATTATAATTATTATCTTTTAAAACGAAGACCACTTCCGAAAGTGAGACCACTTCCTGATATCAGACTTGCGGTTATGATTTTTCTTTTTCCGACATTGGGACATCAACTAACTCCGCTAGTTTTTGATTAGCGGCTTGATTTATTATTTTACTTACACTTGCAGGCATTACTTCAGTGCTGGGTAATTTCACTGGTTGAGGTCGGACTGCTTGAGGTTTGCGTATTAATCGTGCTAGTCTATCTTTAATGGCCGAGAATGCTTTACTAGCAATATTACCAGCAACACCTATATCTTTTTCACGAACAACATCAATAGCTTTCATACCCAGCTGCTTTGCAATTGGTATTGCTTTTGGGGCTATTATTCTAAATAGACCCTGAACAATATAACCTAATCCATCTCCGTAGGTTGTCCTGTAAATCGTATTCGAGAGTTAATTACCCTGACAATAGTTGGTCCACGCTGAGTACTATGTACTATAATTTTATTAAATAGTCATTATATTTAATTACATACTTAGTCTGGTGACTTAGTCACTATAATAATCATCGGCGATTTCATTAACGAGAGACTGATACACATCAATGTCCATGATACCGCCTGTAAATAATCTTTTACAAATATCTGCTGCTTCATTAATAATTTCTGGGGAACTATTACCAGCTCGTTTTCCTCCAATCAGAATCTCTAGTCGTTCAACATCAGCATAAACAGTTTTTTTACAAGTAATAAGAGCACTACCTAGACCACTTCCAGTTGCACCAGGAGAGTCGAGTCTTGAAATACTTCTTCTTCCTCTTCAGTTGGTTTCCTTGGTGTTTTTGTAGTAGTTTTTCCTGCTGTCGTTTTTGTTCTAGTTCTAGTTCTTGTTGTTGTTATTGATATTGTTGTGAATTTCTTCGTAGTCGTTCTTGTAGTTGGTTACTGGTTTTCCTGATGACGGTGGTTCATATTGTTGTAGTAATTGTTGTTGTTGTTTGGGGGTAACTGTATAAACAACATATATTCACATATTTCATGAATATAGTCAATATATCTTGGATCGCTGTTTCGAGCTTCATTAACATCATAGTATATGCAAAATATCTATTTATACCAATCTCCGTGTTTTACATCATCATCAGCATATTCAGGTTTTAAATATTGTTCTCGATTATCATAATTTCTCACAGCACTAGCAGACAATTGTTTTACATTTTTAATCTGTCTGATTCCATTAATGGCATCTTCGGTACATTTATCATTTATATTAACCCTACCTTATCCTGGTATTTGTTGAGAATCTCCTTCTGCCTGGTCTGTATTCTCGGGTATTTCCGTGATTGCCATTGCATCAGCTATTTCTTCTGGAAGTTTTGCAAGAATTTGTTTTGTTTTCTTAATTCTTTTTGCTATTTTTTCAGTTGTTTCAGCTGTTTCTTCTAACACAGGTTGAATACCTTTAATGGTCTCAGTGATAGGTTTAAATAACTGTTTTGTATCCTCCTCAAATCCAACGTGAGGTTCCTGAAGCGATTGTAGTTGTTGCTTAACAGAATCGCGAACAGGTAGATATTTTTAATTGCTTCTAGTCGCTCTTGAGCTAATTTACCTGAGTGTGGTTCTCCAATACTCATTATTGATAATATTTATAATGGTTGTTTAATATATATGTTTGTCTGTCTTTAATGTCAAGGGGTGTTTAACCAAAGATTTTATCTAGACCTACACGATATTTTGATCTTGGATCATATAGATTTATCGTTATAAATCCAAACGGAACAGATTGTGCTTTAGAAAAGAAATTTTTAAATTTATTCATATCCATGTCCACTGAACACTAGGTATAATAAATATTGTGCAGAGTATAATTATCTACTCCATTAAATACATCCAAAATATTACAATTAACTCTAATCAACTTAGGTAACATAAATCACGTTTGTATTTGTATGTCTACCTCGAAAAAATATTCTAGCTCGATTAGATTGTATGTCCAGAATCACATCATCATATACTACGAGATTATTAATGAATCCATCTAAGTCATCTACAGATGGGGCTTCATCTATATCTGTGATAAAGTCAATAATATCGTCACCGTCTTTATTAACTGATTTTGCTTTCTCGTTCAAATCCTCAAGTACTTCGTAACAATGCTGACCATCTACAGACGGTGCTATTAGATATAGTTTTTTTTTCCATTTCAACCACCTCATTTTTAAATTTAATAATAATTGTGTTTTACCTAATCCAGGATGAACTATTATAATCATTCTTATTAAATTTTGTACTGCAGGATGATGCTTCACTGGTTCTTGTTTTCGTGTAGCCGAAAAGTCAATTATTGTATCCATATTATTAATAACATGAGTCAATATTGTGTTCCATGTACATCATCTACACCCATCACTGGATTAACAACAAAAAAAAAACAAAAAATAAACGACGTGCATTAACAGGTAAATGTGTAAAATGTGGTACACAAAAATATAAATTTATCTCAGGAACAACAAAGATAGGTGGAGATATTGCTGCTTCTTTAGGAAAATTACCTGGATTAACATGGGCTAGGTATGCTGGTGAGAAACACCTTCCTAGATATAATTATTGTGGTCCTGGAACTAGACGTGATATCCGACTCGATAACCAAGATCGACGAAGACCAGGAGAGTATTCAGTAAATAAGATTGATCAAGCATGTCACATTCATGACGTTGCTTATAAAAATCCTGATTTGCAACAACGACATATCGCAGATGTAAAATTGATTCATCCATTAAATTATATACCTAATAAATCTGTTAGTGAGAAACTTGCAATTTTTTAATAAAATCCGTTATGAAAAGTAAAATAATGTTAGGGGTTGGTAATTAATTGTATAATTATTTATAATGGAATCCATTAATTTTAGCCCAAAATGGTATTTGAGAGGTAAAGCAGCGATCACTAAACTTGCTAAAGAGGCAAAAGTTTCACGTTCTGTTGTTGCAGCGTGGTTAGCACGACAGGCAGTATGGCAAATTGATTTACCACCACCAAAAAAATTCAATACGCACATTTTGATGTCAGTGTTCCTAACGACTTTCACCATGCAGATATTTTTTTCACCACACGATACTATTAAACCACGTGGACGAAAGTCACGCACATACAAATACGCATCAACTGTTGTTGATTCTGAAGTTGCAACTGCGTTTGAGTGAATTTATCAAAGTGGTGGTCTACGATGACCACAGCTATTAAAAGCTCATCCTGGCAAAGAATTTCTTGGTGCAGTATTAACGTTGATGAAAAAACATAACGTTACAATCAGACGAAGACATTCTGCAATTGATCATGATCAAGCAGTCGTTGAACGATTTAATCTAACACCTGCTGAGCGGTTATTTGGATATCAATATGCGAAGGAAATATCTGCTGACTTTAAGTCCGGTGAGCGATCTCGTGAATGGATGACAAGGTTACCAAGTGTTATATTTGCATTAAATAATGAAATTACTCGTGCAACTTCAATGAAACCTTCTAATGCAATAACAAAAAATATATACCACGTAGCGATGAATATGAACAACGAGGTCAACAACCAGTATTAGGTAATGTGATTGTGAGATATTTTTACCAACCAGGGGAGTTGGAGGGTGGCAAAGGACGAGCTTCTGATCCTTTTTGGAGTGTGACCACACATACAATTTCTAGCGTGGTTAGATCCACTGGAAGACCTACCATATACAGACTAGATTCTACTGCCCCTCAACGTGGATTTGTGCGTGAACAATTGCAAGTAATTTCTACAGATACACAATTACCGCCACCTTCACTAATGTAAATTAGCACTTCTTGGTCGATTGCTTTTAAGACAGGTCAACATCACATTTTCACGTGTGTGACCAAGATCACTATTTATTCTGCCTACAGTAAATTGTTGTTGTTGTTGTTGGGCTTAACGCCATTTTTCAGCACATGATAGGCCATTCATGGCGGCCAGTATTAATGGTGGAGGAAGAAACCGGGAAATCACCGGAAAGAACCACCGACCAGCGAGAAGCTACTGGCAAGCTTTCTCACATATCCACATTCGCCGAATTCTAGACTCGAACACACGCAGACAGAGGTGAAGTGGCAGTGATCCGTAACGGACAGCGCTTTAGACCACTCGGCCACTATTATTCGAATATTGTAATAACATTATTGTGTTACAACTTGTACAGTGATTATTTTGTAGTTGTTTTAGTTTGATAATAAATTTAGTATCAATAACAAAGTTACGTTTATTTTTTTGCCACATTGTTTAGAAGGCGCTAATTTTTCTTATTACAGCATCGTCATTAGTAATTTCTTCAGTTATTACGTAATCTACGATAACCCTAGATAGTTGAGTTATTCGTCTGACGCGAGATACTGCAAGTTAGACTAAGTATGCCCATTTGATCCGGTCATCTACAATCCAGATATTTGTATCAGATATAGTTAATCCCTGCGACGAATGAATCGTTATAGCGTGTCCTAACGTCCACGGTGATTTATCCATATTCAATGCTTCTTAAGCTGTACTAATAGGTACGAAAATAATGTCATTCATTACCAGATTTTGTATTCGGACACTATCAGTGTCTACACTAGGAATTTCAACTTCAATATTCTGTCGTCGAATATCTGCTGGGTTATAATATAATGGTACAGATAAATGTGAAATCCTTTCTTTATGCAATGTAATTAATTTCTTCTGCAATTCATCACGAACTATCCTTTTACTTGCGACTTTCAAATCAGTAGGTCTCTATAAAGTTTAAAAAATCATTCATAGTAGTTTCTGGAATTATTTCACGCATTATCTCACTTTGTATTTTATCTGGTTGTAGTCTGATTAATTTTTAAGTTCTTTCAGCGCTTCCTCAATAGCTCTATGGTCAACATGTATTTCTTCATAATAATCCACATTATTCTTTAGCAATTCATGTGGAGACTGTCGAACAAAAGGCGGTGGTTGGCCATGATCACCACACATAATCACAGCAGTGTGTTTTGTTCAATAACCAATCAAGGAATGATTGTAGTGTTTCTAACGACACCGTGTCTATCTCGTAACATATAATATACCTAGGTATATATTGTTCACCCATTCGCTCCGGAGTCCATGTATCTCCACACCATCTAAAGAAACTATGATATGTACATGTTTTACACCTTGTTCTTTTATCTCTGGCGAGTTTATGTGTAGGTGTCAAAACTATCATATCTGAATTGCTGTTTATAAATAATTATATCGCACGAGTTGTTTTACCTCACCATCCACACCCATTAAGATAAATAGTCTTATAACATCTAGCCACATGATCGTACACAGACAGTGCAGATGATTGTGATATTTGATTATTATTTCTGTAATATATTTCCTTAATTTCAACTTCAGCAAATTCAGAGTAACTGAGTATATTTTCTTCCCCATTCACCATTACCGAGTAGCGGATTTAATAAATCCTTATATTTTTTGTTTGCATAAAATGAATCCGTAGCGACTCAAACAGCGTAACGAGAAACTATATTTATCATCGACAGTAGATTTATAGAAACCTAGACTAGCATTGAAGATCTTAAATAAGTAAACTGTTGTGAGAAGCCATCAAGATAGCTCACAATAGTACCTAGTTTGGTTCCATCCGATAAATAAGCATTTTTTCGGCTTATAAATGTGTTTCTCTCTGTTGTATCAGCGATTATAATTTCGTCCATAATCAATCTTGTACAGTGTCGTTTATAACCGTATTAACCACCATGAGTGATCTTACCGATTATTTTTCGACCGAGATCTTTTGAACGCTTCTCATCGTACTCGCCTCTGCATTTACATATTTTAGTAATGTCATCTTCAGCAAGATCAGGATATTCTTTCCTGACATCTTCTATACTAAATATATCCGGTTCTGGAAACCAAACTTGCTTTTGTGGACTATAGGATATAATTGCTTCATTTACCTTTAACGATGCTAATATTCCAATATCAAGTATATATCTTAATAAAACTATTGGAGTCCAACATTTTTCTAAAAAGTGTTTACCAAACCAAACATAAGTAATTGGATGGAGATCTTTTGCGAACTCGAATGATTCTATATATGCAAAACCAGTTATGTTAAAATCTGGTAAGGGTCCACTTATCGCAACTCTGGTCATGTGTGGGATGTTTAAATCTGTTAAAGTATTTAGAAGAAAACTTCCAGGATAACATGCAGCCATATCGACTGATATAACATCATTATAATCGTTTTTAGTATTCCATAATCCACCTTGTCCATATTATATGCAACTTTTTTGTATGTCCTCAATGAATTCTGATCTTGTAGGTTTCCATGAATGTTTTCCCTGAGCAAAATGGGCCGCAACAGATGGTACGGTAAAACAATTATTCAGTAGTTGTATGATTTTGTCATCGTCAGAAGTATATTTTAGTGCAAGATTTCTGATTTCTTCATAAAGAGATTCTGTATGATAAATATCACCATTGGGTCGTACAAATTGATCATGATAATCGTGTTCCGAACTGTGAAATAACCAAACAGATTCAGTGTCATTTTTACTTATATTTTTAATAAAATCAAATACATAACCATTATAAAATTTAATCATTTCGTCTCGTGGGAATATTGTTACAGCATCAGTCCATGCATGTGCATAACGATCACTGATTGTTATAGGGCTTCCATTTTTTTGTATATTTTGGTTTGTACAATATCTCTCCTGTTAGAGTTTTTTTTACTGTTATTGGAAATCTTAATAATATTTCTAGCTTAGCCACATCCGCAATAGATGCACCAGTATCTTTAACGGTGTCTGCCCATTCAAATATTTTTTACGTCTTAAATCTGTTAAGCCATTACCACGCATCGCATTTGTAAAATGTTCAGTAATGCGCTCAGTAACACAGTTTATTCTTGACACTGATAGTCTATTCGGTTTGAGATCTGCATTATTAGGTTTATCATTCAGTAAAAACAATCGATATACCACAGAAGTAACTGGATACTCTCGCTCAAATTCGGTCTATCAATACCAGTCAGTATTCCAGGTTTGGATTTTTTACTTAATAGTACCATTTTATTATTTCCAGATTGTATATGAACGGGGTCCCTTTTATCACGAATCATCCAAATATCGTGGTCTGTCTTCACAATAAATTTTATTAAAATAAGATATTTTTCATTATCAAGGTGGTTAATATTTTTTTCCCTGTTTATCTTTCATTACATTAATAACGTTTCCAAATCTAAAAGCTGACCATACATATATAGCACCATCCTCACAGAATTCCTTTTGAGCATTACGGATACGTTTGATTATATCTGTATTTGCTAAAGCTAGATCTTTCATCGAAACAATAAATTTATATTCTGGTAGTCTGTCAAGATTAAATCTAGTAGCAGATGGTTCAATTGCTGATAATTCCTCCATCATTATAATATATATATATATATATATATATATATATATATATATATATATATATATATATATATATATATATATATTGTAAACAGAAAAAAGTGTACTTGGTTGAAAATTGGACATATTTCTTATTGTAATAAGTCATGCGTAAACACATACTGTAGTTACCATATGCAAAGAATCAGACATGGAAGTACCGGGCCAAAACCAAGCATTCAATGTGGTATTGGAGTTAGAGGAAAACGCAAATTTGTGCAAATTGTGGGGTAAAATATATAGGGATATTAAACGCTATTATGACCAAAAAAAGATACATCGACAGGTAAATCCCCTATAAAGACAGAAAAGGATTACCTAACCATATTTAAAAAACAATGATATAGACAAATAAATATTATATACAAATGTTGCAAAAAGAATTTGTTAGACATCCAATACATACAAATTACGAGGAGTCCAGAGATGGTGTTATTAGACATTGTAGACTAAAGAAACCACTCGGTAATATTGATAAATTGGGTTGTTTCAAAATCATTGTTAGTGGAAATATAAATTATTATTAACATAAATTCATCTACGAATGATCTTATGGGAAATTCAAGGATGGATTTGTTATTGACCACATCGATGGAAATTCTCAACATAACGCAATTTCTAACCAGCAAGCAATTTCGCATAGTCAGAATTCCAATCATGGAAATACAGGGAGGTGTAAAGTATTTGGAAAGAGAGTGATTAAATCCATAAACATAGAAACAAACTAACAAATAACGTTTTCATCACTAAACGCAGCAGCCAAATATTTTAGCATTTATCCACAATCGGTACAATTTGTCGCAAATAAAATAAACAAATCATTATATTCAATAAAGTATGACCATAAGATTATATTTGAGTACGTATAATAACTCTGTACTCAAAATATTATTTTACTTTATATAAAATTTGATTCTATCAATCATGCCAAGGATTCTGTTTATCTATAATCACATTTATAGGTCTACCTTCACTGTTGCTTATCTCAGTTTCGCTGTCATTTATAACAGAAACAAATAACATAATCCTTTTCAGTCGCATCACTCGACTATCTATTAATTTTTTCTTTCGTACTCTTGAGACAAAGCACGTTTTATCTTTTCTATTGAACGCATAAGAAGGCTGAATAGTCCTGCTTGTTTGCCATATACAACAGCTAAAGATTCTAACATAGAATTATAAATTGACCTAATAAATCTATAGTTGGAATTTAACATTGGCCTATTTTGAAATTTTCTTCGTTGTAATAATTCAAAGTCATACATGATTTTTTTAGGACAAAGGTAATTGGATATTTAAATTCCTTCATGCTTTAATTTTTTAATTACGGAAACAATATCAGCAATATCCTCACTGTTCATTATATTATATTATATTATATTATATTATATTATATTATATTATATTATATTATATTATATTATATTATATTATATTATATTATATTATATTATATTATATTATATATATATATATATATATATATATATATATATATATATATATATATATATATATATATATTAAACTAAAAAAATATTTATGTTTTTAAACTTGACTTAACTTAGTTGGATATATAACAAAGCGACATAACGCCTGCCGAAACAAAAATCTTATTCACAGAGTAGATTACTTCCCTTCATGTAACAGGTCATTTATTTTAATTTTAATGACCTGTACGCATTTCATAACTGCGTGATATTTGCAGTAAACCTAACATATTTTAAGCTTAATACAATGTATCTGTCTGTCTGTTTATATGTCTGTTTACTTATCTGTCTGTCTGTTTAAAAGCCCAACTCTTTTGTTAAAAGTCCCGATATTAATGTTAATAACACGGTGATTATATATAAGTCACACAGCAGCTATTGTATTATGAGCCATTGTCGTTATCGATTTGGCTGGTTGTATTATGAGCCATTGTCGTTATCGATCCACACAGATATGTGAGCTGTGATTACACAATTCGTGTATAATATAATTTATTCCTTTATACTTGCAGCGGCTATATCTCTTTAATGAATCACAAAATATCTAGATTCATTTATAAAAGTGACAAATATAATGCTTAGAAATGTAATGCTTAGAAATGTAATCGTGTTAGTGAATAGCTAACTATATAATGATTTCTAAATCATGTATTTATAACTCGTAGCTCAGTGCAAAGAATGCTGGATTCTAGTACTGAGGGCCCCACCGGTGGGTATGGTTCTGGATGTACCAAACAATATTTTATAATGGTTGGGGGCGGAGAGCATGCCTCCAGTTTCGATAAATACCTCACTGCATCAACCACGTAGTGACAGTACGTTTTGTATCTTCACGCCGGAATTGTATTCAGAGGGGTATTTATCGAAACCGCTGTGCCTAAACAGTCTTCTGAATTTCTAATATTTCGTCTTTCGTCGATTAGAAATTTAGCTGGGGATGTGTTTATGCGAAAAATATCCCCCTCCATAAAATAGTCAGTAGCATGCCTTGAGCTCTCTGCCCCATGGAAGAACCCTTAAAATAACACTTAGAAAGAGAGTATAGCCGAAAGAAACAGCACATGAGGTGCCGCATAATAAGTAATAAGAGAGACTACCATGTTAGGACCTCATGAGAGACACAATGGCTATCATGCGATTCTATTAAGGGTAACTGCTAGGATGCTGCTGACTATTTTTGATAAAGATTGCATACATATTATACATAATATACATACGTAATAGCAGCAGGCAGGGTGAAGGACAACAATTGGGTCGCTTTACGAGTAAACAAAATCACCTGACAGAATCATAAAAACATACGTCAATAATAATATTACAAAAATGAGCTAACCTCAGGCATGGAAATAGAAAAGTTAGAGACTTTAGTATAACGTTGTGGACGTATTTTTTTTAGCCTCTGCAAGAACCTTTTTTTGTTAATGACTCTAGCAAACGTTTGTAGGGTTCACTCTGCCTGCTTCTCCATATCAAGACACCTCCTAACCTTTTATGGTAAGGTCCTGAATTTGTGAGGTGGAAGCCAGCATCACGGTTAATTCAACTAGCGAGATCCGGTTTTATTCCAGTAGAACTACTCATGTTTTTGCGTCTTATTTCTGCCCTTGAATAAACTAAAGATAGTTAGGTCGTAGAATATGTTAAGAATTTAAATAAAGTTAATCTACATATATTTTAATGGAAATTACTCACAATATAGTTTAATGAAAATGAGTCCAAAGATGAATTAGCTTTAATACAATTTAGAGGGATTTCTCATGCTATCATGAGGTTTGATTAAGAGAAACAAATTATATTCATAAAATATTAAACATCAACAACATAATTCATAATTAATAAATTGGAAAAACATAACGAACAGTCATTGATGTTCATTCTGTGATGTTAAAAAATACAATGAGAAAATATTATAATATTCAGTGTAATACAACAATACTTCAACATTTTTATTATTATTAGAAGGTGTGCAAGGTAGGCAAGGGCGTAAACTGCGTGCCCGCCTTGGTCGGGAAGCCGCCTGCTGTGTGCAAGGCTGGCAAGGATGTACACTGTTCCACAACTCATCGAATATAGATGTCATCCCCTGGTAATTTTATATCTGCGTACCTCGATGCCGTTAGGAAAACTTATAATATATGTTCCCTAAAATCCAACTCGCATCGGTCGTGATCTGAGTGCCATGTTGCAGCAATGGACGAATTTGAGCTGGCAAGAGAAAGCATGATCTCACTTCACAAAAATTCTTCTTTTGATATTACAAGAAATTTAAGGTCATTGCCCCCTTTTAGAGAAAATGAAATAGAGTAGTATTCTATTTCTTTTGAAAATGTTGCTAAACATTAGGAATGGGTTTGAGTACATTGACGTTTTCAAGATGTGTTCTTTTTGGCAATAACTGAGATATATATGCATCCCTGTCAGTACAACAAAATTCTGACTATGATTTTTTCAGGGGTGCATGGTTAAGTGAACATTGGCAAAGCCAGAGAGATCTATGCATCCCGGTCAGTGACTATGATTTGGTTGAAAAGTGCATAGTTAATATATATATATATATATATATATATATATATATATATATATATATATATATATATATATATATATATATATATATATATATGCATCCCTGTCATTGCATTAATGTTCTGACTATGCTTTGGTTCAGGAGTGCATGGTTAAGAGAGCATTGCTATTCCTTTTATCAAGTCCCGAGATATCTACGTATCCTTGTCAGTGCAACGTAGTTCTGACTATAATTTGTTCAGGAGTGTATGGTTAAGAAAGCTTTGATGTTCGTTATGGCAAGGCCAGAGATATCTATTCATCTATGTCAATACAACAAAGTTCTTACTATGGTCACATGGTTAAGAGAGCATTGGTGTTCTATTTGACAATGCCCGATATATTTATACATCACTGTCAGTGCAAGAATGAAAAAGCAGTTATGATTTTTATTTGAGCAAGAAAAGGCATTCGACAGAATAGAGCACGAATTTATTTTTAAAGCTTTGGAAAACTGTGGATTTGGTGTAAATATCATTAATTAGATTAAAGCTATGTATAAAAACATTACATCTAGGATAGCAATAAATGGGGTAATAACATGAAAATTCACGCTTCAACGCTCAGTGAGACAAGGCTGTCCCCTGTCCATGCTGCTCTATGTAATCTCGATAGAATCCTTAAATATAAACATTAAAAATAAAACCAATATTCAAGTAATCAAAATACCAAATATGAAAAATGAATTCAAAACTATTTTGCATGCAGATGACTGCACGAACTTCACCAGAGATGGATATCCTTTCAAACATCTACAAGATGAATTTTTCAAATTTGGGAAAGCCTCTGGATCAGCAATAAATCACAACAAAACGGAAATTTTACTAATAGGAAACTGGAGGGGAAACAAACCAGGTCTCCCGCTAAACCTGATTAGAACTCATGTTAAAGCACTAGGAATTTACTTTAGACTAAACTGACTCAAAAAAATTATCGTGAGTTAATAACAAAATTGGACGCACAGATCGAGATTTGGTCGCATATGAAGATTAATTTATAGACCGAATACAGATCGCTATATGTATAGCCAGTTGAACTACATTTTGAATATAACTCACTTGACAGAAGCCATGATAGCAATATACAAAGAAAAATAATGAGCTTTATTTGGGATAACAAACTTCACTATCTAAGAAAGAAATATATATGCAGACCCAAGACTAGGTGAGGGGGATTAGACCTCCCAAATTTGAGGGTAAAGCAGAAAGCAATTTTTTTTATTAGATTTCAAAATCTAAATAAAAACCCAAAATATCCATGGAAAGCAAAATATATATATATATATATATATATATATATATATATATATATATATATATATATATATATATATATATATATATATATATATATATATATGGGTATTTATGTACCTTTCATAAAGAAATCTATAAGAATAATTGAACCACCTGGTATGTATAGAAGAGTAAAAGAATTAATATACAAATATAGAAATAACATTAATTTATGGAATAAAAAATGATATCTATAACGTTCTAAATGAATCAATCACTCAAGAGAAACAGGAAATAGAGTTTAAAAATCTGGGATTTAATTGGGAAATAATATGGAAGAAATGGGCAGGCATAAAGTCGTCTGCCATACAAAGTAGGTTATATGTTTATCTCTACGATAAATGGCTTACAAGTGAAACAGCTTTTAACGGACATTTAACTGTAAAATTACCAAAATGTGGACTTTGTGGAAATTGTGTAGATTAAAAAAAACACATAATATTAGAATGCCCTAACAATTAATTAGAAAGATCAAGTATTAAAACTCAAATTTATATTAAATATGGGAATAATGAAGCTTCACAACTTTTATATACGAATGGTAATGGATAGCAAAATATATAACGAATTAATCGGTTTTATTAACAAAATTATGAAAACACTACGGAAATAGAAATAGATACTTTATCAAATTTATATTATACTATACGTTCATAGATAAACTATGTCTGTGAGATCTGTTCTAATAATTTATAGACCACAACAACATATAAAAAGAATTAGAATTTACAAGGAGGGAGAACAAGGTGCGGAGCCAAAGCTATGTGACTCACGTGGGGTAGCACGGACCGTACCAGTTTTCCCCACCTCAGAGTAGCACTAAACATTCACATTGTCTTTAATACACATACAATCTACTCTACAATCTAACTCTCTTATCCTAACACACACTCAATACAAAAAGGTTCCAACGATCGGGAAACCGGTATCGATCTTATATCACAACCGGTTTCCCGAATCAAATAACCCTAATAAAATTAAGGAACAACTTTTAAAAATTTGATCCATGCAGCCAGCCCTACAAAAACACAATACGGCGTACATAGCAAATAGAAGAAGCATATAGCAAACATCGGTTAAGAGAGCATTGGTGTTCTGTTTGACAATGCCCAATATATCTATGCATCCCTGTCAGTACAACGAAGTTCTGACTGTGATTTGGTTCAGGAGTGAAAGGGTAAGAGAGCATTGGTGTTCTTTTTAATGCAACTTTTGAGATATCTACACATCCCTGTCAGTGACTGTGATTTGTTTTAGGAGTCTTGTAATGAGTGTTCTCACTCAGGGAGTAGAGTGCGGCTTTGTTAAAGTTCTTCATCCTTCTCTAAATTGGTCATTATACTTAGAGTGTCTAATTTACCTGTTGATGGCATTCATTTGTTCTTGACAACGGTTTGGCTTGATAAAAGGTTTTGGTTAATTCACTTGTAACTAACCAGCCTTCCTTTGATCAGAAAGTTGATCTTATTGAAAAAGTATACCCCGATTTATACCCGTCTTGTGCAGTTACCAGTGTAGTAAAGAAAGCTCCTGAGAATGATTTTGATAAGGAAACTATTACTTCTGTTGACACATGTATTGGAACAGAAATTTGATTTTATTGAAAAGTATACCCCAATTTATACCCGTCTTGTGCAGTTACCAGTGTAGTAAAGAAAGCTCCTGAGAATGATTTTGATAAGGAAGCTATTACTTCAGCTGACACATGTATTGGAACAGAAAGTTGATTTCATTGAAAAAGTATACCCCAATTTATACCCGTCTTGTGCAGTTACCAGAGTGGTAAAGAAAGCTCCTGAGAATGATTTTGATAAGGAAACTATTACTTCAGCTGACACATGTATTGGTCAGGCTTTTGATGAGATTATTTTCACTCATGATTTTGGCCAATGAAAAATTATTGGTCACAGTTATTTTCTTGTAAATACTCATCATGACGATAAGTAGAAAATCTCTATTCGTCGAACAGAAAATAAAATCATTAGACCTTGTTTCAAACGACCATTAGTAAAATTGAAGCCACGAAAGTTTTTATTTCATTAAAAGTAAAATTCTTATGAGAATATGGAAACCTCCGGAACTATCAAATTGTAGCTTCAAAGCTTTCAGAGACAAAGTACTTTGTTTAGTCCATGAAACTCCTCTCGATGATCATTAAGTGATAGCTAAAACTTATCACAAGGTCATGACTCACTTTTATTGGCAAAATAAAATACAAGTGCTGTTTGTAAATCGTTTTACATCTTATCATACTTGTCAAATGGCACGAAAACCCAATCAGAACATACCTAAGACCCATCTGCATCTAATTCGTGCTTTTGACGAACCATTTAGCAGAATCATGGTCGATTGTGCTTGTCCTAAGACCAAGTCAGGCAACCAATATTAAATGATCATTATGTGTACGTCAAAATAATATTGGCGCCAATTGTTTTGTAGAATATTAAACAAAATTCATAGCAAAAGCTTTGATAAAGCATTGTACACAATTAGACGTTCCCACATTTGTCCAATCGGATCAAGAGACAAATTGCATGTATTGAATTTTCCAGCAAGCCATATACGAATCAGACATTCAACAATTTAAATCTTCTGCCTTCCACCCTGAGAGCCAAATGTTTTCGGAAAAATTTTATCAGACAATTAAGTGTACAATTTGTTGCTTTGAACCGAGTATCAAAGTCCTTCACCTATATTGGGATGAATTTATTAATTTACTTTTGTTTCCTTTTAAATTGCGGATACACTTTCCAGTGTATAGAACTATTTCTTCATGTACACTTTTAATCATTCATAAGGTTTTTTATGCACTTATGCTTTACCTTATGTATAATTGAAAACAAAGCTTTATTATATAAATATTTTGTCTTAATTGTGGAAGTGTTTCGTATAATTAATTCAAGTGTCTGCGTGTTAGTTTTAAAATTATCTTTTATTAGTGTTGTTTCATTACATTTTATTCTAATGAATATTTTCACAGGATTCGATTTTTTTGAAAGTGCATTTTGTTTGCACAGACTGAAAAGTACTTCATTAGCAAAGTTTTAGATGACCTTGTTCAGACTTTTGGTTACATGCAGTTTAAATGATTGGTCAGTATCAAGGTCATACATGCATTACTTGCGTGATCACCAGGTGTCATCAAACTTTGGGTGTACGTGTAAAGTGGAGTCAATTTAGTGATTGCGTGACCTAATGGGTGATTTAAAATTGTGTTTAAGACTATCGTTTTAAGCGATTTTTATTTAGACGTAAAAGTACCTTCAAGATATCATAAGCATTTTCTGTTCTGCTAATTTGGAGTTATTTCGTATTTAAGAATAATTTATATCGTCAAGAAAATAGGTACTTTGTCATCAAAGCATTGAACAAAGACATTCAGTGGAAACTATTCAGAGTGCTAATGCCGAAATATTCTTTGGTGATTGATAAAATTCAAAGTGGAACTTTTGGCGTCAATACTCCATTCGTCTGACGTCATCGTCCGCTATCTTTGCACTTCGCCTGTTTTCGAACTTGGATGTATTAAGGATATTAAGGACTTGTGTGTTTCATTTCTAGGATTATTGCTTTTGGATTATACTCACTGCCATTTAAGTCATATAATCATATTTGTATTGTGTTTAGTAGGGAAATAAATTATTTTTATTAAAATTTACAAAATATTCGCTCTTTTCTTTATTACTTACGAACAGCCGAGATTTTTTAAATAGTTATATATTTCACGGATTATCTGAGACATGGACAGATTCATATATACAGAGTTCAAAATAACATAGAAAAAAACTTTATAATTTAGAACACAGGAGGGGAAATCAAATATCGCTAGTGCTAACCAGCTAGATATACCTGGACAGGGTTAGTGGTGCTTAAATAACATATTCTGTTATTATGCTGCTTTGTATGGAAGGTTACATAACCAACAAAAAGAATGTAAGGCGAAATATCTTACATTCGTGACTACTGGACCAAACCATTACTGTTAGTATTATTTAAAAGACAGGCATCGATACCCTACAGTAAAATATATCTATCAATAACAGCATTGAATATATGGATATTTATTTACTGGAAAATATATTTATTAATAACAACATTAAATATATGAATAATTTTTACATTCAAATATATTTACCACTAACAATATTGAATATAAGAAATTTTCAAAGGAAAATATATTTATCAATATCAATTTTGAATATAAGGTCTTTTCACAGGATAATATATTTATCAATAACAATATTGAATATATGGATTTTTCACAGAAACAAAATATATTTAGGAATAGCAAGATTTCATTATGGATTTTTTAGAAGGAAATAGATTTATTAGTAACAATATTAAATACACGGATTTTCTTTAAGCACTTTTGTTAATAATATAAGAGCATAAAAACGACACATGCAATAATAATTAACATTTTATTTAACGAAAAATATTTTTATATTCACAATTTATTGCCCAAAGAAACGTTACATATGTGACAAAAGGATAAAGTTAAGGTCTGAAATAAAAATGCTAATGTACAGTGCTGAAACAGAGTGATACGATTAATTATTGTGCCGTTTTAGACATTTACTTCTTATCCAACTTTTAACTAATGTCTCCATCACACTCAAAGGTATTTTGGCGTTCTTTAGAATCACGGAATGAAATTCCCTAATGTCAAAAGCAGAACCTAAAATGAAAGCAAATATCTTTCTCAATATCAAGTAAATATTGTAAAATCACAAAGTTTCGCTCCCTTAAAATTAGGTGGTATAGTACTCAATGAGTACACGGGAACACAATTGTATGCCATCATATTGGTTACTTTAAATCTACAAGATATTTCATGGTGGATTTAATCTCTTCTATATTCTTTACACTCTAGAAACAATTATCCAAGAGCATGCATAAATACATACATTGCTGTGCATATTTTACATTCCAAAACATTTTGAGTGGGAAAACTTGCGGTATTATTCTACCTTACCAAGAGTAACAATCAATAGTATGATGACAGAAGGTAGGATATAATTAATGTGTAAATTTAATCGTTCACAATAACATTTCGATTGAGTTTATAGACGTGACAGTTTATAGACGTGAATTGATAGAATTACAGTACTAAACTATCAGCACATAGTAGACTTATGTGAACTATATATATATATATATATATATATATATATATATATATATATATATATATATATATATATATATATATATATATATATATATATATTTATATATATATAAATATATATATATATATATATATAGATATATATATATATATATATATATATATATATATATATATATATACAGAGAGAGAGAGAGAGAGCTGCTTGCACAGTGTAACAAAACAAATTTCCAAAATATCATGTTAGAAAAGCATTAGCGTAAACCAGGGTACAACAATGCTAGTAGCAGACGATTATCAAGAAACAGGAAGCATACCTAACCGTGTTTGTGCCTTTTTCCTAAGTTCTTTTATCTTAATTTCTCCGATCTTGTAAGCAGGGGCTTGTCCGGGCCATGTAATGTAACGATCAATTTCATTTGCGACAGACCCGGGTCCCATGTTTGTATAGTTGGTCATATATTCAATAGCTTTATCACGTGACCACCTGCAAATGTTTATCAACCAAAATGATATATATGTCTCTGTGATACAGTGCTGATTCGAAATTATTAAAGCACCAAAGCATGTAGTTATAGATAGTGTTTCGCTGACCACACGTCTTTTGGTCCAAAGTCGATAGAGTCTAGAAGCTATTGTAAGAATTGCCAAACACGTGCTGTCGACAGTTCCAAGGAAAGAACTTGCCGTACAGTAAATAAACAACGTTTCGTTGTTAGATATTTCCGCATTTACATATTGGACACTTAGATATTTATCTGCATATAAAATTAATTACATATCTATTATTTTTATATACCCACATTTAGTCACCATACAATGTCTACATGTCAATATCATACCTGTCGATCCTAAAGCTAATGCCCTTTTGAAACCTTAAATGAACTAGTAGCCATCCCGTTTTGCCATTAAGAGGTGATAACTCTGGCTGAGCCTGAATTAAGAAAGCAAAACGTTCCGCAATTTCATCTGCTTATCTTTATTTCTCTGTTTGATGAAAGACAATTTCTTTGCCTTTCTTTGGAAATCAACATATTTCATTTATTTACATATCTTTCAAAATAAGTTAGGTATATCTGATCGAAAAATGTTAAAATCTTATGTCATGTTCGTTCATTGGTTGATTTAGTTTTAAATTCCAAACCTTATATATGCCAAATCATGTGAATGATACTAAATATTGCAAGATATTGGTCGTAAACATGGTTAAACTCTACTAAAAGCTGAAAATTTCAACGTTTCATCACATTATGAGCCATTTCATATCTCTCCCGAACCCTGTTATGTTTTCCATGTGTACGAATTAATCATACCTCGATTAGCCATATCCGTGGGTCAACCGATTTCGGTCGAATGTTGGAAAACAGGATTTGATGACGTCTTCGATGTAAATATGAGATGTCAGTACCACCTAAGTTCGTCCTTTAAAGATTTCCAGAAATATTCACCTGAGACTTATTTTACTCTGATGCACTCTTTTTCTTCTCAGATCCGCTTTAAAAGGCGGTCTTACTCTTTTCATTCCTTCTCGAATTATTTTGTGCTCCATATGGGAATGTTGGTAGTACTAGATCAGACACAAACGTAACTGATATATTACATCAATAATTTCCAGCACTTTCGAAATAAAACGGAATTATGAGCGACTTCGTTGACTGAATAAGGGCATGACACTTTTTAATTCTAAATTTTATATTTGAACGTCATGTAAACTTAGACTTATTATTAATTATTTCAAAAGACGGATTATATTAGATAGCTTTTTCAAAAATCATTTATTTTATCTAAACTAAAGTTAGAACGGAAAAAGGCTGAAATTTACGACAAACGGCGGCAGTGGGACTTCATTAGCACTTGGAATGAAATATATATTATACCATGGATGTAAAATGAGAACAAATTGTGTATTTCACGGATATACCAAGGAAGTCGACATTCTGAATTTCATTTTGACGTTTAACCAATTTAGCTACCGCGGCTGATATATTTCCTCACCTCGTTATTATTAAGCATTATTTACATTTTCCTCCATCCGACACCTTCACTGAATTTGAAATTACTGTTGCTTTGGAAATTGTATTAAAAAACTCAGCTGATAAAATAATTAATTAAGGTTATTTAAAGTTTATTATCAATCAGGTAAGATATATAACTAATAACTATAATACATAATCAATCGAGCTGCTAAATGAATCTGGTTGGAGGTTACGGTTTCAGTGTACTGCATCATTTTGGAAGTTCCACGCCGTTTTGTTTAGATGTTTTAATTTTAACTTGGGTTCAACATGTATGGACGTGAGTTGAAGATACATATAAGATGATTAAAGATTAATTTTAAGACACTACTCAGATGTGCTTTTTAACATTATATTAGGTATATAGATAATGACCTAGTTGCTTAATATTTAAATGCAGAAATATTTATTTCAGGTAAATCTTCATTTGTCCAGCATATGTCTCGGTAATTTCCTTTCAGATGCATTGAATCGAGTTGCATCTCCAAGGTTCAATCTCTATTGCTCATTTGCCTATGATTTCGGTCCAGTGAATATTTTATTCTGCAAAATATCTTGTAATCATTTACAAGCATAATTTGATAGAATGTTTTTGTCATATCTCTTCTATTCAAAGCGTTTATTCTTTTCAGTTGGATAAAATCTGTAATTTCTTTTTTTCTAACCATGTGGATGAAACCGAAATTTAAAGGATCGACTGCCATCTGATATTCGAGTTGACATGTTATATCAAATATCATTATGAGTCAGATAACCTTAATTTCAGACAAATCGAACTAATAGTGCACGACATTTGCTTAGTCAAGGATAAAGTTGTCGTGTTGCTTCTTATCATGCTCAACTCGGTTGAAAATAATGCATCCAGTTTGTGGTGGAGAAACAGATTATTTAGAAATATAAACTGGAAAATATGTTCACATTAATTGACAAACAATTTGATAATTGGTACACTGAAACCATGATGCGTGGGTGAACTGTTAATCAAGACAGCCAACTTAAAGTTACGAGTAATCTACATAGGTAGAATTTCCAGTCTAACTTACATAGGTATCTTGTAGAACGAGGAATGCGCAGAAACCATGTTTATTTTCATTTGGATTAAATTACTGTTTTCGTATCGTGCATATAAACACTACTAACGTCAAGCTATTGTACATGATGAGTCTTATATTATAAAAATCTCTTTAGCTGTTATTGCACACTTTAAATATACTTAACACTGCTCGTTTAAAGATGACATCCATGAAAGTCTATCCTGTAAACTTTTTATTTAGTAAACACGGATACATTCAGTAGAATATTAATGAGAGAAGTTTCCGAAAACTCACCCGTAATAATGAATTCCTGTATCCACAACCAATCGGACAGCTCTGAGGATTTCTAAACTGTATCGGCCCATCCTATAATATTCAGCAAACTATAAACCACACTGATATGTGTGTAATTATTGTATTGAAATAAAGTCTTCATTATTGTTATATTCTGATGATAATAGCTTCACTCTGTTTTCCGCATGCTGTTAGAAGTAATTCTTAATTAATATGCTTCGGAAAAAATTAAAGAAAATTTATTTGAAGGTGATGAATTACCTAAACTTTTAGTATCATAAAGAAATAAGTATAAGATGAGAAATGGATACTTAATGTTAGTGCATTGCTGCATATGAAGTTATATCTATCAGTTCAATATAATTGGTATTTGCATGTGTAAATTATGATTTGTAGGGGATCATTATTAAAATTTAATGCCAGGAAAGACATCAATTTATGACGCAAACCTTTACATAGGCGTCATGAAAGACTGTTATAAGCCTTTTTTTGGAGTTGTTGTTTCGTAAGCATTGCTGTAAGAAAGTGTAGTCGATGGGTATGACACTTCTACAATTCAAAGACTTGTATTCATTTTCTATTCATGCGCTTTCCAAAGAAAGCGTTGAGTATTTTATGAAACGATCTATACGTTTGTCTGTCTGTATATCCTTATTCAACACCGTTACGTCTTCCCCTACACGATCAATACAATAATGTCCTGCATCATCCTTTCTGAGTGACTACGAGGGAGTAGTATGTTTGCTCTGTCCTCGTGGTTTTCGGTAAATTGGTCAAGGAATCAATTTTCTAAATGTTAAATAAATGTTGATATGTTTTTCAATATAATTTGTTCACAAAATATAACATGCACGTACAAGATAAAGAAACTTCAGTAGTACTGCAACTCGAAACGATTTGCGCAAAGCTCACACTAAATTCCCACCTCACCCCGAAATATGTTATGCCAATTTAATTAATGTCTTAGATGAAATTGTAGTCTCGCTACACCATTCAAAATGGATGTCACACATGAAGCCGTATGTTTACATGTCGTGCATAAGGATTGTCATACATGAAGCTGTTCTTTATCTAGATGTTTAAAGGCTATCGAAAATGAAGGTGTAGGGATGCTATGTCGTATAAAAAGGCTGTAATAAATAAAGTTGTAGATTTGCTACGACATTTTTATAATGAATTCCACAACCAATCGGACAGCTCTGAGGATTTAGCTACCGCGGCTGATATGTTTCCTCACCTCGTTATTATTAAGCATTATTTACATTTTCCTCCATCCGACACGTTCACTGAATATGAAATTTTGAAATTACTGTTGCTTTGGAAATTGTATTAGAAACACTCAGCTGATAAAATAATTAATTAAGGTTATTTAAAGTCCATTATCGATCAGGTAAGATATATAACTAATAACTATAATACATAATCAAGCGAGCTGCTAAATGAATCTGGTTGGAGGTTTCAGTTTCAGTGCACTGCATCATTTTGGAAGTTCCACGCCGTTTTGTTTAAATGTTTTAATTTTAACTTGGGTTCAACATGTATGGACGTGAGTTGAAGATACTTATACGATGATTAAAGATTAATTTTAAGACACTACTCAGATGTGATTTTTAAAATTATATTAGGTATATAGATAATGATCCAGTTGCTTAATATTTAAATGCAGAATTAAAGAAGAGGAGTCATGCATAATGGCTACGATAAATGAAGTCGTATCTGGTCAAATTCATGTCAAAAGGCTGTCATACATGAAGTAGGATTGCTTCATAATGTCAAAAGGCTGTCATGGTTAATGCGCCATATGGAAAGGCTGTCATAAAAGAAGTTACGGTTTTCTGCGTCATTTGAAACGGTGGTCATAAATGAAGTAGGTTTGCTACATCATGTCAAAAGGCTGTCATACATGAAGTAGGTTTGCATAATCATGTCAAAAGGCTGTCATACATGAAGTAGGTTTGCTACATCATGTTAAAAGGCTGTCGTCATACATGAAGTAGGTTTGCTAAATCATACGAAAAGGCTGTCATACATAAAGTACGTTCGTTACATCAATTTAAAAATGCTGTCATACATGAAGTATGTTTGCGACACCATGTCAAAAGGCTGTCATGGTTTTCCGCGTCTTGTGGAAAGGTTGTCATAAATGAAGTTGATGTTTTCTGTGTGATGCACAAAGTCTGTCATAAGTGAAGTTGTAAGTTTGCTACGCCTCGCAAACGGATTGTGGATGGCAGTGAAGTTTTTGGGTGGGCTGATAAAGGTATATTGTTGTTTTGTATAAGAAAGAAGGAACACTACTTAAACACTTAAACTTACAGGACCCAATACAGAACATTTTGTGCTGTTTTACGTGAATAGTTTGAAAATATACGGTGGAGCTTTCATCATATGTTTTCAAATTTTAGCATGCGAGTTCTTATGTCATGATTTCCTTAGCATTGTCAGATACCTTGCGTCTTTGTTAGTTGTATTTCCCTTTCCATGTATAAATGTGTTAGATTGTAGTGAATATTTGTTGGATTATGGAGAATTGGTGCTGAAAATATATTTCTACGATTATTCATTATATCTAGAATATCCCCTATTGTCTATGGTTGCTCGAATTATCATCGCATAGATCTAGGTACAATTGTTCACTACTTTAGGTACAATTGTTCACTAATTTGCGATAGAAATAATTCTTTGTATTAGGTGTTAAGTTCGTAATCAGTAGAGCCTGGCGTGAAGTGCTAGTATTCGACATGTCAACATTTACTAATGAGTTATAAAAATGCTTAGAAAATATATGCAAGTGTGAAATTAAGTATTAAAATTATATG
This sequence comes from Potamilus streckersoni, assembly GCA_016746295.1. Lineage (NCBI taxonomy): Eukaryota > Metazoa > Mollusca > Bivalvia > Unionida > Unionidae > Potamilus > Potamilus streckersoni. The sequence continues at coordinate 86,835 of JAEAOA010002187.1, read as the reverse complement.
GCAGTAAGTGATTAGAGAAAACGTACGTGTGCTACATGTGCGTTTAAGATCATTCACCTGACAACGAATACTGTCTTAAGATATCGGACATAGGGTGTTAGTTTCTCTCGTATGCAAGACCCTTTGCATCCAACAGTATATGATTTACATATTCATTTATTGGTATAGTTTGTGAATTGGGTAAATGATTTAATTAAATTTAATCAAATAGCAAATACAGTGTTTAATTGGATGCGTATGAAACGTTTTAAAGTAAGTTATATTTCTTAACTAGAACCCGTATAAATTCATCTGTTTTAATGGGTTATTTTTATTTTTAAAAATATAATTCTATATTCAAATTAAATAACTTAAGTACGTTTAAAAAATATAATATAGTGGTGATAATAAAAGAACCATAACTATATTGCAGTTTTACTACAATACATTCAATTTCAAAAATAGAATTTAGAATAATGATAGACTGCTTAATTTATAGTACTAATATAATTCAATTATAGATAACATATTTCAGTTACCCCTGGTCTGGCCGAAAAGGAGGATCCTGCTTTCATAATCATGTTTGGACAACATGCATCAAAGTATCCGCAGCTCTTAGCAAAGTTTATGAACGACAAATTTTTTCACTTCGCATCATGTAGTACGAAATGGACATGGTAGGATACAATGTTAAAGATATCATAAAATTTTTATCACTAAAATTGAACCGGATATATTTAGAAAAGAATTGCATATAACTAATTTGCAGGGTCTAGCATAAAAATGTAGAACATATAATAAATTATAAGCAAACAATTAAATATAAATAACATAACAAAAATAAGCATAACCATATTATATGGAATCCATAAAAAAGCAATACGGAATAAATACACCGCAAAGAACTTTGTAATTATGACGATAGCATATAAAATGGAGTCTCCACCATAAGTATTTCTAAATTGGGAACTAAAGATAGTTCTAGTGTCCCATTGTCTAGTTAAGTTACATTTGTACTTACAGTAAAATTCCATCTGCATTAATAATTTGTCGAAGACGCAGAATAGTACATTAAATAAACAGATATAGTTATTGTCATTAAACCAAGTATCGGGACACATCATGGCACAGACAGCACGCACGCATATATTTTACACTTACATCTCGTATTCGTCGTTGTAAAGACCCATTTCTTCACCTAGATATTCACTGTACAGTCCCCAACCCTGCAAAATTTAAAAACGTTATTTATTATTGGTAAACCAGATGAGTGTAAAGCAACGTTCACTTAATAAACTCCTCTTGAAACTAATTAATAACAAAAGGTGAGTTTGGGCAAATTTAAAATAAATTTTTATTTGTAAATTTTAATTTCATTGGCAAGAACAAATTAAGGTCGATAGAAAAGATACTCGGTTTTAATTTTTAAGACATTGAGATTATTTTGTAATCCAAAGTAATATGAGAATAGCAGTTTTGTATATTTTACAGATGTAGGTTAAAAGCCTTCTCCCTTATATGAACTTATACTCACTTAACACTGGTATGCATTCTAAACTACTCTAGAACGAACGAGTGTAATTCGTGTGCTTCTCCAAAATTCGACTCTGCAATAGTTATCGCGAAACAAATGTTTCAACGTAGATAGAACAAGCTCGCTATAATGATTAAACTCTGATCACTGACCACTATCTACTGTCCAGTATCGACGATCATGATCACTTATTAGACAGGTCGCAGTGATTATCCGTCTATGTGACAAATACATTCACATAAAACGTACATGCATGGTTAACGAATTTACTACTGAACAGGTAGTTTATATATATATATATATATATATATATATATATATATATATATATATATATATATATATATATATATATATATAGATGCAATAAACTGACGACGAACAGTACGAAACTAGTAACTAACTAGCCTAAGCGCTTTCGACTCTTAATGAGTCTTTTTCAAAGGCAAATACAAAACATAGTTACGACAAACAAATAAACACAAAAACGTTGCGTTTGTAAACCTCTACATTTCTATCTTCACATGTGCTAAAACTATAAATACAACCAGCTTGTATAGACTAGTTGTGGAAACTGAAAACGGTGTATATTTCCCTAAAAGTCTACAAGCCAAAGCGACATCTATTTTTACTTTGTGTACATATGTAACGCAGATTATATCCCGGATATTTGGTTCTATACCGGTTATTCTGATAGTAAAAATTGAAGGATAAGAAGATTTAGAAAATGTTAAATTCTACTAGTGCATAGTTTTCATTTTCTAGTCTTCTTGGTTTAGACCGCTTGGTTTCAATGTTCTAAAGCGGCGTATCCAGTATGATTCCTTTTCCTTCCTGGTTTCGGAACTCCAGCTGTGGTTGTTGGCAATAGCGATAAGTATTATATCACTGAAAGTGTGGCCAGGGGAGGAGAAGTGTTCTGCGACCGGGCTTCTGTACAGCTTTTTTGTCATCCAATCAGATCTATGAAGGTTTATCCTTATGTGTAGCTTTTCAGTTTCTCCCACGTACTGAAGGCCACAGATCTTAAATGTGATGAGATAAATCACATTCTCTGTTTTGCACGTTTTGTTTGGACCATGTATGTTTAGTTTTTCTTTAGTCACTGTGCTAGTGAATGTCTGGGTCTCTATCATATGTTGACAGGTTTTGCATCTTTTATCGCCACAGGGTCCAGATTAACTAGGTTGGTTTTGACTAGCGATTGTTGTTAGCTTGGCCCTGACTAGGATGTCCTTTAGGTCTTTTGGTCTCCGGTAAGCTACTACAGGTTTGTTCGGAAGTATTAGGTTTAGTATGTCTGACGATTGCACGGTTGGCCAGTGGTTTGCGATGATTTTACCTACTTTGGGATTGTCTGGGTGATAGGTCAGAATAAATGGTATCCTATCAACCTTTTCTTTCTGTCCATATCTGAGTAGGTCATCACGGTTTGTTTGTTTGGCCCTTTGGATTGCCTCCGCAATCAGGTCTTTGTCGTAGCCTCGGTAAATTAAATGTTTAGCCAGCTCTTCAGACCTTTCTAGGAATCTTTCATCGTCGGAGCAAATTCTGCGTATCCTCAGTGCCTGGCTATATGGAATGTTCTTAATGCAGTGTTTTGGATGACAGCTGGTTGGGAGAAGATACTGGTGTTTGTCGGTTGGTTTCGAGTAGATGTCTGTGTGTAATTTGGTTTCCACCAGTCTGGTTGTTGTGTCCAGGAAAACATGGTTTGAGTTGGAAATTTCTGCCGTGAATTTTATTGAAGGATGGAAGTTGTTTGCCTTTGAAATGAAGTCATCCAGACTTTCTCTTCCATACTGCCATTTCATTTCTATATCATCGATAAAGCGTACCCACTGGTATGGTGTACGCTCAACCGATGCTAAGAGCTTTCCCTCAAGTTTTCCCATGAAAATGTTAGCATACGAAGGGGCCATTTTAGTACCCATTGCAGTTCCATTGATTTGTAGGTAGTTTTCTTCATTAAATTCAAAGTTGTTGAGTTTTAGGACAAGCTCCAGGAGTTGGATTAAGAAGTGTGTGGGTGGATTGTTTACAGTTCTTGTTTCCCATGCTTCGCTGCATGCCTGTAACCCTTCGTTGTGCGGTATGTTGGTGTACAAAGATGTGACGTCTAATGAAGCAAGTAATGTATCTGGCAGTAATGGTTCACTAGCTTTGCTTTTTATGAGATAATCTGTCGTGTCTTGAAGATATGATGGTAATTTGTATTGAATGTGGAACCTTCAGCATTCAGTTCACCCCAAACTAGGCATCAGCAGACCGATACATATTTTCATTTAGACTTAGTTCAGGCTCTGCTAAATGTTTTCTGTACGTGCTGTCTTCTGTATGCGGATAAATAAATCGCCATTTAGTGCGTAAAGTTCAGCTCAACTGCACTCATTACTTTCTCTGGGTATGGCTTCAATTTATTGAGCGATTGATTCGTGGATGGATTTACAAGATGAGCAACTGTGACTACCATCCAGTCCACCAAACATTCAGCAGGAATCTTTATAGAGGCTACAACTTGTGTGCATGGGCAAGAATGCAGCATATGCTTGTTGGCGGGTTTAAGTGGATCGATCCAAGAGTATATGAATAAAAAAATATAAAAACCACTTATTTGATTAATCCAGACGATCTATACAATAGCCATTACCCGTTAGTACCAGAAGAGTGGTGTGTACCTCGGGATTTGGTGTTCCATCATAAACGCGAGATTATAAATCATACTGGACACAAATATACAGAATGTATCACATTCGTACCCAAACGGAAAATTTAAGCAACTAAAATCTTCACATACGAAACCTCCATCTATATCAGTGATGCGTATGCGTATGTACAAAGTTCACTGTGTGTTTCAGTGTTGCCAGGACTCACAAATTTTCTCGTACATTCAAATGAATATGAATCTGCACACACAGACCTTGAGCGATTTTGAGAAAAAATCTTCAGACCCATGAACAGTGTTCTGTTCGGAAGTGCTAAGGAGAATTATGGAAAGTATATTAGAATAGACCAAATCCGCATTGTTAAAAATAACAGTTTCGTAGGTTAATTGCTGTCTTAACATTCGAGTCTCGAAAGCTCTTTGGTCGTGGACACATTGCCATCAAGAGTCAAGGTCGAAACTGATGCTGACAAAGCCTGTCTTCACTAGCACGTCTGTGTTAGTCTCATCCTAACTGTTCATGCATGTGTTTTATTATGAGAAGATAAAACTGCGATACGGTGTCAACATTAAGATGTACGTTGCAACAAACGTTTCTCGAGTACGAATTAATGTTGATAAATATTCAAACCGATTTTTTGCTCCTAAAATATGAAAAGAAGATGCTGCTGAAAATACAGAGAGGCTTGCAAAAGTAAACTTACCAATCAATATGATGTACTACGTCCCAAAATGTATTAGATCTTGGTTGGCTACTTCGAAATCATAATGAATATGGAATGGTTGCGTGAGCGATGTAAATTCGCACACACATAATTGCTTACAGTCAAAGAAACGTCAGATTTTTATGTACCGAAGAAATTATTCAAACTTGTCCCAGCTTGGCAATAACCGGTAGACATCCCCTTGTGGAAACAATACTTCCACTTAGAGGCACGCATACATTCCAAAAAAAACCTTGCCGGTAATTTTTTCTCGGTGGGACAGACTTTTAATTATTGTCGTTGAAATAACCTATTTATAAACTTTGCATCACGGTTTGCATCAGTGCTAAATGGTACCATACTGGTTAATTCGGCGTATCAATCTGCGAGTCCAACCAATTGGACGGAACATACCTAAATATTAGCAAAAACTGACCACATTGTAACAACTCCGGTGCATATAGACTGGCTCCGAGTGGGTCTAATGGCAATTGTTGCGAAATTACTTTGTGCGCAACGGTGACCGTCTTTCGTCAGTGGCTCAGATTCTTTGAATCTACTTGCAACATCTACATTACCATATTTTTAATTTCTTATGCGATGAGTATGCGTGTCTTGGTATTCGAGCACTTGGAGAAACAAAAATATAAAATTGTTGGTCTTCGTAAGTATTTCGATATGAATTTATTCACGTTAAATCGTCCATAGTGTTTTATGTACATTTTCAACAGCACCTGTTTAGCCAACCACATCCGAGTAAGACGGTTGGAGACATTTTTACATCGGAGTGATTTGCTTCTCTATGGGTAGACTTTATCTACCGAGTTTAACCTTCTTCAATCCTCTGATGATCCATCAAGCGATTTTTTCTTGAAGTGAAGGACTGATTTATTTCAAAACTCATTTCGCGCAATGATTCTTAATCCAAATTGATCTGTAAAAGCTCAAATGCTGTTGCGTATGTCTTTGAGATCACTAAGGTAGGATCAGTGCACATAATTGCGCTATAGGATTCACGATCAACATTATTGTAATATATTCGGAGATTTTATGCTAGTGCTTCAGTCCTTATTAAGAAGCAAATCGTTGATGAAGCTCCTGCCATTGACGACCTTGATCCGAGAGAGGATGATATTGTTGTGTGCGATGAAGTAACATAAACACGAAGAAATCCTTGCTAGAATATTTTCACCGATTTTTCGGCATAATAATAAACGGACGACATCTATTTCATTCAATGATGCTCACATTTACCTAAAGTGATCCGGCACAACTGCAGAGGTTAATGATGTTTTTTTTGTAATGACGACCTGGTGTCCTATTAATTTCTCATGCAATGTTTCAGATTTTAATCACAGAAATCACCCAGAACCTATATATTACCATCACTATTGACAGACATGACTGGCCGAGCACGTATCGTTCATGTCTGGATGCAAGAATGTTAACGAATATGATAAATATAGATGTAAAAGAACAAAGAGACGTTATAGCCATGCATGTTGAACCAAAAGAGAAATCCTTCTAAGATTGACTGAAACATTTTCACAGTTGTAAATATGTCCATGAGCGCGTGTGATTTATGCTGGTATCGCTGCAGACTGAACGGGAACACTTTACAGCGAGTTTTGAACAAATGCTTGCACCGGTGGTCAATCCAGCAAAAGACATTGTAGCTACGGCAACAAACATCGCAGAGAGAACCGAACCTCCTTTCGTTTTCTAGAATGGAAAAAGTTGGAGGTGTTCCTAAACTACAAATTCCATATGTAAAAAAGCCAAACCAAAGCAAGCGGTCATACTAAAATCTAAGAGAATAATATGACTTAAATATATCCGGAGCAACCAGCGCGACTAAACCTGAGAGGGCACATAATTCGGCTGTAGTTTTCGAGTTTGACCTAAATGACATGACTAGAAAAATGACATGTCACGAAGTCAGAGGAGTACCACGGGACGAAACTTATCTTGCAAAAAGTAATGGATAAGACTTTTTTATATAAAAACGACATCCTGTTCAAAGAATAATTCGATGCCGTATTTGGCATGGTGATGCATGTGTTGCAGGATAAAAAAATTACACCAGAAATTTATTTGAGGCTTTGAATGTCTCATGTACTACCTCTTGGTATGCTGAGTAAAATGGAAACCAGTTTGGAACATTGTAGAACAACAGTATACTCTTCTTCCGGAATTCTGGTAAACTGGCATTCATAGAGTAACTGTGCTAAAAATGAAAGAGGTATACTAAAAATATTAAACAGATCAATACAAACACACACATAAATGTTAAAATATTAAACTGAATAATTTTAGTTCAATTTAAGTGCAGACCGTTCTTTTTTATGTACAATATTTCAACTTATATAAAATGGTTTTATAGACCTCATACATCAAATATATTTTTCTTTCCTACGTTAATAACGGATATATTCATCGTGTAATACTAAAATATATTTTAAGGAGTAGTGAAGTAACGAGTGAAAATATTTATATTTTGGTACCAAAATATGAAATATATCTGTTATCAAAGTACGGAAAGAAAATTATATTTTAGTCACATACTAAACTTGCTCTAGAATCAAAGGTTAGAAGATTAATCTCACTCTTCGGCAAACCGACCTCAATCTCACCCACTTTTCCTGAATCCATTTCACTTTCTTTGACTGCTCATGGTTATGCATCGGCTTGTTCAAAGTGATATAAAGAAAGATTGAAGATAACAAGAAGCTTTGTAAATTTTAACAATAATGATTTATTTTCCTAGAAAACATGAAAAAATGTAATTATGTTAAACCGGACTTACGATTTACGGAAATGACCAATATTGTTTGATTTAAAGATAAACATAAATGCTGTAAAAAAAGTTCTTAACAAACAGTCTGAAGTTCATTCCGGTCCAAAATGGCGGATGATGATGTCAGACGAAGGCTAAAAGAAAGAAACAGAATTTTCAGAGTTTCTATTGTTACGTAACAATTTAGAATATTTTCGTAAAATATCTTTGTCCAAACTAGTAATGTTGTTCTCCAGGAAAACAATTATTCAGAAAAACTAAGTAAAATTTTCTCCACTAACAAGGCATATGTTGTTCTGCGTAGACATACGAACATTTTACTTCTTCTAGCACAAAATACATTTTTTAGGTAATAGAAGTTGTGTAACTCTATGATGTTACAACAGGCAATGACTCTTGACTGCGACTCTCAAAGGTCTTGCAAAATACCTCTGCATTTAAACAAAGCTAATACGTTGTTTAAACTGCAAGCGCGTAAAGGACACGTGCGATTTCAAAATATGTCCGAACATTAAGAAAACCTGACCAAGTATCAGCCAATTGTTTCATAGCTATTCCTGAATGTTTACTTGTAATGAATTTGCCTCGATACAGAGCACTTGCTCACATGAGTCACATTTACGACTCGAGTAAACACGATGATTTCAGCAACATATTAGAATGATGTCAATATATTCGTATTAATAATTACATTTAATGAAATAAAAATAAAAAAAGATTTATACAAAATTCATTCATTAGCAAACAAACACTTCAAATATAATGACGTAAAATCATGTAAATATATGTGACTTCAGAAAGCAGTTTGACAGGGATGTACTAGTCTTTGGAACAAATTACATTTTTGTCACTTCTTAAACTATTTGATACTATAGAAAAACAATGCAAATCCAATTTAAACAATTTATAAGAGTGAGTTTATCATTGTCAATGAATTAAGATGTAACAAGCTAAGAGAGGCACAATCATCATCTGGTTACATTTCATCATTATAAATTAATTTCCATGTCTGAAACGGAAGACATATCTATTTATGCATTTATGCAATCTAGCTCACTAAATAACTCTTGTTTTTTTGTTGTGGCTTCGGATATATATATAAAAATTATCCTTTTTTCTTCTAGAATATATATATATATATATATATATATATATATATATATATATATATATAGATAGATAGATAGATACACTAAAAGAGAATGATTAGTGTACACTTTTTTATATGCGTTCGAATATAACCTGCAGATGGTGACCAGGAACAGCTTCATGTAGACATATTGGCACCAAATCGAAGGTAGATCTGAAAAAATATTTAGTACAACTTAGTTCAAATGTTTTAATACAGTACTTTTAAGATCAGCGTTATTGCGATTTATTCTTATCACATAATTAATGATTTCTACCAAAAATACTAGGATGTATCTCAGGAAGCAAGCTACACAGATGCACATCAAGGAGATGCTCACAAAATAAGACTGTAAATTCTGTGAGTTACTGAAGAGCTTCCATTCAGTCCAAAACCATAGGAATTTTAAGTATATTGACTGGAACTTGATAACCACCAGAATTTGTTAACAGGACATTCCTAAGACATATTTTACATTTAAATTTGCAATATAAAATTTAATCAAAAGGTTCATCTACTAAGCATTTACTTGTTTAATTTGAAAATATACCAACATTTCAAGAGGCCTCAACAAATTGATGAACAAAATTCCCGGTTCGTCGTTGCTTGCGCTTTGGTAACTTGCTGTTAATCCGTCACTGTCGCTCTTCTCTACACTGAATATATAAAATTCACGCACATTTTCTTTCTCATATTATTATTCAATGAAAGGGTTTCAACCAGTGAAATATATGTTATCATATCAATTCAAAGTGTATTCTATTGTTATCACGTTGAAGAACAGATAATATATAATCCTATTGGGCAGTACTTTTCTAATATATCCCGTAATTAACGGCTAGTTCAAAAGTCTCTGACAGTAACATTTTCAAATCAGACACAAAACATAAAAGACAACATTGAATAAAAGAAATGAAAATGCTCAACTCAGCATGTTTGTATTCCCTAGACTTAGTTATACATTGTACATATTCTCGGTATCATTCTCATCGTCATAATTGGTTAGCTATCCATGGCGTTACAATAGAAACTTATCATGCATGCTATAATATTATCATACTCTCCTTTTTGTTTGTACTCTACAATCGATTTCAACCACACACGGCATCAAGGATATATAAAATTCCACAAAAATAGTACATTTTTCATCAACTTATAATTTCTAACCTGATTGTCGTCAAAAGGTCTCAGTACTTTGCACTTGTTATCTCTTCAAATCAAACGGGAGTTTCCTTAGACATGATCTCCATATTGAATTGACGGGTCTGTGATTTCAAACAACTGATGTGATGTAGTTCATAGTCTTAATATAGTCATTTATTCCGTACATTTTGAAGTTATATCTCTTCGAAAATTAGCGTACAAAAATTATCCTTTCTTCTTCAAGAATAGGCTTTAAAGTGTTAAAACTAGACATTGCAAGTTTTGACGCAGACGACGCCGTTTTTACTAAAACAGACTATTCTCGAAATTAAAAAGAATAGTGAGTAGTCTACAAGTTTACATTTAGTTTCCCATTAGGTTGCAAAGCAAAAAAGCTGACAATGTTAAAGAACTCTGGCGACAATCAGTTAACGATTATAAACTTATGAACGAAATGACAACTGTACACCTTTAGAGAGAGTAGAAACAAACAGAGAATATGTGAATACTACATGCTAATCGTAGGTGTAAGTGTAATTGGAGACTTTTTAATAAGACTTCTTGAGTCTTATTTTTGCATGAATTATTTCATTTGTATATTAAAGAGCATGTGTAAATTATAAAGCATGTGTTTAGTAAAAACCTATTGTCTAATAGCAATGTGCATATATAACCATACAGTGAGTACCATACCTCACATCAAAGCCAGTTCACATTATCTCACACTCAGTTTGAGTCATGTGAAGGAGTCTCTATCTGTTTAGCATATAGGATAAAAACATTGTCATCCAAGCATGGACATCAATTCGGAGCAATATTGAAAACATTCCAAAACGAAGGTCAGCCTTGTTTTGATAAAAAAATAACATAGATAAGGTACCTACCTTAGCGGAACATTTGGTATGTCTTTGAAATAGCTTGACAATTTTGGATAAAAACGTTGAAAGACCATCTTCTTTATTAGTTCCAAAATATGGTCCTAAATTAAGAAAATATGCCATTATAATGAAAACATTATTTATTTACAATATATAATAGATCATGTACAAAACAGTATCAAGGATCCGATATTTTGATAATGTTATTGTTTATCAAATATACTGGTTCATCTATTCCATGTCAGTTTCGAGTAAATTTTAGTTCATTCAGTATTCGGAATAAAGATAAATTAAACTGTCTATGTGATATTAATTGACAAAATTCTAAACATGATATCCTTACCGAAGCACCTCACAGCTCTGAGAGTTACACCTAGGTGTCCATGGCATTGAAATCCTACTGATGACGAACTCCAAACAGTGCATTATTGGTCATATAGATTTTAACACTATAATAAATATAATCTTTGTAATACAATAATTTTGGCCGATAATTATATAGAGCCTTTTACAAAGGAAAGGAATCATAGCTATACATTTGCATTAGATGTGTATATGTGCTTGTGTGTATATATGTGTGTTTGTGTGTGTATGAGAGTATATATGTGTGTTTGTGTGAGAGTGTATGTGATATGGATATTTAACGTAGCTTTAACAAACGTTAGTTGGTAAATGTAGCCAAGATTTCCATTGAGCAGAACGAACTATGTAATCAGGCCAAGCAGCATTTTTCCGTATAAACTGTACGGAGAACTACTTCACACCACCTTTGATAAACAGAGTAACATGCAAAGTAACAAATGCTAACATCGAAAAAGAAGGCATTCGCATCGCATGCCTTTAAAATAAAATTTTATTCTGATTTTACAGAATCAAATGACTTGTAAGTTTTTATGAAAAAATAAGCACATATTTTTACTCTAGATGTTATCCAAATCTGATCACAAAATGTTGCATGGATGGTAGATGTTGGTCTGCTGTGCGAGTATTTTGCAAGCAACTGTTGGACCCTAATTGACAGAATTCTGAAAATGTTTACAAAAGTTGCCATATCCGAAAAGTTTTATACATGTAGACATTCCATGCAAAAACACTGTTCCAGCGAAATCTGACGTGACTCTTGAAGTGGACGATATTTCACAAGCTGATTTATCAAGTATTCATAACTAAGCAACAAAACTTTTGTCATTACCAGTTGAACATCAAGATGATCAAAACGTGAAATGAATTAAGTCTTCCAAAGAGGAAGGGATCATAAGGATTTAAATCTATTAAATATTAAGATATAAAATATCTCGTTTATACTTATCTCAGAGCCTGAAAACTCAGAGCCTACCAAATAAACTTACAAGTAAACTCAAAACTCTACGCTGACCGATATAGTAAATGTGCTAATGGGGTTTCAAAGACAACAATTATACCAATTAGACATATTTTCCTGCAATATAATACTCTGAAACTAATAGTTACGATGTGGGGGGAAGGGACAGGTAGAAATAAATTCCTCCCATTACCCTTTCGTAACCGTTATGGTAGGTGTCTTTGTTTGACTATTGGACCACTCACTAGAGTAACTTACCAATAGTCTTAATTTCAATTGTAAATAGCTTATATAAGAAGCATAAACTGTTTATGAATAAGTAAATAGATTGAAGAAATGACAATTGGAAAATCATTCAAGTCACAATGAATTTAAATATGAAATCATTATATCGAAGAGTCATTTGAATGTCAAAAGAATCCGACACATCCCTTGCGTTTGAATATTGAGCTTTTACTCAGAAAACAAGCGCCAGTGTAGATAAAGGTATTAAGACAAAGCTGCGGAATATTCAATACGTTAGACTCACTAACGTATTGAAAAACTGTACTCACTCGTGTAACTACTTTGATTGATGTTCTTTATAGAGATACATAGTAGAAATCCTCAACAAGCATTCATACGCTTAAATCAATTTATAAAATTCATATGATGTGTCTTTAAAAAAAGCAAAATAAAACTACAAACATACAGTTGGAGACTCAGTTTTCCTATTAGGTTTGGCATTGACAGTTCCATTCAGTGATCACAGATCAAAATGGCACAAATAAACTCCAATATCCACATTGAAAACGTACCCTTATAGGACTTTGACACACAATATTTTAAAAACTACTTTGTTTAATAGATTAACGTGACCAATCAGTAACTCTTCAGGAAACTCCACGATCCATTTATATAAATAAAAGAAATATCATTTCGATCAAGCATTATGAATGTGCAGGTTGACCCGCCATCAAACCATTTATAACCAGCAAATCTCATTGATTGAAATAACAGTATTATCTAAGTTGATACCGAAACTTCATCACAGACCAGCAAGGTCTGAGTGCAGATCTTATTTCCTAATTGATTAAGGTAGCTTCTGAACATTTGGAATCATATTTACACTAACTGAAACAGCCACCTTAGAAAACATAATTTAAAACTAAATTCATGTTACTCTTGACAATAATGTTGTAAATGAAACATTTGCTTCATGATCAAAAGAAACAATGGATTAAAGAATACTAATGAGTTTGATGATCTTTCAACAATATTCTCAAAAACGGCTTGGAAAAAGACATTACAACATAATATGAGTATTGAAGTTTCTGTATTAATGGTAAATTTGGTACTTACTGAATCGTTTGAATAGAATCGACTATCGTTAAGAAGACTTTTAAAAAAGTCTTTCACTGAACCACTGAATCCCAGTTTCTTCACAATCTGCAAAAAAAATGCGATAAGAAAATTTAGGACATTAAATTGTTTTATTTATTTGTTTTTTCTCCAATTGAAGTAGAATGAGTTCAACTTAAAATTAGGCAGTAACATTTGTCTAGCTGAACGATAATATATTCGCTTCAATCATATTGCAATTTTGAGAGGGAGAAATCGTTTCTTCGACTGTACTTTATCTTAGAAACATCTCCATCACAGAACCACAAAATCACAGTTAGTTTACGATCTGCAACAGAGAAATGCAGTAAGGAGGACTAACTACACTAATTTGTTTATTGCTTTGTTTAATTCTGTGATTAGTGTAAATTGTGTGTGCCTTAACATTAGAATTTACTCTTTTGTCTTGATGGAATATATAATATATTCGTCTTAATCCTATAGTGATTGGAAAGGCGAAATCGTACATCGGACAATATCTCATGTTAGATAGTTATATTGGACTATGTCTGTCCACGAAAATGATACAATAGTAAAATTTGTTAAGTTAGCAAGTTTGTGTTATGCTATAAAACGGTTGTTTCCCAATCAGTAAAATGGTTGTTACTTTGCCCTCCATAAATTTTAGACGATAGTAGTTCCAAACAAGAAAGGATTACAACAGAATCGTAATAAAACGCATACTCACAACATTTTCACAAAAAAAGAAAGGCGTAAATATAAGGGTTATGCATTGGTTGAGTGTAAACAATTTTTTTACAATTTCATAAATAATCCATTAATAACAAAGTCACCTACAAAATGATCGCAGACGATATGTAATGGTGACGTTAGAATTAATTTTACGTCAACCTATGACGCACGCTACCGAAATGCACAAAATCATTTATGGACTCTAATGCTATTTTTCTTCAGGTGATTCCAGTCAATCAATGCCATAAGATACATGCTCCAGTAGAAGCCTTCTTCTGTCTCCAGTAATGCGTGTCTCAATAGACCCGAGATATGAAACGTGAATTGATTCATAAACAACTATGGAATTGTCTGGCGCGTACCGTCTGATTTCGGACCCCATGGCTATAAGTTTGAGTGGCTAATGGCGCTAGAGGTTCACAAGGTGTTTATTATGGGACTTAGCAAAAAGGAAAAACTGTACTGTTATAAATGGTTAGTACTACCTATATTAGACCCGTAAGCGCACATACCCGCCCAAATGGTATGGATGTGCTCTCACGCACATTCTTGACTGCATTTCTACTGTATAAATATAACGAATTATTAGTGTAGTACGGATACTTTTGATTCTGACTAGTTTTAATAAGTTTCAAAACATCTTCATCCAAATAAGATCGTCTTTCGTCATATATCATTTACTGATATTGTGTTAGAAATGCCGAGCAAAAAATAATATTAAAAATTGCTTCAATGACGCATGCAGTCGGAATATAGTCATCAAACTGTTTCGAAATGAATATACACCTGCAATTTAAAAAAGTGTATCTTTAATTATCAGCAGTGAAAGCAAGTAAATATGAATAATACCTGGTTCATATTCCCAGAGATCCTTTCCACCTCCTTTAAACCAACGTCATACACCTCCTCGGGGGTCATGCTTAAAGATAGGTGCCATCTCAGACACGCCCGATAGTAGTTGTGGGTAGGATCCCACTCCATTACGCCATATGACTTCCGTGTCTTCGGCATGTATTCCTATTTTCATAATAATAATAATAATAATAATAATAATAATAATAATAAGAAGAAGAAGAAGAAGAAGAAGAAGAAGAAGAAGAAGAAGAAGAAGAAGAAGAAGAAGAAGAAGAAGAAGAAGAATGGTAGATAAAGGAATAAATCAATAATTGCAACTTAAATACAAGATCAGCTAAGACACAGATAAATAAAGAAGAAGGAAAATAGACATCGTTGATTCATTAGTAATACTGGTTAATGTGCGTTGAATCTGACGAAAAGACTTCGATATTGTTTGAAATATTTAAGGTAGTAAATTCATTTACAAATGTCACAGTTGCGAGTGCTAATTTTATAAGATTGTGAAAATGTTAATTTCTGGTGTCATTTTGTTTTACATATATTCTTCGTCAATTACTCTAACATTTATGGACGTAATTTGCAGATGAAACGTTTTCTTGATCTGTTCTCTATACACGATTAAACACATAAGTAATGAGTGAACCAAATATGCGCCGTTAATTAATGTAAATTGCCAAAAAAGTATCGAAACCCTTGATTGTCCTTTGATATGGGGCTGTATGTGCCTCATTATCATGATAGAAGGGAACGGATACTGTTGGCAATTTTCCAATTCCTGTGTATGTTAGTCTACGGAGATACCAGGTACTCTTCCGTCGAATGAAAAGGACGTAATAGATGCATTGATTATAGTTACCAAATTGGATGCACTAAGTGTAATACCATACTACCTACGAGAAAACCGTGAAAACTAATGATTTCAAAGAAGGCAGACGCAATGTATCATCACGACTCATTTGGACAGCAAGAATACTACATACAGTCCTATGGTGTAAATTGTATTTTGAAAGAATAAAACTCATATAGATTGTAAATTTCTCTAAACGAAAGGAATATCGATGCAATTTTGGCATGATTATCTGGCAAGCGGGATAAAGGAAGACAAAAAAATGAAAAATAAGAAACTTACATTAATCATATAATTCCTTAGTTTTCTAAAAGCGTTGACATTCGACTCTACTGCCTTTCTTCCTCTGTTTCGAATGTCAACCCTATATAATATATCGAACATTACATTTCATGTCCAACCTACATAATATTTCAAACAATACTTTTCATGTCGACACTATGTAATAAATCAAACATTACTTTTCATGTCGACCCTACATAATATATGAAGCATTACTTATCATGTCGTCCCAATATAATATATCAGATGTTACTTTTCATGTCGACCCTATATATTATATCAGACATTACTTTTCTTATCGACCATATATATTATAACAAACGTTACTTTTTATGTCGACCCTATATAGTATGTCAATCATTACTTTACATGGTAATCCTAAATATTATAGCATACATTCCTTTCATGTTCGTGCCATATATGTTATATCAAACATAACTTTTTATGTCGACCTTATATAATACATCAAATATTACTTTTCATGTCTACCCTATATGTTATATCAAACGTTACTTTTAATGTCGACCCTATATAATATATTAAAAATTACTTTTCATATCCACACTATATAATATATCAAATATTACTTTTCATGTCGACTATAAGATAAGATAAGAATTCTTTATTTCAGACTGCATAGACCATACATCTAAATTAAAATACTGATATAGAGTAAAAACAATGTAAACATAAAAGAACATATATATATATATATATATATATATATATATATATATATATATATATATATATATATATATATATATATATATATATATATATATATATATATATATATATATATATATATATATATATATATAAACATATACATATATATGTACATATACATATATACATATACACACACAAACATATACACATACACACATACATACATATATATATATATATATATATATATATATATATATATATATATATATATATGTATACACATACATACACACATACACATACATACATACATATATACATACACATAATCATATATATACATACACACACATAAACATACACACACACACACACACACACATATATATATATATATATATATATATATATATATATATATATATATATATATATATATATATATATATATATATGCACACACATACACATACACACATACATATACACTAAATCATATATACATATCATATGTACAAGTATTCAGATACATTTACAACAATTATTTGCGCCATGCATTGTTAAAAATGAAATTTAAGTGACACATTTAAATAGTAATTGGTTCCATCTGCTAACAATGTGAGAATTTAAATTAATGTCATATTTCCAAAGTGATTTCAATATACAGTTCTCACTATTAGAATGTCTTGTTATCATTGAATATACATACTTTCTCATTACTTCCTCAAAACTTTATACATTATAATTAACAATCATGTTGGAGGCACTGTTCCATCTAGGAAGACCTAATAGAAAGCGAAGACTATTATTATAACCAATTACTAGTTTTCTTTTCACATTTTCACTAAAGTTTGTCCACAGTGGAGCACAATACATAGTGCAGCAATAAGATTTGAATAATCTAATTTTGATACTCAATGAACAAGGCTTAAATTTGTGTAGGAGCATGTTTGTTCGAGTACACAAATATCGATAATGTCTCATCATATCTTCATTATCTGACTGATTGGATTTCAAAATATGGCCCAAATACATATAACTGTCGACATACGTAAGTGCATTGCCGTTAAGGTGTACAGAGGGAGGTGATGATAATTTAAAAGAAGTTGGCTGAAAGTCCATGCATACAGATTTTTGTGTATTATAAATGATATTATTCCCTAATGCATATTGTTCACTTATTTTCAATTATTTTTCTTAAACCTGCGACAGACGGACCTATCAGTGGCATCTCTTCAGCAAATCTAAAATTGTTAAGAAACAGCCCATTTGGTGGCAGACGTAACCCTACGTTGCAATGACCCAATATACGATTTAAGTCGTCAATGTAAATATTAAAAAACATATATAACTATATATGTTATATGTAAACATAAATTTTCATGACGACCTTATATAATACATCAAACATTACTTTTCATGTCGCCACTATAGAATATATCGAGCATTGCTTTTCATGTCAACCCTAAATAATATATCAAACAATACTTTTCATGTCGGCACTATGTAATAAATCAAACATTACTTTTCATGTCGACCCTATATAATATATCAAACATTTCTTATCATGTCGACCCAATATATAATGTCAAACATAACTTTTCATGTCGACGCTATATATTATATCAAGCATTACTTTTCTTGTCGACCATATATATTATAGCCAACAATACTTTTCATGTCGACCCTATATAATATATCAAACGTTTCTTTTCATTTCGACCAAATATATTATATGAAACCATACTTTTCATGTCGACCCTATATATTATATCAAACGTTACATTTCATGTCGACCCTTTATACTATATCAAACGTTACTTCTCATGTCGACACTATATAATATATCTAACGTTACGTTTCATGTCAACCGTATCTATTATATCAAACATTACTTTTCTTGTCGACCCGATATATCATAGCAAACAACACTTTTCATGTTGACCCTATATATTGTATTAAACTTTACTTTTCAAGTCGACATTACATAATACATCAAACATTACTTTTCACGTCAATCCTATATAATATATCAAACATTACCTTTCATGTCGACCCTATATATTACATGAAACTTTACATTTCAAATCGACCCTATATCATATCAAACTTTACCTTATATATCGACCCTATATATCATACCAACATTACTTTTCATATCGACCCTACATATTGTAACAAACATTACGTTACATGTCTACCCTATATAATATAGCTAAGGCTAATTTCATGTCTACCCTATATATTATATCAAATGATACTTGTCATGGTAACCCTATATAATTTAATCATTGCTTATCATGTCGACGCTATATAAAAATTAAATCATTACCTTACATATCGACCCGATATAATATATCAAACGTTACCTTTCAATGTCGACCCTATCTATTTAATATATCTAATATATCAATCATTACTTTTAAATTTGATCCTATATATTATATCAAACATTACTTTCCATGTCTACCCTATATCATATCAAACATTACTTTTCAATATAGTATATCAATCATTACTTTACATGGTAATCCTATATATTATATCATACATTCCTTTCATGTTGATCCTATATAATATATCAAACATAACTTTTCATGTCGACCTTATATAATACATCAAATGTTACTTTTCATGTCGACCACATATAATATATCAAACATTACTTTTCATGTCGACCATATATGTTATATCAAATATAACTTTTCTTTTCATGTCGACCTTATATAATACATCAAATATTACTTTTCATGTCGACCCTATATAATATATCGAGCATTACTTTTCATGTCTACCCTATATATTTTATCAAACGTTACTTTTCATGTCGACCTATATAATATATTAAAACGTTACTTTTCATGTCGACCATTTATGTTATATCAAACATAACTTTTCATGTCGACCTTATATAATACATCAAACATTACTTTTCATGTCGACCCTATATAATATATCGAACATTACTTTTCATGTCTACCCTATATATTTTATCGAACGTTACTTTTCATGTCGACCCTATATCATATCTAATATTACCTTACAAATCGACCCCATATAAAATACCTAAATTACTTTTCATGTTGACCATATATATTGTATCAAAAATTACGTTTCATGTCGACCCTATATAGTATAGCAAAGGTTAATTTGATGTTGACCCTATCTATTATAACAAACATTACTTTTCATAGTAACCCTATAAATTATATCAAACATTGCTTATTATGTCGACGCTATATACAATATCAAACATTGCCTGACATGTCGACCCTATACAATATATCAAACCTTACTTCTCATGTCGACTCAATATAATATCGCAAACGTTACTTTTCATATTTTTATATTAAACGTAACTTTTCATGTCGACCCTATGTAATATATAAAACGATACATTTCATGTCGACCATATATGATATATCAAATTTATTTTTTCAGGTCGACCCAATAAATTATAGCAAGCGTATTTGTTATGTTTGACCCTATATAATATATCAAACATTACCTTACATGTCGAACCAATATAATATATCAAACATTACTTTCCATATCGACCCTATATAATATATGAAACGTTAACTTTCATGTCCACCCTATATGTCAACCCTATATAATATATCAGACATTACTTTTCATGTCGACCCCATATATTATATCAAACGTTACTTTTCATATCGAATCGATATAATCTATAAAACATTATTTTTCATGTAGATCCTATATAATGTATAAAACATTACGTTTCATGCAGACCCTATGTAGTACCTAAAATATTTATTTTCATCTCGAATCTATATAGTATATGAAACATTACTTTTCATGTAGACTCTATATAATATATCAAACATTACTTTTTATGTCGACCTAAATAATATATCAAAAGTTACTTTTCTTGTCGACAATATATAATATATCAAACATTACTTTTCATGTCGACACTATATAACATATAAACATTGTTTTTCATATCGACAGTATATAGTATAAAAACGTTAGTTTTCATGTCCACCTTATATAATATGTCAAACGTTACTTTTCATGTCGACCCTATTTAATATATGAAACATTACTATTCATGTCCTCTTTATATAATATATCTAACCTTTCATTTCATGTCGAAATTTTATAATATATAAAACATTACTTTTCATATCCACTCCATATAATATATCAAACATTACATTTCATGTCGACACTCTATGCTATATCAAACATTACTTTTCATGTCGACACTATTTAATATATCAATTATTACTTTTCATGTCTATTCTATATAAAATCTCAAACATTACTTTTCATGTCAACCCTATCTATTATATCAAACATTACTTTTCATATCTACCCTGTATAACATAGTAAACATTACTTTTCATGTCGAAAATATATTATATATCAAACGTTACATTTCATGTCGACCCTATATACTATATCACTCATTACCTTTCATGGTAATCATATATATCATATCATACATTGCTTATCATGTTGACGCTATATAATATATCAAACATTACTTTTCATGTCGACCCTATATAATATATCAAGCATTTCTTTTCCTGTCTACTCTATATAATATATCAAAGATTACTTTTTCATGTCGATCCGATATATTATATCAAACTTTATTTTATATACAACCTATATCATATCAAACATTACCTTTAATGTCGACCCCATATAATATACCAACATTACTTTTCATGTCGTCCCTATATATTGTATCAAACACTACGTTTGATGTCGACCCTATATTTTATAGCAAAGTTAAATTTCATGTCGATCCTATATTTTATATCAACCTTTACTTTTTATGTCCACCCTATATAACATAACAAACGTTTTTTTTTTCATTTTGACTCTATATATATTATATCAATTATTACTTTTCATGTCGACCCTATATAATATATCAAACGTTAATTTTCATATCGACCCTATATAATATATCAAACATTAAATTTCATGTCGACCCTATATATCAACCAATACTTTTCATGTCGATTCTATATAATTCTATATAATATATCAAACGTCCTCAAATATAGGGAATTCAAGGTACGAGTGGGCTCCACCCACTCTGATATACAAGATCAAGAGATGGTTGTGCCCCAAGGCAGTATTGTATCTGTAACGCTTTTCAATATAAAAATTAATATCATCACCAAGTGTCTGAGACCTGGTTTGGATTGCTTCCTATATGTCGATGACTTTTTAATATGTTACCGATCCAAGCACATGCATACAATCGAAAGACAATTACAACAAAATATCAACAAGATCCAAAATTGGGCCAATACTAACGGTTTCAAATTCTCGAAAACAAAAACTGTATGCATGCATTTTTGTCAATTACGAGACATCATGACGAACCAAGACTTATGCTGGATGGAACAGTTGTTGAGGAAGTAACATTTTTAGGTATCATCTTCGATTGAAAACTGAACTTTATTCCACACCTAAAGAATTTGAAAGCCAAATGCTTGAAGTCTCTAGATTTACTTAAAGTAATAGCACACACTGACTGGGGTGCTGATAGAAAAGTCATGATTGGCATATACAGAACGTTCATTTGCTCGAAACTAGACTATGACAGCATTGTCTATGGTTCAGCAAGAATGTCTTACCTGAAGATGCTTGACCCAATCCATCATTAGGGATAAGACTTGCCCTGGGAGCATATAAGACATCCCCGTGTGAAAGCCTACTCGTTGAAGCGAACGAACCACCTTTAGCACAACGGAGAGAAATGCTTTCCGCACAATATGCTCTCAAATTAAGATCAAACCCTCTGAACTCTGCTTTTCCGGCTGTTTTTGAACCCAAATATAAAACCATATATGACAATAAAACAAACGTCATACCTACCTTTGGCATTATAATATTACCATTTATTGATAGTACAAAAGTTTATATTTCGAAAATTTTGAACACGACCATTTCCAAAACACCTCCATGGCTACTTAAGCAACTAAAGGTACTTTTCACGCTACACGATGGAACAAAATCGGAAACAAACCATTCCATCTTACTCAACTCTCACCATGAACTCCTCTCTCAATTTGAAAATTATACAAGAATATATACGGATGGATCAAAAGATGAGGAAAATGAAGCTGCAGCCTTCGTTAGTGAAAAATACATACAACAAAAACGTTCGCTTGAAAAATGATACATCATTTTTTTCAGCCGAAATCAGAGCAATACATCTTGTTTTGCAATACATTGCTTGTAAACAGCATTATCTTCTCCGATTCACTATCAGAACTTCAGTCACTACATAACAGAAAACTGGAGAATTCATTATTAGCAAATATTCTCCTTAAGCATACTGGGCTGAGTACCTTCCACAATATAGTAAACTGTTGGTTACCCAGCCATGTAGGAATTAAAGATAATCATAAAGCAGTCCGTGCTGCTAAAATGGCCCTATTACTAGAACCAACTGATTTTAAAGCACCATATACTGATTTTAAACGTTGTATCAAAGACTGTTTACGTCAAAAATGGCAGGCATCATGGAATGATGCCGTGAATAACAAACTTCATGCCATCAAGCCAACCTTAGGAAAATGGACCCCTTCCTACAAATCCGTCCTTAGAGAGCAGGTAGTCATTGCAAGAATTCGACTCGGTCATACTCATTTAACCCACTCCTACATACTAAAAGGAGAAGACCCACCAGAGTGCATAGCTTGTAATGAACCATTCACCATTAAGCACTTTATACTATAATGCTTCGATCTTCAACCTTCGCGTAATCATTTCTACGTTGTGCAAGACATGAGGGAGATATTTGATACAATTTGGATTACCAACATTATAGACTTCCTTAAGGAAGCAAGCATTTATCATAAGTTATAGCTTTTATTTTATCACCTCGTTCAGTTTTGTGTTATACATGAGCAGTCATGGTAATCCTTTATATTTTATCATACATTGCTTTTCACGATAATGCTATATAATATATCAAATATAATTTTTCATGTCGTCCCTATATAATATATAAAACATTACTTTTCATGCCGACCCTCTATAATATATAAAACGTTACTTTTCATGTCGACAGTATATAATATATCAGCCATTACTTTTCGTGTCGACCCTATATTATATAACAAACGTTTTTCTTCCATGTTCACCCTATATAATATATCAAACGTTACTTTTCATGTCGACCCTATATAATATATCAAACGTTACATTTCATGTCGACCCTACACATCAATCACTACTGTTCGTGTCGACCCTATATAATATACCAGTCATTACTTTTCATGACGACACTATATAATATATTAAACGCTACTGTTCATGTCGACTGTAAATAATATATCTAACATTACTTTTCATGTCGACCCTATCTAATATAACAAACATGACATTTCACGTCGACCCTATGTAATACAAAAAATATTACTTTTCAAAACGACCATATATATTATATCAAACATTTCTTTTCATGGCGACTTTATATTTTATAGTAAACATTACATTTCATGTCGACCTTATATAATGTCACAGACATTACTTTTCATGTCTACCCTACATAATATATGAAACGTTACTTTTCATGTCGATCTTATTTAATATATTAAACATTACTTTTCATGTCGACCCTATATAATATATCAAACAATACTTTTCATGTATTTACTATATAATATATCAAACATTTCTTTTTCATGTCGACCTTATATATTATATCAAACGTGACCTTTCATTTTCACTCTATACAATATATCAAACGTTACTTTTCATTTCAACCCTATATCATAAATGAGACATTACTTTTTATGTCTACCTTATATAATATATGAAACCATTTTTATATCGACCCTATTTAATATATCAAATATTACTTTTCATGTCGACCCTACATAATATATCAAACATTACTTTTCATGTCGACCCTATATAATATATCAAACATTACATTACATCTCCACTCTATATAATCTATCAAACATAACTTTTGATGTCGACACTATATTTTATATCAAACATTACTTTTCATGTTCACCCTATATAATATACCAAATGTTACTTTTCATGTCGATCGTATATAATCTATCAAACATTATTTCCATTTCGACCCTATATAATATATCAAACATTATTTCCATTTCGACACTATATTTTATATCAAACATTACTTTTCATGTTCACCCTATATAATATACCAAATGTTACTTTTCATGTCGATCGTATATAATCTATCAAACATTATTTCCATTTCGACCCTATATAATATATCAAACATTATTTCCATTTCGACCCTATATAATATATCAAACATTATTTCCATTTCGACCCTATATAATATATCAAACATTATTTCCATTTCGACCCTATATAATATATCAAACATTATTTCCATTTCGACCCTATATAATATATCAAACATTATTTCCATTTCGACCCTATATAATATATGAAACATTGCTTTTTATATCGACCCTATATTATATATTATATCCAACAGTACTTTTCATCATCACCCTATATAATATATCAAACAATACTTTGCATGTCGACTCTATATAATGTATCAAACGTTACTTTTCATGTCGACCCTATATTATATATTATATCCAACATTACTTTTCATCATCACCATATATATCAAACAATACTTTGCATGTCGACCCTGTATAATGTATCAAACGTTACTTTTCATCTCGACCCTATATTATATATTATATCCAACATTACTTTTCATCATCACCCTATATAATATATCAAACAATACTTTGCATGTCGACCCTATATAATATGTCGAACATTACTTTTCATGTCGACCCTATATATATCAAACATTACCTTATATGTCGACTCTATATAATATATCAAACATTACTTTTCATCATCACCCTATATAATATATCAAACAATACTTTGCATGTCGACCCTATATAATATGTCAAACATTACTTTTCATGTTGACCCTATATTATATATCAAACATTACCTTATATTTCGACTCTATATAATATGTCCAACATTACTTTTCATCATCACCCTATATAATATATCAAACATTACTTTGCATGTCGACTCTATATAATATATCAAACATTACCTTTAATGTTGATTCCATATATTAGATCAAACATTACTTTTCATGTCGACCCTATATATTATATCAAACATTAACTTTCAATGTAGTATTTTCTCTTTTACAAGGTGCCAAATTATGGCATCCGAATAAACTGTATCTAACTAATAATGCAACTTCGAATATTGAAATGCTGTTGTGAAAAATTTTGCATATATGACTTCTTACCCCATATAATGGAATATTGAGAAAACATTGTGATGTTCACAGGACTTACAAAAAATGAGGAAGAAATATTTACAATTTTGTTTTCTTTTCATAGTTAGACACCAGATATAAATTAGCAATCGTTTTTGAGAATGCAACTGACTTCAAAGATAGCAGGGAATTTCGTTTGATCTTCAGCATGTACAAGAGTTTCGTTACTCTTTTGTAAGCACCAAGTTCTATAAAAAATAGAAGTGCAAAGGGCTTTCGAGAATGCGTTTTTCTACGTCCCTCCGTAATATAGGGTATTTAGCAATAATGATGATCAAATTTTCGTGTATTAAAGGTTCAATTAAAGGTAAGTTTCTTCACTTTCCCAAATATATTCTTTAAGTAGAAGATAAAGATAACTCTTGTTTAAAGGCAATGTTGCAACAAGTATATGCAAATAGTTTATAAAAGTTTCAATAACACAACATGTATGAAAGAAAGTGATTTTAATATTATTATTTTATATATAAAATATATTTTATATATAAAATAATATTATCTTTTGTAAATTAGTTGCTCAAATGGAGTGGTATATTAACTATATTATTAACTTCACCTTTCATCATCCGAAATCGAGGAGAATATTTCCAACCTTTCGTTGAAATATTGGTAAGATGGTGACTCTGTCGGGTCATCAAAAAGGTTTTCGTCTATTTGACTGGGCACTTTTGCCTGAAATAGAGCAGATGGTATTTGATACATTGTTCTTCATATTAATAATCAAAAGATCATGTTTGGACGTGACACTCAAATAAGTACGGGAATGTAGTAAGTTATATTTGTGATGGAGATATTGCATTGCTAATACACTTGTAGTTAATACCACTGATAATCAAGAGTTATAGAGTGCATAAAAATAAGTATCTGCACATTACCCATTCCATTAAAAAAAACCACAAGTTTTAGTCACTTGGTTTCCATTACCTTATAATTGATCAGTGTTGTAAACCGTTGCAGAAAATCTTCCACGTACATATTGACATGGTTGAGATATATAAATCTAAACTGCATGTCTGGGTGAGCATCTCATTTACGTTGTGCAGATAATTTTTAAGAAGTTTAATTTACGAGACTTACCACTGACACGTTATGGAGTGTTCTATTGAGCTGAACTGCAAGCTTGAGACTTTCAATTATTTCATCTACCTGAGAACAAGATAATAGAAACAATTGATCGTTTTCAGATATTGCTCCAGTCATCAAATGATCAATGCCGTTCCCGACAATAGGTCCTCTGTGAATCCTTCTTAAACACAATGAAACTGTATTAGCTCCTATATTTTGAAATACGTTTCCTCTGAACTTATTCCATGAGTTCTCTTTCTCAAACACATCTTTGAATACACAACATTGCATATTGATTTTATTAATTCAGAACAGGACCTCTTGTAACATGTAGTGTTAAAATGTTCTTTTGATTTTAGAACTTGTGTTTATTTGAGCATTTTGGTTTACTAAATTAATTGACAGTCAAAATTATTTCTGAGACGTTACTGAATGCCAATAATATTACAAATATATCACTAATTGTGAGAATTATATATCATTATATATCTCTATTAGACGCACCTGCCTTTGCACAAGTTTCATGCGAGCTATATAGTTCTCGAAGTCCCGTCTCGTTGCTGATGATGACAACCTCGGACCAAATAGCTGTATGCCTTCCAAAAACGACACAGGATTAAGTGCTCCGTATCTGAAAAATAAAGAAGTATCAGGTACATAAATTGTCGAACAAGATTGGTGAGGAAGAAAACGTTTAACTCAAGCTGCAAAATTAAAGAAAAAATACCTCAATGGATCAAAATATCGGGTCAATTTATTCAATTAAGTCTCAACTAAGATGCATTTCCAGGAATGCAATTAAAATCAAATGAGCTTACTGATAGTTTACAAACCTAAGGATATGATAAATTGGATATGAAGGGAATGTTTAGACTTTTACAAAACCTCATTATGAAACTGTTCTAATTACGTTCATATGGTTCCATGCTAATTGAAAATGTTCTGCAAACCTTGACAGTCATAAATGTGAATTCTGTTCCTATTGCAATGGGTCTTTTATTGAATATATTAGTTTGTTGATGTTCTTTGTAAAGTTTGCTTGCTATAATATCAGTTATTGTATAGTTGTCAACGTAGAAAAGGACATATTAATTTTGTTATTACTTACTTTGGAGTTTGTATCGAAGCCTTCAAGATTAATTTATTATTAGTATTATTATTAGTTTATTGTGTAATTTTGCTTTGCCTGCTGTGGCTCATCTTCGAAAACATATATATGTTGTGGAACTGGACAGTATGGAAGATTGATCTATGCAAATTACCACAATACTAGAAAATATTGCAATTTTGCTTTTACCAAGTAGTAGCAAAGTTTACAAGTAGTGTGTATGTACACAAGCTTTATTGTCACTCACTACCAACGTGACCTAAAAATGAAATCTGTATGTGGGTACGATCTCTATCTTTAGAAGTACAGCTATTGAGTTGCATTCATACATTTCAATGTGATTCAGAGTTTCCAACTTGTATAATTCTCTGGACTAGTTATTTAATTATTAGTCCATTTGAAAGTGTTTCGGGGTAAACATCGAATAAAACACGTCCTAAAAATCAAATTGTGAATTAAATAAAGAAAAATAATAATTAACTATTAAAGAGTTTTACTTACGGTTCTCCAATTTCATAAATAAAATTTTTAAATTTCTGTCTGGTGGTTTTCTGTTTTGTTTTTTTTTTTCACCTCGAATAATTTTAAAACATAAGTATGAGAAGCTGGTACTGACCTTGCCCACTCCGACCCATCAAGAAACGTCTGGAAAGTATCACGCAGGATGTCGTAGTTGACCTTGTCCGCACCACTCAGTTTTGTTCGCCTGATTTTGTTAAGCCTGACAAGAAATTCCTTGGTTCTATCCTGCCATAATAAAATTTCAGTATTGTTTTCGATATCCGCAGTTGAAACAAAAGTGAGCAATGTCTCTAAAATTTAATTTAAACTGACAAAACACATCATTAGTATCAAAATAGCTAAATATTTTCATGTCAAAATTACTACCATTTTTACCATATACGCTGTGATGATCTGAAATTATTTTTATCTAATCAGGTAATTCAAACAAAAAACGAAACTTAAGAAAATATGGAATCTGATTGTTTTAATGCCGTTTTTACACGAAACCAAAATGATCGAGTTTTGCATATTTGATCAGCCCACGACGAAAGCATTACTCTACAATTTGTGACCTGAAGGTCAAGTTCATAATGTTAAGTAAGCATGTCATAGAACTAATAGCCCTAGATTCACCATTCACTCATTCAAAGCATGGAAACCATCAATGACTTTACGAAATATACGACAATCAATGCTCTTTCCCAATGAATACCTCTTCGACTGTAGGGCAAATATTTGAAAGTGACCTTTATCATGCTGACATAGGGAGAAATGACGGACGTTTAGTAATGATACAACCTAAGAATGAATAATAGCATGTGGTTTGGAAATATAAACCAATACTAAAACTTTAACTTTATCCTTAATATTAACGAGGATACTAAGTATGTGGCCTTACTGTCATAATAATTCATGGCACGTATAATGCGAATATATCACATTGACAAAGATGTATATGCAAATGTGAATATATCACGCGGACAAAGAAGTGTATGCAAATGAGAATATATCACGCGGTTAACAATGTGTATGCAAATGAAAATATATCACGTGGTTAATGAAGTGTATACAAATGAGAACCTGACAAACCTTCAACATACATTTGAAGACACCGATGCAGTAACTCGACCATTATTGTAAAGCGTATCATGTTGACCCCATGGTCAAAAATGGTTGAAGGAACATGTCCAGCAATGAACAGCCGTTAGCTAAAAAGAACTATGTGAATGTTTTTGATTACTTGTTGTAACTATTATTGTCAACTACATGAAACTAAATATTGTTATAAACTATAAAACCATTGATTCAAGAAAAACTATTTTCTTATTTTTATTAAGACTCATTGTATCTACATGCGAGCCAATGGCATCCAAAATAGGATTATTTTACGTGGTCCATCAGTAAACATTCTCAATAGTGCATCCAATTGTATTCAAAATTTAAATTATCTTCATTCTTCTGTTGTCCATTTGTTCAGACAGAAAATCTAACTAGCCTGCGCATATTAAAGTTCTGACAGCCATACTTCCACTCAATGGACAAAACTATCGTCTCCAGATTGCTTGATATATACCTTGATGGTATGGGGAAACAACATGATAAATTCACAGATATTCATAGCTATCTAGTCCAAATAATGCATACTGTTAATGATTAAAAACCAACTGTGTTTTCATTCAGGTACAGACTATCTGGCATATTAGAAGTCAAGCAATAAAGATTTAAAATCAAATATTAAATTAAAACCCTTATCCGTCAAAGAAATCCTCAAAATTTATTTCAGGCATAAAAGAACCTTTTTTAACTTACTGTTACTAAACATACTTTTCTCGATTTTGCTCAAAGAAATTTACGAAAAGTGGGCTTCTAGGTTTCGTTTTAATTACCTGTAACCTCAATGAATAAACAAAAAATTCACAAAATGCACTAAAAGAATTCATCACCAATCATGAACATTGCATCTGACTTATTACACACATGGTTTGGAGTTTATTGCCTCTTGGTCTGTAGGAAAATAAATCCAATCTACTGAAATAAGTCAGCGTTCGATAGATGTTTCCAAATATACTAATCAAGACCTTGACGTACATATTTAAACAAAAATTGCAAAGCAAAATGTTAATTATATCTTCTAATACTGAACGTGGCTGAAAATTTATAGCACAATAGATACAAATCAATCATCAATGCTATTTTGTGTAACCTATTACGTGGAACAATCTTGCGAACATCTAGAAAAAAAGTTTACTTTTCAAATGAGGATAGAGGATCAATCCAGTTTGTATCACAAATTGGTAATTACCAATTTAATGCCGACATGCCTCGTACTAGTAATTAAGAAAATGTTCAGATTACCAAGGAAGAAGTATGTTGGCCATAAAAATTGATTGATCATTAAGTCGAAATAAAATCTACTATGCCATTTTTCAGAACTAATTTCTAGAGAACATTTCTTCTGGTTCTGATGATGAAAAGCCAAGTAAAAACACATCCGCCCAACATCATAGGAATACAAATATATAGTCAATCATTTATCAAAGCAACTCAAACTGATTTTATCAGCAACCTTGTTCAAATTTCTCCATTGGATCAGCTTTGGTTTCCTTGGATAAATCACTTTGCTCCTAATGTTTTAATAGCAAACATCTTTCTTGTGCTGATTTGCTGCAAAACGTAAACTCTCAGCAGCTTGAGCCCCGTGTTGAAGAGTAAAATTAGACATTTGCCCTGTTTACGTATAACTTATGGAACTAATCAATGTTATCTCCGTTTGGAAACTAATCAACGGGAATTAGACATGAGAACATTGATGGATGTTTATAATTAACTATGTTAATTGACCGTTTTAGAACGGAAACAAAACAATATATTATAAATATGTGACAAATTTGATTCGAACCAATTTAAAGAACCGTTTGTACATAAAAATACACAGCATAAATTGGTTCCCTAAGCATGTTTCGAAATGGGGTCTTCTTGTTTCGCATGCATTAAACACTATGCAGATGGCATCCAAACATAACTAAGTAATCAACATACAAATACAAAATTGTAGACCATTTCAATTTGTCTACCTCAATCGGTATTGGCTCAGTTGCGTTATGACGTTCTATCAAAACGCTTTGCATTGAAAACAAGGAAAACCTGCTATGGTGACTTTAAACATATTATTGCGTCATCTGCTTATGGCTATTATCTAGTACATATAATATTGTGGCTTTGTATTTAAGAGTTTACTGTAATAGCGCTTAAACGAATTCGGGGCATACTTGTTAACTTAAAGGTTTACTGACATTCGAACGTACGTACGAACAACAGCAAAGCAATATACCCATTTTTGCTATTGTAGTGGGGGGAATAACAGCAAGTATTTTTTTTCGAACTATGCAATTCACATAATTTAGGACCAAATATACTTAAAGAGAATCCTTCACTTAAATGCTTCAGGTACCTGTAATAAAGCGATCCGTTCATAATGTATCAGCCACTAAGTACGCATTTGTAGCTGTTATACGAGAATTAGATTATTTCACTGGTATTTCGCGATGTAAAGCAAAGAACGTTTTTGAGTTATACGTAATGGAGGATTTCACTAGTATTATAAAGGCCTAATTGGTAAGTATTGTGCTTTTGAAATAAACAAGAATGAAATCAAACATTGTTCGAACTTTAAATATTAATTTATTTGCTGTACACAATGAAAATCAGGATAAATTTCTGACAGATTGCTGTTGGCTAATTAGATGTTGGATAATTAGAGTTGGAGTTTATGTTTCATTTCAGGATCATGGATACTGACAATCTAATAGCGGCTGCACATTTTAGACTTGTTTTTATTAAAACTGCACTTATCCTAAATGGGACACTCGTTGAGTGGGACTTATCTAAGTGACAAATAATTCTACACGGGAATGTACTTTTTAGTATGGTTTGCAAAATAATGGGCATTCGCAGACCAATGCACGGCCTAACGGCATGTCCTGTGCCTAAAAACCGAAGAAAAATCCTATATGGATAACTTGGACGATTTCATTTTAAAAACTGACATGAAATGAAGAGCATGAATTTGATTTAATATAAATTGCCAATTGCAAGAGTTGAACATTACACAAAACTCCGTTTTAACGTTTTCCTAAACGTTGACTGTTTGCTTCATCTAACATTATGTGATTCAAATTTATTATCACGTTAAAGTTGATTATTTTACCTTCATCAGTTTCCTTTTTAGTCTATAACTTAGACCAAAGCACTAAAGGTTTTATTTATCACCACTGAACAAACATTACCTTCTACACTTTAAAGAAGCTGTCGCCACTGTCATGCTTAGGGCAGCAGAGAAGCTGATCCCTACAACTTTCTAGAGACATTATTTTTGAAATCTTAGGGTTCCTACGAAGGCTGAGAAAAAAACGTTTTTGCCTTGATAATAAAAACGTCTCTAGTTGACCAGATTTTTGCTCGATTTATTCACGATGTGGTCACTACAAGTATGTCGTTCAGCCTCTCTGCTGCTATGAATTAATCAAAGATTTTATCTAAACCTTGACCTATGATCATGTAAATTCATCGTTATAAATTCGAAAGGAACAGCTTGTGCTTTAGAAAGGAAATTTTAAATTTATTCATATCCATGTCCCCTGAACACCAAGTATAAAAAATATTTTGTTAAGTATAATTATCTACGCTATTAAACATAACCAAATTAGTACAGTTATCTCTGATCACCTTAGGTATCTGAATATATCTCTGAGTAACATAAATCACGTCAGTATTTTTATGTCTTCTTCGAGAAAATATTCTAGCTGGATTTGATTGTTTGTCCAGCATCACATCATCATACACTACGCTGATATTAATAAATTTATCTAAGTCATCTACGGATGGAGCTTCATCAATATCGGTAATAAAATCAATGATACCATTTTTGTCCATCAATTTCGCATTTTGATTAAAATCTTTAAGTATTTCGTAACATCGTTGATCATCTACAGATGGCGTTACTAAATACAACTTATTCTACTTGAGCCATCGCATTATTGGACTAAGCAATAATTGTGTCCTCCAACTTATAAATGGGCCTATTATAATCATTCTGAGAGAATTAGGTAACGCTGGATGAATCCTTACTGGCTCTTATTTTCGAGTCGCAGAAAAGCGAATCCGGTTAAGTCAAAATCTGGTAAATGTCCATTTATCGCAACCCTAGTCTAGTCATGTGTAGGATGCCCAACTCTATTAAAGTATTTAGAACACTCTCCATATCCAAGAAAACTCCCAGGATAGCACGCTACCATGTCAACTGAGATAACGTCGTTGTAATTATGTTTAGTATTCCACAATCCACCGTGCCAGTATTCGATACAAACTGCTCACGACATCATCAAGAAATTCCGACCGTATCG
The DNA here is from genome assembly GCA_016746295.1 of Potamilus streckersoni. Lineage (NCBI taxonomy): Eukaryota > Metazoa > Mollusca > Bivalvia > Unionida > Unionidae > Potamilus > Potamilus streckersoni. The sequence goes on along the minus strand of JAEAOA010002187.1, from coordinate 52,552 downwards.
GTTTCAACGAGTTTTTCTCCTGAGCGAAATGATCAACAACCGATGGTACTGTAAAACAATTGCTTATTAATTGTCTAACTTTGACATCGACAGAAGTATATTTCAGCGCAAGGTTTTCCATTTCTTTATAAAGAGATTCTGTACGATAAATATCACCGTTAGACCGTACAAACTGATCATAATGATCACATTCAGAACTCTGAAACAGCCACACAGATACAGGGTCACTTTCACGGATATCACCTATGGCTTCGAATACATCATCGTGGTAAAAGTTAACCGTTTTTTCTCGTGGAAATACAGTTACAGCAATAGTCCATGCATGCGCGTTATGATTAATGATTGCTATAGGGTTTCCATTTTTTATATATTTTGGTTTGTACAAACTCTCTTCGGTTAATGTCTTCACAGCTACTGGACATCTTAATAACTTTTCAAGCTCCAGTGTCTTTAACTTTTTCAGCCCATATATTTATTTTTACGCCTTAAATCTGTCAAACACTTTCCCAGTATCGCGTTTGTGAAGTGTTCTATAATTCCCTCAGATACACAGTTTTTTTTCGACAATTTCATTTTCGTGAGATCTCCTACATCAGTTTTATCATTTAACGGATACAGCGCGTACACAACAGCAGTTACTGGATGTGATCGTTCATAATACGGCTTGTCTTTTCCAGTCAGTATTCCTGGTTTGGAATATGCACCGAGGATAATATTATTCCCTGACTTTTGGATGGATTCGCGTTTGTCTCGGTTGATTCAAATATCATCATCTGTATTTACAATAAATTTTATTAAATAATGTATTTCCGAACATCGAGAAAGTCAATGATCTCTCTACCGCTTTTGTCATTCATCACATAGATATCATATCCAATCCTGAATGTGGACCACACATGAACCGCACCATCGTGGCGAAACTCATTCTTGGCTTCACTAATGCGATTAGTTATATTCGCATTCGTTAAAACTAGGTCTTGCATCAAGAAACTAAATTTATGTAGTCTGTTAAGATCAAATCTAGCGGCGGCAGGCTCAATTGCGGATAATTCCTGCATATTATAATTAAGTCAAATATGCATCTAAATTGAAGTGTTAATTACTTATATATGATTCAACCAGATCACAATTGTCGCAGGTTTAAGATTGGTTATTCATCTCCGAGTAACAAAAATTGCTTAAACGAATTCTGCCGTTATCACATGCAATGCGTTAAAAACGGAAATCTCAGAACTAAACCGTGTATACGATTTGGTGTTGGTGTGCGTCGAATGGATGATGGACGGATCCCAAAAGACCTTCTCTACTCTAAGCTTGCCTTAGGCAGAAGATCAATCGGACTGCCACATCTTCGCTTCAAGGATGTCTGCAAGCAGGATATGAAAGCTCTTAAAATCGAGGTCAAGACCTGGGAAGAACTTGCCCTCGACAAGTCCAGCTGGCGACATGCTCTGTTCACAGGTCTGAAAGCCATCAAGGAAAGGTTACGACAGCTCGCCGATGGGAAAAGTTCTCAAAGGAAGAGGATGCAGTTCCTACCAAAACCTGACTCAAACTTCAAATGTAGCAACTGTAGCAAGGATTGTCACTCCCGTATGGGGCTTTATAGTCACAGAAGACGCTGCACAACTACAAACTGGGACACCCTTCATGAGCGCATTTCCATCGTCTCTCGAGACTAACGGAATCCAACCGAGATACAACTCTATCAATGCCATAATATAGTTTCCATGGTTAAGTTTTTTCTACTTTTCGATATTCTGGAAATTGTATAAATTTTTTAACATCTGTGACAAAGTCGGATCTCTGTGCTTCTGGTTGTCCTTGAAAAACAGGTTCGAATTCAGGCCATCCTAAGACTGATCTGATTGAACTCTAATAAATATATACGAGGTAATCAGGGAAATTTATTTCAATTACCGCTGATTGTGTTGGTTCGTAAACAGTGATCGCTGTTTTAAATTCTTTCACGGTGATAGATTTTATTCTGCGTTAGAACTCGTCAATAATCTCCTCTATTTGATAACTGCCCTTTGAAATTTCAACAACTTGCCTATCAGGTGTTCCATCCGGTTTATTCTTATTCGCAAATACCAGTGAATTATTTGCTGGTAATCCACCGAATGGCTTCGACCTGATATTTGGCCAGCTATTATAAATGCGTAGTTGCGCTAATGCAATTTCAGTTGCTGAAATAGCAGTTGAAAATTAACGCTAAATTCAGGATTGGTCGAACTTACCGATATCATAATAGTTTTCCATGGCGTCGTATTAGTTACAATCTGTTGCAATAGTTTTCTTGACTCAGTCATTATTATCATCGTTATAATTTAATTCTCCATCTTTCCGCTATTGTCACTAGATAACGTGTTGTGTTCCATTATGAATGCTTCATCGTAGGTTTTCATTATCGTTACGAACTCTTCATCAAATATTTTACTATCACTGAGGTACAAGAACAGATGCGAGCATAGTTTAGTATAGGCGGCTGTTGCTGTGTGTAATTTCATCATATAGTCGCGTAATTTATCGCTCGCGCATGTAGATATTTTCTTAGCGATAATATTGAGAATACCTGCACATGTTGTTGTCGTAGAAATGATAATCGTTAAAACCGCAGGAGCTGTCATGGTTAGCGGTGATAATAGTAATCCGGTTCCAGCAACAACAGCAGAAACCAAATCAACGACTATATCAATAACATCCATGCGTCTGCGATAATTTTTTTACTTTCAATATGTAGTCGTCAATGGTATTTTTTAGTTCAGTCTGACATTTACACGCTTGATTATATCTGTGACTTTGAACGTCAATGAGTGACTGTCATTTGATTTATTATACCTAATGACGACATTTAATTAAGTAATTAAAATGGGAGTTTTAGTTACAAATTCTAGACACCACCAATAATTAGCGGTATGTTTGATGGTTTTGTTGCGTAGTGTTCATGTAGATGAGCCTGTTCCGACGAAGTTCACGGTGCTAATGATCTGTTTGTGATGAATTATAATACGATTCTTTTCTCAATGGTATCAGGAAATCCACTAATAATATCGTTTAGTTTCGTGTTAATGTCAACGAGTTTTATGTTAACGGTTGGTGGACTTCAAAACAATTCAATAATGGATCGTTTAAATTTCTACTAAAATTTAGAAACGTTTGGACGTGATTGGTAAAATTAGTTCTTATTGTGGTATTTTCCTTGTTGATCGTTGTTATTGCTGTCACTTGATCTTTATTGCTATCGTCGACGTATTTTTTGTTGTTGTGTCGTTATCTGCGCTTGGGTTTCCGAGATAAGTAATTTTGTTTCCTGACATTATGATACCATCAGATAATACGTCGTCGGATTTCTTAACATAGTCGTTAACAGACTTACCGGAATCGAGTATTTTACCTTGATCAGCAAAAGTAACGATATTATTAGTAACCGCGGTAGGAATTTGTATAAATACATCTGGTAGTTATATGTTGCTCGCTCTTAATCGTCCTTGTTTATCTTGAAAAACGACGACTTCGTTCTGATCCACACTCGTGATCTGTAATAAATCATCAAGTCCATTTCCAAGTTGATCAAGAGTTGCGTATTTAGATAAGTCGACGGACTTATCTTTTTTTCATCCAAGATCTTCCACAAATATCAACCATTATATTTACTAGTGTCTTGTTAAATGAGACATCGTGGTATACTCATGCACGACGTGACTCTCTTGGCGACGCCATAGATATAGCATCAAGTATATTAAGTACTTCTCGACCACATATTGTGGAATCCGTTATTGTTTGTGTTGGTAGCGTTGATCGGAGCAATTTTATTGCTGACATAATGAAGAAACTCCTTTGGTGGCGCCAAACCATACGAATCGAAATAAACAATCCCACGTGGATCAATTGCATATCCCATCCAATGCGTGTCAGGTCCAGAGTTTGCTATCAAGTTTACCAACAGTGTATCTACCTTTTTCACGAACAACATCAATAGCTTTCATTCCTAGTTGCTTTGCAACTGGTATTGCTTTTGGGGCCATTCTTCTAAACAGATGATGAATAGCATCACCTAGTCCATCACCGTAGGTTGCTTTGTATACTGGTAATCGAGAGTTTATTACCCTGACCATGGTAGGTGCACGTTGAGTACCATACACGATCATTGTTATTAATAATTGACTTTATCACTAATTGTATCTAATCACTGTGGCTTAGTAACTATGGTAGTAATTGGCGATTTAATTAATGAGAGACCGATACACATTAATATCCATGATACCGACTGTAAATAATCGTTTGCAAATATCAGCTGCTTCTTTAATGATTTCTGATAAATTATTACCAGCTCGTTTTCCTCTAATGAGGATTTCTAGTCGATCGACATCAGCTAGAACATTATTGAGACAAGTAATAAGACCACTTCCTAGACCACTTCCAGTTGTGCCTGGGGCGTCTTGAAATTCTTCTCCTTCTTCAATTGGTTTCGATGGTGCCCTTTACTTGGTTTTGATGGTGTTTTGGGTGATACTGGATAATCACAAAGTGATTGCTCAAATGATTTCGGTATTTTTTGTCTTTGTTCTCGTCGTTGTTCTCGTTGTCGTTGTATCTCTTGTTGCTGTATCTCTTGTTATAGTGGTGATTGTAGTCGTGGTACTGGTCCCTCTGATATCTTAAGTTATTGGGATTATGTTTGTGATTGCATTTATTTCATTGTTTCTTGTTCTCGTTGTTCAACCTCTTTTATATATTTATTTACAATTTCATCAAATTTTGTTTTAATCTCTAATTTATTTATTAGATCTAATTTCTGGAATACCAGTATAGATGCGATATACAGCTTTGATCCAACTGGAAGAGCTTAGAGATTTAACATTCTGGTTTTACATATTTTTTCTTTCATAATATCCAAAAGCGGCAATATCAAATAATTGATTTGGGTCCCTGATAGCAACAAAACCTTCAGGCGTAAATTTTTCTATTATCTTAGTTCTAGTTCTTGATGGCTGATGAGGTTGAACGAGTGGTGGTTGTGGTAGTAGTTGAGCTGCTTGGATACGAGCAATATAGGCAGGCAATGTTTCAATAGCTTATTGTGTTGCTTCGGTTGCTGTAACAATTTTCTTCGTTGGTTCGACAATCAGTTTAAATAATTGTGTTGTATCCTCCTCAAATTCCGCTAGATATTTCTGACGCGATTGTAGTTGTTCCTTAGCAGAATCACGAACAAGTAGATATTTTTTTTTTTTGCCTCTAGTCGCACTCGAGCTAATTTAGCTGAGTGTGGTTCTCCAATACTCTTATTGATAATATTTATACTGGCTGTTTAATTCATAGCAGCAGAGAAGCTGAACGACATACTTATAGTGACCACATCGTGAATAAATCGAGCAAAATCTTGGTCAATTAGAGAAGTTTTCATTATTAAGGCAAAAACGTTTTTCTCAGCAAATCGTATGGAACCATTAGATTTCAAAAATAAGGTCTCTAGAAAGTTGTAGGGTTCAGCCTCTTAGCTGCTCTTAGTATGGTGTGAAGTTACGGATACTAAAGAGTCCCAATAATTTTCTTTAGATAGTGTACTGCTTTGTCATTACATATTTGAAGTCCTGACTCTTGGTTAGAGCGTGTACTACATTGTCATTACATATTTGCAGTCCTGACTACTGGTTAGAGCGTGTATATATTGTCATTACATATTTGCAGTCCTAACTCCTGGGTAGAGCGTGTACTACGTTTACATTACATATTTGCAGTCCTGACTCCTGGGTAGAGCATGCACTACGTTGTCATTACATATTTGCAGTTCTGACTCCTGGTTAGAGCGTGTACTACGTTGTCATTACATATTTTCAGTCCTGACTCCTAACGAGTGTGTACTACTTTGTCAGTACATATTTGCAGTTCTGATTCCTGGTTAGAGCGTGTACTACGTTGTCATTACATATTTGCAGTTCTGACTCCACGGTAGAGCGTGTACTACCTTATCATTACATATTTGCAGTCCTGAGTCCTGGTCTTTTCAATTTCCAAAGACAAAGTGACTGTTGCCTGCCGACATTATTAGTATGATATCCACAACATTCATTTCATGTTCACGCGTTGATGATACTGTTGTTTAAAATATAAGTTGTACTTACATTTCAGCATGAGTAATTGACGTGCCTTCAATATATTATCTCCTTGCACTGATTTTGATTCAGGGATAGCGCTTTGCAATGCAAAAGTGTTTCTTTGTGTTTATTACAATGTTAAAGTGATTGAACGGACGAAACTTTTGATTTTCTTTGGTTCTCCATAAACCTGCTATAACTTGTAACCGTAACATGTCTAGAATTATAATATCAAAGATGAAATATAGTTTACAAACCCATGTGAGTAAATACATTAGATGTATACACTAACGGTAAGCTGAAACCGATTGGCGTAAAAATTATTTGGTACTTAGCAATGGATAACGTGACTTTGACCTCAGTAAATTTGTCAAATAGAAGAAAATGGTAAGCTCAAACCTAGTCGGTATTAATTTAGTGGTTGTATCTGGATGGAAAAACTCTTCATGGAGTTACGACTGATTCCACTGTAGACGATTCCCAAAGGTAATTAGGACAAAACAACAGCATTAAATGTCACCTCCTCTTGCAGCTATGATATATGAACTTCAAGACTCAACAATTCCTTCAAACGTTAGAGTAAAATGTTTCTGATCTGATTAGTTAAAGGTAAATACATTAATTTTTCTGTGAAATTCGATATAATTAACATCTTTGTAAGAAGGGCACCTTGTATTTATGAGTATAAATTTTCACGAATGTTGTCGCTGCTACTCTCGTGCCCTAACTCTTTTAAAGTTCATATCTACACATTAACTATACACAAAGATAGAGATATCAGATTTATATGCGAAACGTACAAAACATGTATAAGGATTTTCAACATTATCCAAGTTCAGTTATAAGTACAAAATCTAACACCTGCGTTTTAACATATTCCTTCTTATAATTGAATCTGAATACATCTAACACAACCGGGCATCTATATAGAGACAACAGCCATGAACAAGGACTATAAGTCTAAAAATAGCAATAAAGTGCTTACTGTTAGCTATTAGTTCATCCAGCCTTACTTTTCACGTACTTAGTCTAAGAATAATAATATGTGACAGCCAATTACAATTTTGTATTAAGCTGCCAGATTTACAGAATAACACTACAAAGTACTTGTTCGTGAACTGATGACATACTAAAACATAATTTAACTAACATCTTATAATCTTCAAGCAAGGGCATACTGGAGTATGTACATGAATGTTCTATAATTTGTGTCTGCTCATAATGGTCAGGGTATTCTGAAACATAATTGTACCGTCAGATAAGGGACTGAAAGGACTACAGGTAGTATCTTACCCGTCTGACATCAAAATTTGAGACATTGAACGTTTCCATTCTATCAGTGTATTTGTCGATTCCAAAATAAGTAGCGAATGTGGGATTCTCCGACATCCACCAGTCCCAGAATTCACTCTGAATGCTATTCATATCCACGACTGCATCTCCTTTGAAACGAATTAAAATTACGATTTATATATATATATATATATATATATATATATATATATATATATATATATATATATATATATATATATATATATATATATATATATATATATATATATATATATATATATTAGCTTTGATTCATAATAGTTATGTACGTATTGAAATTTAAAAGTTATAAAATGTATCAATCAAATTAATGAAATACACTCGGTTTCTAAATGAAAAGTGTAAGGCCATAAAAATTATGAAACAGGAAAAATCCGTTGTTTTATCCCTTTATTCTCTATGACTCCTCAGTTTACTCTATCATTTTTGCAATCGTATGCTTATGAATAATGAAGATTTATATCACAATTTAACTATCACAGAACCAGGCACTAACTGCCAAATCTTCTTAGAGTCTAACCAAATTAACCTTTCTCATCAAGTGTATCGGCACATCTGATGATTATAACTAGATCGTGTAAAATATGCTTCATATTTCAAATGTTTTAAGACACTTATCGGTGGAGAATGATATTCAAAATAATAAATATCTTGATATGAAGAATTACATTTTAAAGGTAACAAATAGAGAAATTAGTAAAAGGGCTTGTTTTCAAATGTTTTCCAAAAGTTACAATACGATCCACGTATTTCGTTTAATGTTCTAGTAAAGTTACGACTTACGAAACGAAAGCTTCAGTGAGAAAGTATTCAGCTCTAACGAATGATACGATTTATTACTTCAACTTGTTTGAAAATTTGTTTGCTTTATTAGTTCAAATGACCTGCCACAAACCACTATGTCAAAGACATGCATACATACATACATACATACATACATACATACATACATACATACATACATACATACATACATACATACATACATACATACATACATACATACATACATACATACATACATACATACATACATACATACATACATACATAGTTAAGACAACTAAAACATAGTATAGAAATCAAATCTGGAGGATATTCTCTAGGTGCTTCATGTTAACAATCGAGTGGCATCGCATGGGATTAGCCAACTTTTCAGGATAAAAACATTCTGCCATAACAGGTGCTGAATTTTCGATAACAGGAGATTAAAATATGCTGTAATATGTATCTATTTATGAAGGTATCTCTCCCATAAATACCCATCCCACCCAACAATCCACCCAGCCACCCAGAGAACGATGCACAGCTATATATATATATATATATATATATATATATATATATATATATATATAGAGAGAGAGAGAGAGAGAGAGAGAGAGAGAGAGAGAGACAGACAGACAGACAGACAGACAGACAGACAGACAGACAGACAGACAGATAGAGAGAGCCATAGAGAGACAGACAGAGAGAGAGAGAGAGTTAGTCGTCTTTAATGCTTCTTTTTTTCTACCTGACTTCTGTAATGATTTTAGGCACAAATCAAAATGTTTGCTAAAATATTCATTGGAATTAAAAAGTGTTCATTTGCTTTGCGTTGTATGGCAAGTGGAAATTAGTATATAAAAAGGATTAGTGAGTTGTATGTTATAATAAGTCTCTGGAATCATGCATTGGTGTGTACCAATAATATGTGAGCGGAATTATTGATTTAAAATTTTCATTGGTATTACAGATTGTTCATTCTGGAATATATATGTGTGGCTCATCAAGAAATTCAATAGTATTTGTAGATCAAGACATTCAAGTTTATTGAAATTCATTTGAATCACTCATCAAATGTGTCATTATACTAGGACATTTAGGATTAATTAGAATTTTAATTCACAAAACTGTATATTTTTAAATTACCTTTTTTAACTTAGAGAAATAAATTATTATTCGTCGTTTTTGTACTAAAGTTGTTAGTAATAATGTATTTATAATTACAAATTTTCTTGGTATAAATTAAAGCGCAAGATTGACTGAGTCGATAGATGCTTTTCGGGAGGATTTTAATAGGTCGTGTATTTCCCCTAACGTATTTATAATAGGGTCCATGCAAACTTCCAGTTCAAAGCAAAATAAAGGAAAATCAGCGACGTACCTGTCGAGGAACACACCAATCCAGAGAGGAAAATCACAGCGTAGTAAAGCTTCCTGAAGTTATATATAAAATCTTGACTCAAATATACAACGGGACGATCCTGCTCGCGTGAATGATCTTGCCATAACCAATTAGTGCCACATAACTAATGTGCATTCTTTCTTATTCATTTTTAAATTCATTTTTCATGAAGTTTAACCAAGGAAGTGTAGCAAAATCCTAAGACAAATTCCAGTGTCTAATTCAGATACATTTTATCGTTGCAAGAAGTAATTTCTGTATTCATCCCAGTAAACTAAACTTGTCAAAATTTCCTTCCCTACAGGCTGTGCGAAGGTATAAAGAAAGCAGCTGTGTATCTTATTTCCTAGTTACTAATTTAGGAATAAAACAATTACGTACCGAGTAACTGGCATAATCACTCACATGGTCAAAATACAGTCCACAACTATTTTCACATAATTATA